>CM070873.1:57598226-58170726 GCA_036365515.1 Torymus aiolomorphi
AAATCGATCCGGAACCCTTCCATCAGGGGGATGCAAGCGGGGCAAAACGGCTAAAAAGACATGAAAAATACATTTAAAAAAAATTCTGTCTCCTGCGACAATGCGATTCCTAAAAATTTGATAACGGTAATTTCTTTTAGAGCTAACGAAATACTTATAAAAAATTGCCGAGACCAAAATCGATCCGGAACCCTTCCTTCAGGGGGATGAAAGTGGGGCAAAACGGCTAAAAAGACATGAAAAATACATTTAAAAAATTCTGTCCCTGGCGACTATGCGATTCCTAAAAATTTGATCACGGAAATTTCTTCGAGAGCTAACGAAATACTTATAAAAAAATTGCCGAGACCAAAATCGATCCGGAACCCTTCCTTCTGGGGGATGCAAGTGGCGCAAAACGGCTAAAAACACATGAAAAATAACTTTCAAAAATTCTGTCTCTAGCGACTATGCGATTCCTAAAAATTTGATAACGGTAATTTCTTCTAGAGCTAACGAAATACTTATAAAAAAATTGCCGAGACCAAAATCGATCCGGAACCCTTCCATCAGGAGGATGCAAGCGGGGCAAAACGGCTAAAAACACATGAGAAAAATACATTTAAAAAATTCTGTCTCTAGCGACTATGCGATTCCTAAAAATTTGATCACGTTAATTTCTTCTATAGCTAACGAAATACTTATAAAAAAATTGCGGAGACGAAAATCGATCCGGAACCCTTCCTTCAGGGGGATGCAAGCGGGGCAAAACGGCTAAACAGACATGAAAAATACATTTAAAAAATTCTGTCTCTAGCGACTATGCGATTCCTAAAAATTCTATCACGGGAATTTCTTCAAGAGCTTACCAAATACTCATAAAAAAATTGCCGAGACCAAAATCGATCCGGAACCCTTCCTTCAGGGGGATGCAAGCGGGGCAAAACGGCTAGAAAGACATGAAAAATAACTTTAAAAAATTCTGTCTCTAGCGACTCTGCGATTCCTAAAAATTTGATAACGGTAATTTCTTCTAGAGCTAACGAAATACTTATAAAAAAATTGCCGAGACCAAAATCGATCCGGAACCCTTCCTTCAGGGGGATGCAAGCGGGGCAAAACGGCTAAAAAGACATGAAAAATACATTTAAAAAATTCTGTCTCTGGCGACTATGCGATTCCTAAAATTTTGATCACGGAAATTTCTTCAAGAGCTTACGAAATACTTATAAAAAATTGCCGAGACCAAAATCGATCCGGAACCCTTCCTTCAGGGGATGCAAGTGGGGCAAAACGGCTAAAAACACCTGAAAAATAACTTTAAAAAATTCTGTCTCTGGCGACTATGCGATTCCTAAAAATTTGATGACGGGAATTTCTTCAAGAGCTTATCAAATACTTATAAAAAAATTGTCGAGACCAAGATCGGTCCAGAACCCTTCCTTCAGGGGATGCAAGTGAGGCAAAACGGCTAAAAACACATGAAAAATAACTTTAAAAATTCTGTCTCTCGCGAATATGCGATTCCTAAAAATGTTATAGCGGTAATTCCTTCGAGAGCTTACGAAATACTTATTTAAAAATTGCCGAGACCAAAATCGATCCGGAACCCTTCCATCAGGGGATGCAAGCGGGGCAAAACGGCTAAAAACACATGAAAAATACCTTTAAAAAATTCTGTCTCTGGCGACTATGCGATTCCTAAAAATTTTATCACGGGAATTTCTTCGAGAGCTAACCAAATACTTATAAAAAAATTGCCGAATCCAAAATCGAGTCGGAAACCATCCTTCAGGGGATGCAAGTGAATTATCCAGAAAAAATCTGCATATAGTGTTTGCGTGTACGGAGCGCTTGACAGTCGCCTTTTTCCAAAAAGAGATGAGAATTTATTGAATTAAATCAAAACCGTACTGTCGGTAAGTAAGAATCTACAATTGACCTACTTTTCAAACGAGCATAACTCACGCAAATATCAATAGAATTTTCCAGAAAAATATCTGCATATAGTGTTTGCGTGTACGGAGCGCTTTACAGCCGTCTTTTTCCAAATAAATGTTTGAATGTTGATTTAAAAAATATTGATATTAGGGTTGCACATCCTCTTAAGTAGTGTTTTATTAGTTTTCGGAATTTCGTCCTGTAACGGAATTTGTACCCATTTGTGATACAACCGTTGATAGGTTTTATTTTAACTATTCGACTTTTCCGACATTTGATTTTCGTTACTATGAATCACTGTCAAAATTATTTTCGAAACTTTTGAACATTGTCAAAATTATTTTCGGAACTTTTGACCATTTGTAATTTTCTCGTAGGAATTTTTCCTATTCGATTAAAACCTTATTCCGATGATTTAGCTATCGTTAAATTACCTATCGGTATTTTCGCCATCGGAATTTTTGACCATTGTGATTCTTAACCCCCCCCCCCCCCATTTTAGAAATCTCGAGATTTTATGAATTTAATAAAAATTGTGTTGCGGCAGCCAAATTTACATATGTGAAAGAAATATTTATATTGTTGTATAAATTTGATCCTTTTCACTTCTTCAAACTCCCTACGTAATATATGAAAAATTTTGTAGAATAATGCGGGTGGGGGCAGGCAGACAATATCTAGATAACAGTATAGAGGCTATGCATATAGGGACTGATGGCGCCAAAATGGAGTATGCGGAGTATATATGTATGTGTGTGTGTGTGTATGTGTGTGTATATGCGCGCGCGCAAATCCATAATACTTTTCACTATTTGTGCAATATTTTTTTTAAATTATTTATTGCTGCTATTCTCATGGCCTGCGGTGTACATAAATGAGACTGGATGTATCTTCAGTTTAACCTTGAAAATCAGTCCTGTAATCCATATTAGTCTGCAACGTAGGCCGCAGCCTGGTGATGAACAAAACTGTCTAAGAAGGTCGTTAAAACCACTATAGTTCGTCATAGTTTCATTGTGGGTCTCTATCCATTCTGGGTTTCGATATTATATGGTACTAAGAGAGAAAAGTATGCCATTGACCCCCGGGGAGTCTTCAGCCCTTTCACCATGTCAGTTGCCCTTATGGCTCCCGTATGGAATTGTACATTGTATATTCGGTCGAAAGTTTTTGTGTTTAATCCCTCATTTGGGGATTGAAAGCGTCACAACGTAACACCTACAAACGACGACGCCTATGGTCGTTTTTCTACGATCCAAGCGATGGCAGTAACATGGAGGTGGGTCTTTTAGACCGAATGTAGGGTTGCAGTACGAGTCGAAGGTGAGCTAGCACGAGCCGAAGGCAAGTGCGTTTGCGAACCGAAGACGAGTACTGCAACCACGCGAGGTCAAAAAACCCACTTAGCCCTTGGTGCACACCATATTTTTTTACCGCAAGTATAGATTTTTGTGTTTTTTTTAAATATCGATGATTTTCTTAAACAATCTTGAAAACTCCATTCGAAAACGACAGCGGGCGCTTTTCGATTTTTACCCTCTACGGCGAACAGCGAGCGCTTTTCAGTTTTTACCGCCCGCTGGTCGACAAGCGGTCGCTTTTGGCTCTATTAATAGGTTCAAAAAAAATGCGAAAATCGTGCTTTCGGTACAAAAATAGCTTTACATCTTCGCTTTATTTTAGATTTTAATGGTAGCATAAAATGAACTTACCAGATTACATACAAGATGTTTTTATAGAAAATCTTTTTTGGGGCAGGTTGTGCAGATGTTTAACTGGTTTATTGCTCATAAGTTTAATTAATATGTTTTATATACTTTTTGTATTTTAAATATTAAAATAGTATTGTAATCTTACCTGTACGTTAATGAAGTTTCTTTTTGTTTTTTCTTCCTTTTCCGGTATGATATCTGAATCTAAATTAGAGACTATTATTCTTTTTAATGAATAAATTATTATATTTTTTAAGTATATTCATCAAGAACTTAGTACATTTGTGTTAAACTTGTACTGTGTTAGAAGAAGCTTACTTTCACTATTATTTAGATTAAAATAATGATAAATGTTAAATTATTTTTTGAAGCTGCTGGTATCTACTTCAATAAGGTTTAAACTATTTTAAAATATTTATTTTTGTATTTCTCAGTCATATTCAGTTATTTAAAGAGAATGGCGTTTTCATCATTTTAGTTCTTTGTCCGTCTGACTGCTTTATTCTTCTGATGGTTATAAAATATCAGTATTTAATATTCTCAATTTTTAAGCTTTCTTTTAACATCTCTCTTTTTATGTCGCGTAACCCCGCTTACTTTCATGACAGACTTGTGCCGCTGTTGTTTGTCATTTTTAATAATAGAAATCTTAACGAATCATCATTAAACGTTATTTAAAAATAATGAATTTAAAGATTTTTACTAGTATAAATATTTACTAGATATTAAGTAATCTGGTATTTGATTTTATCCATTATAACTTTATTTTAATTAACAATGTATTTGTAAAGTATTACAACTGTATTAAATATGAAACTGCCATAGCTTCAGTTCATTTCATTCTATCTTAAAAATAAGATTTACTTTTGTGATTAACGTGTTTTACAAATAACATTAAGATTAGTTATTGTTTTAAAGCGAGTGGCCGAAAGTGCCACATTCCCGCCCAATTTTTTTATGAGTATTTGGTAAGCTCTTGAAGAAATTCCCGTGATCAAATTTTTAGGAATCGCATAGTCGCTAGAGATAGAATTTTTTAAAGGTATTTTTCATGTGTTTATAGCCGTTTTGCCCCACTTGCATCCCCCGAAGGTATTGTTCCGGATCGATTTTGGTCTCGGCAACTTTCTTATAAGTATTTCGTTAGCTCTCGAAAAAAATTCCCGTGATCAAATTTTTAGGAGTCGCATAGTCGCTAGAGACAGAATTTTTTAAAGTTATTTTTCATGTGTTTTTAGCCGTTTTGCCCCGCTTGCATCCCCTGATGGAAGGGTTCCGGATCGATTTTGGTCTCGGCAATTTTTTTATAAGTATTTGATAAGCTCTTGAAGAAATTCCCGAGATCAAATTTTTAGGAATCGCAAAGTCGCTAGAGATAGACTTTTTTAAAGGTATTTTTCATGTGTTTTTAGCCGTTTTGCCCCAGTTGCATCGCCCGAAGGTATTGTTCCGGATCGATTTTGGTCTCGGCAATTTTTTTATAAGTATTTCGTTAGCTCTAGAAGAAATTACCGTTATCAAATTTTTAGGAATCGCATAGTCGCTAGAGACAGAATTTTTGAAAGTTATTTTTCATGTGTTTTTAGCCGTTTTGCCGCACTTGCATCCCCCTGAAGGAAGGGTTCCGGATCGATTTTGGTCTCGGCAATTTTTTTATAAGTATTTCGTTAGCTCTCGAAGAAATTCCCGTGATCAAATTTTTAGGAATCGCATAGTCGCCAGAGACAGAATTTTTTAAAGTTATTTTACAGGTGTTTTTAGCCGTTTTGCCCCGCTTGCATCCCCCTAAAGGAAGGGTTCCGGATCGATTTTGGTCTCGGCAATTTTTTTATAAGTATTTCGTTAGCTCTAGAAGAAATTACGGTTATCAAATTTTTAGGAATCGCATAGTCGCTAGAGACAGAATTTTTGAAAGTTATTTTTCATGTGTTTTTAGCCGTTTTGCCCCACTTGCATCCGACTGAAGGAAGGGTTCCGGATGGATTTTGGTCTCGGCAATTTATTTATAAGTATTTCGTTAGCTCTAGAAGAAATTACCGTTATCAAATTTTTAGGAATCGCATAGTCGCTAGAGTCAGAATTTTTTAAATGTATTTTTCATGTGTTTTTAGCCGTTTTGCCCCACTTGCATCCCCCGAAGGTATTGTTCCGGATCGATTTTGGTCTCGGCAATTTTTTTATAAGTATTTCGTTAGCTCTAGAAGAAATTACCGTTATCAAATTTTTAGGAATCGCATAGTCGCCAGAGACAGAATTTTTTAAAGTTATTTTTCAGGTGTTTTTAGCCGTTTTGCCCCGCTTGCATCCCCCTGAAGGAAGGGTTCCGGATCGATTTTGGTCTCGGCAATTTTTTTATAAGTATTTCGTTAGCTCTCGAAGAAATTCCCGTGATCAAATTTTTAGGAATCGCATAGTCGCCAGAGACAGAATTTTTGAAAGGTATTTTTCATGTGTTATTAGCCGTTTTGCCCCACTTGCATCCCCCGAAGGTATTGTTCCGGATCGATTTAGGTCTCGGCAATTTTTTTATAAGTATTTCGTTAGCTCTAGAAGAAATTACCGTTATCAAATTTTTAGGAATCGCATAGTCGCTCGCTAGAGACAGAATTTTTGAAAGTTATTTTTCATGTGTTTTTAGCCGTTTTGCCGCACTTGCATCCCGTGAAGGAAGGGTTCGGTAGCAATTTTGGTCTCGGCAATTTTTTTATAAGTATTTCGTTAGCTCTCGAAGAAATTCCCGTGATCAAATTTTTAGGAATCGCATAGTCGCCAGAGACAGAATTTTTTAAAGTTATTTTTCAGGTGTTTTTAGCCGTTTTGCCCCGCTTGCATCCCCTGAAGGCAGGGTTCCGGATCGATTTTGGTCTCGGCAATTTTTTTATAAGTATTTCGTTAGCTCTAGAAGAAATTACCGTTATCAAATTTTTAGGAATCGCATAGTCGCTAGAGACAGAATTTTTGAAAGTTATTTTTCATGTGTTTTTAGCCGTTTTGCCCCACTTGCATCCCCCTGAAGGAAGGGTTCCGGATCGATTTTGGTCTCGGCAATTTATTTATAAGTATTTCGTTAGCTCTAGAAGAAATTACCGTTATCAAATTTTTAGGAATCGCATAGTCGCTAGAGAGAGAATTTTTTAAATGTATTTTTCTCATGTGTTTTTAGCCGTTTTGCCCCGCTTGCATCCCCCTGATGAAAGGGTTCCGGATCGATTTTGGTCTCAGCAATTTTTTTATAAGTATTTCGTTAGCTCTCGAAGAAATTCCCGTGATCAAATTTTTAGGAATCGCATAGTCGCCAGAGACAGAATTTTTTTTAAATGTATTTTTCATGTCTTTTTAGCCGTTTTGCCCCGCTTGCATCCCCCTGATGGAAGGGTTCCGGATCGATTTTTGTCTCGACAATTTTTTTATAAGTATTTGATAAGCTCTTGAAGAAATTCCCGTGATCAAATTTTTAGGAATCGCATAGTCGCTAGTATAGAATTTTTTAAACGTATTTTTCATGTGTTTTTAGCCGTTTTGCCCCGCTTGCATCCCCTGAAGGAAGGGTTCCGGATCGATTTTGGTCTCGGCAATTTTTTTATAAGTATTTCGTTAGCTCTAGAAGAAATTACCGTTATCAAATTTTTAGGAATCGCATAGTCGCCAGAGACAGAATTTTTAAAGTTATTTTTCATGTGTTTCTAGCCGTTTTGCCCCGCTTGCATCCCCTGATGGAGGGTTTCCGGATCGATTTTGGTCTCGACAATTTTTTTATAAGTATTTGATAAGCTCTTGAAGAAATTCCCGTGATCAAATTTTTAGGAATCGCATAGTCGCTAGAGATAGAATTTTTAAACGTATTTTTCATGTGTTTTTATCCGTTTTGCCCCACTTGCATCCCCCGAAGGAAGGGTTCCGGATCGATTTTGGTCTCGGCAATTTTTTTATAAGTATTTCGTTAGCTCTAGAAGAAATTACCGTTATCAAATTTTTAGGAATCGCATAGTCGCTAGAGTCAGAATTTTTATATGTATTTTTCATGTCTTTTTAGCCGTTTTGCCCCGCTTGCATCCCCGAAGGAAGGGTTCCGGATCGATTTTGGTCTCGGCAATTTTTTTATAAGTATTTCGTTAGCTCTCGAAGAAATTCCCGTGATAAAATTTTTAGGAATCGCATAGTCGCTAGAGACAGAATTTTTTAAATGTATTTTTCATGTCTTTTTAGCCGTTTTGCCCCACTTTCATCCCCCTGATGGAAGGGTTCCGGATCGATTTTGGTCTCGGCAATTTTTTTATAAGTATTTCGTTAGCTCTAGAAGAAATTACCGTTATCAAATTTTTAGGAATCGCATAGTCGCTAGAGACAGAATTTTTGAAAGTTATTTTTCATGTGTTTTTAGCCGTTTTGCCCCACTTGCATCCCCCTGAAGGAAGGGTTCCGGATCGATTTTGGTCTCGGCAATTTTTTTATAAGTATTTGATAAGCTCTTGAAGAAATTCCCGTGATCAAATTTTTAGGAATCGCATAGTCGCTAGAGATAGAATTTTTTAACGTATTTTTCATGTGTTTTTAGCCGTTTTGCCCCACTTGCATCCCCCGAAGGAAGGGTTCCGGATCTATTTTGGTCTCGGCAATTTTTTTATGAGTATTTGGTAAGCTCTTGAAGAAATTCCCGTGATAAAATTTTTAGGAATCGCGTAGTCGCTAGAGATAGAATTTTTTAAAGGTATTTTTTATGCGTTTTTAGCCGTTTTGCCCCACTTGCATCCCCCGGAGGAAGGGTTCCCGATCGATTTTGGTCTCGGCAATTTTTTTATTAGTATTTGGTAAGCTCTTGAAGAAATTCCCGTGTTAAAATTTTTAGGAAATTCATAAGCTGTTAAAATATAAATTTTTTTATCATGTATTGTATTCTGAGGGTGGTTTGGGGGCTGATTTTGGGGGATGATCACTTCGAAAATAACTTATATCGCTGTTTCTATTGGTTTTATGCATATATCTAACAGATAATATAAAAAAAACCGATTTTGGGAATATTCGATTTTTCGTTCATGATGAACGTTCAGAACTTCAAACACATTTAAATATCAATACGAACTTTAGGTGATGCATGCGGCAATTACTGCCATCCCATAGAAACACGGCTTTTAATTACTGTGCTTCGGTTACCGCCGTCTGTGTTAAGATAGGGCACCGTAATTGGGGAGGGCACAGTAACTCCCACATCTACCCTATTTACGTATAAAATACGTGGTTAAAACTTTCAGAAGTACCCTACTGCACCTTTTTCAACCATTAAACTTTACCAACGCTTTTTATAATCCACTAACTCATACCCGTAAAATTTCGTAATACCAATCCCCCTATTTATAGTCGTCAATCTTATTTCGGGCGGCATCGACAGAAGCAGAAACTTATTACGCCGACGCGTCTAAAATTAAGACCGTAATTGAGTTTCCCCCGAAATAGATTTTCATTCACCAGCTCCACGCGCGTTTGACGCCATCATGCTGCATTCATCAAAAATAAGTTGACTCGCATGCGCATCTCTCCACCTCCAACCATCAACGAGTCTATATCATTCGTACACCAGAATTAGCCGCACACACCGCACGTGTGAGATAAGCAACAGCTGCGGCTGTTGCTGACGTTAATCATATTGTGTTCCAAGCGTCATTCTGGCCAATTCTGCAAACGCCGCGCGGTTGCTCGAAATATTTGGCAATTTCCTGGACCCCCTCAGGAGATCCCCGCAGTATTTTCCACGACGAAAAGACATAAATCCTCTCGACGACGACTTTCGCATTCCCTATGACAGAGAGAGAGCATATATTCGTACGCGTCACCCGCGCGCGATACCATCAATAAGTCCATTTTTACCAGCCAACTCCTCCTCTCCCGCATGTGTATATACGTCTCTGTCGCGCACAATTTTTCAGCCCCCGAAATATATCCGCGCGTAGCGCGACTCTATTTTCGGCTCTCTACTGAACTGTTATACTATACACCCGACTAGAAAAGTTCTGGCGCGGGTGGTACACATACAGACTCCGTGCGTGTCGATGACACATCAATGCGCGCGCTGACGTCAGGGCCCATAAAACGCAGCAGCGGCAGTATGGAGTCCACTATATCTCTCCCTTTGTTTTCGCACTGATGCATTGTTCGGGACTGGGGCGCGAAGGTCACTCGGTCAGCCGGACGAGAGGCAGGCGCGTGCCGTTGCCGCAGGGGGCATACACATATACGCGTATAGGGACGGAATTGCATGGTGTTGTCGTTGTTGGGCTGGACTGAGAGGAGAGAAAGAGGGAAAGAGATATTGAAGGGGGGGGGGGGCAGCGTGACTGCTTTTGAAGCGGTGCGAGTGAGTTATGGGGTTTCGGGGGGTCGCGCTGACTTGGGAAAGATAAGGCACTGCGTTTCGCACACAATAATTTTCGGGGTCTCTCGTGCGGTTGTCGTGTTGTTTTCGTTTTAATTTACGGTAATGCGATGGTGTGTAGTGTGGAATTGTGAGGTCCTTATGAATTTTCATGGATAAATGAGTTTGTGTAGTAGTAAGTTGTTGGATTATATAGATTTGAATGAATGGTATTTGGATCATAAATCAATCGCTGATAAAAATATTGACGTTTAGTCAAAAGGATTAGGAGCAGAGCATTTAAATATTTGTCGCTGTAGTTGCTCGAACCGTGAATTTTGAAATGTGGAACACCTTTTTCATAATTCAAAATTTTACAGCGCTTTGGAATGTTTAAAGCTTATTAAAATTCACATTATAATATGAATTTTCATATAACCGGTGCTTCAAAAAATAAAGTTTTATTGTCATTTGGATAATGAAATATTAATGTTTAAAACAACCGTGCTGGCCATTTTAATGGCCAGTAATAAACTCAGAAATTATACGGAACATGCAGGTCCTTTAAAATACACAAATCCCCGCGGCAAAAGTGGCCATTTCCAGGGCAATAATGTCTATTCCCTATACAGCCTACATAACAGCTGAGAAAAAAATAAATTCCATGCAACTCATAATCTCACATTTGTAACAAACCCACCCACACTCGCCACTTCGCTATCGACGATGACTAATTTTATCCTGCACTTCCATATAATATTCGCTTTAGACCCCACACTCCTCACAATCATCGTCTTATCATTCTCTCTCACCCGCACCCAGCACCTCTCACTTCCCAATCACCAGCTGCAGTCTCGCCGCGCGCGCGCGGCACTAAATTCGCCATCGCCGCCGCACACTTGCACCATTCTATCTCTCTCTCTCTCTCTCTCTCTCTCTCTCTCTCCTCTGACCCAGAACCGCACTCAACTCGTCCACTCCTCTAACCCACTGGCCGCGCGTGCGCTCGCGCGACACTCGGAACAAAGACCATTGCTCTCTCGTGAGTGCGGGGCGTCGATGATAATAAAACTCTCTCTCCCTCTCTCTCTCTCTTGATAATAAGCACGCGATGACAATGCACGCACGCTCGCGGCGCGGAAGAGGAGGCGAGTGTATAGTAGTAGTAGTACTGATGGCGCCCCGGGGACGGTTAGCCTTCGAATTATTTATCGATATCTCGATTGGGAGGATGCGAGGGATTGAAATATGGAATATAGCGAGTTTTGTTTTGGCGAGAGAGAGAGAGAGAGAGAGAGAGAGAGAGAGAGAGAGAGAGAGAGAGAGAGAGAGAGAGAGCGAGAATGGGTAATGTATATGCTGGAGCTGCTGATTTATGCATGAGATCCCGATCGTAAAAGTCAATGAGGATTTTATGTAGCGGCGTAAAAAAGGATGTTGGGCAGGAAGGGAGGGAGTTTTGTAGCGCTGTTGTCGATGCTTTTTGATGTACAGGTGGTTTGTAGCGGGTTTGTGAATGGGATTTTTCGGATTCTATATACGTGCCGGTGATTATATAGGGAGAAGAGAATCGATTCGCGATTAGAGCTGCATAAATTTGAATAATAAAATGATATGTATTCTTTTGTATATATGTGTTTATATATGCTGTGTTTAATAATGTATCTAAATGTCCATTTTTCTTTCTGTTGCAGGTGAGTTACAGAACTTGTCGCTTTCATAAATCATCCTTGTCACGTGAGTCTGCACAGTATCAAGTCTATGCAAATTTATAAAATGATAACGAATTTACATGTAGCGTAGAAAAAAAATATTACAGTTAAAGATGATGTCTGACATTTATTTGTATTATTTATTATAATTTCGGGACCACTAAAATCGGTAACGGAAATTAATTCTTTTTGATCTAAGATTAGAGATGGATGGATTAGACAATGGCGCGAATAAAAAGTTAATGCATTTTCCTGTACGAAATTCCGCGAAGACAAAAGCGCTTGATACACCAGAAATGAGACAGCGCTCCACTCATCGCGCACATACTCTATAAATAGAAAATAAACCAGTTACCAGCCGCGATAATAAATCTTCGTCCGCATAGTTCCCTCCCCTCCATCGCCAAATCCACGCGCAGGCTCCGCTCTCGCATCGGTCAAAATCAACTGTTGCTCTCGTTCTCTCTCTCTCTCTCTCTCTCTCTCTCTCTCTCTCTCTCTCTCTCTCTCTCTCTCTCTCTCTCTCTTCTCTACTCACTTCCCCGTACAAATTAACCATATATACGTAACAAATGCCCTCTCTTTCCCCTCCCCATTTCCTCGATTCTCCTCGTTTCCTACGTACGGACTTTCGCTAACTATTCCACTCTCGACTCATCTATCTTCTCTCACTCTCTCTCTCTCTCTCTCTCTCTCTCTCTCTCTCTCTCTCTCTCTCTCTCTCGCGCGCGCGCTCGCTCTCTGTCTCTCTCTCTCTCTCTCTCTCTCTGGTGGCTGCAATTTCAGCAACTCGCGGTAGTTTTCAGCTGACGGAGTGCGCGCGTTGCAGTGTGTAGCGCTTTTCTCTTGCGCGGTGATGGGGCGATGATGCAGTGGAGAGAGAGAGAGAGAGAGAGAGAGAGAGAGAATGCGCGACGTGTTTCGAATTTTCCTACACTTCGCGAGAATAATTGCCGTATTGTTGCGCGCGACGCCGCTGCTGCAGCTGCGAATGATTTAGTCGGCTGAATTTGATGGTTTAACTGCTGCAAAGTGGAATGATGCGAAAGGAGCGACTGAGATGAGGTGGAGGAAGTGTTGTAAGAGGGTAGAGAAGGTGGGGGGAAGCGTAGTTTCGAAGTGGGTGATGTACGCGTGAAGTATTTTTGAAGTAATTAAGGGTGGAATCTGAGTTGAATCTGAGTTGAATCTGGCAAGAGCTGCTGGAATTGTTCATAATTAATTTATAGAGATAATTTGTGCATCTATTTTGAACGACTTACCCCATGTAAAGAAGATGAAAATAAAATTAATATGATTGTATTCCTTAGTTACTTTTAAAAAATGAATCCATAAATATAGTACTTTTTAGTGAAAAAGAAAAAAAAAATGCTCATGATGTACTTGACAAATAATCCTACGGAAATACTACATCTGCGATTTTCAAAAAATTTAGTTTCTCAGTACGAAAAAAAATACAATTTTAAAAAGCATATCTTTTTGTAAACATTATTTTTTCATTTTATAATTCAATTTTATAAATACTTGGTAAATATACGTATTTTTTTCTTAACCACGAAACTCGAAGTATCACCGTTTTACTTTGTACAAATGTTCACATATTTGCCGCACTTACGCGACACCTAAATCTGCCCCCTTTCAGCTCGTTTAATTTCGTCGGCCTTCCTTATAGCTTTCCTCTTTCGCATCCTCATTCGTCTCCTGAATTAGCCGGCAATTTAGTGACCCCGATATTCGCGAACCCACGAAATTTGGACCTCCGCATGACAAGTACGCGTTTATATATATATACACACACACTCACGTGAGAAAAGGGCAGAAGATTCCTTCTGGCACGGGAAAGAAATTGGCATGAAATTCAAGACCCGTCGGGGTTTCAATTTTCGGTTGGGCTATAGACGTGGATAATTAATGGCACTCGCACGCTCACTTCTCTTTCTCCTCTTCCTGCGCGTTCTCATTTTACCTTATACTGTTTCTTTGTCCCTCATTTCGAGTGTTTTTCTTTCCTTTTTGCAAATTTCTCTACACCTCTTCTTAATTCGGCTGTCGCACGGGCTTTTCTCACGATTCGCGTAAAACTGTGCGTATATAATTAAGTCCTCTTACAACGGACACTCCCGTATTAAGTATTTACCGTCCAAGTTCCGCGCTTACTCGTGAGACGCAGTTTGCTTTGATGACGCTGTCGAGTACTAGTTTTTTGCCAATAAGCATTGCTGTTTATTAATTTCGTGTAATTTTTAGTGCTTGTTTAGCTCTCTCGAGTGCGCGGAGAAAACGTTCTCGTAAAAATAATTAGCGTGACATTTACAGCTCTGCAGTCCAAGGTTATATAGGAGTATAGTGTGTGTACGGTAAAAATTACCGTGGCATTATGGGGCGAACGCTCATTATTATGACCACCATGAAGTTTTATCAAGAATCTCATCGGTTTTTATCGCGCCGTAACGGCTGTTCAACCGTAATTTTTAATATTCGAGCACCTGCGTTATTATGATGATTTTTATGATAATTTTCAGCGAAGTATTTCGAAGAGCGCGTGATTAAAGTTTTTGTTAACGATAAAGCTTTAATTAATGCTCTCAAGTGAGGTAAATACTCAATTAAAACTGGAGAACGCTAGGTGCACATCAAATACTCAAATTTATTAGCAAAGAAAATTACCAAGAAAGTGTTTACACGTTCTTAAGCTCAGTAATATTTTCATTAACGATTTCCACAGCATAATTAGCATACTAATATCATTTAAATCATCGTTATAGACACTTCTATACAACCAAATCATTACACTGTAATTTTCATAGCAAAGAACGGCACACATACTTCCCACAACCCAAATACTTCAACCACATCACGCATTCCCTCCGCTCACTCATTAAACGTTCACATTCACTATATACATCGTTCACCGCCGATATACGCTAACAGCCTCGTCGTTGTTAATCAAAACAATAGCCGCGCAAAAACTTGCCGAATAATAAAACCTCCTTTATGCTCTCGGGCGAGTTGACAGAACGGCAATGTAGGCCGGGCCGATAAGCGGAAACGGACTGTACTTACTTGCGCGGCGGCGGCTAATAATCGAACCGCCGCTCCGTGGCCGTCGCCAGACGCGCCGGCATCCCGCCGCGACCAAGAATTTGCTACAGTTACGATAGAGGAGAACCGGACGGAAGGAGTTGAAGGAGAGAGAATGAGAGGATGAGGAGAGACGAGAGTAGGCGGAAATTAGGAATGCGAAAAATCGGGGTTTGTCTTTTATGGCCGGTGCGGTGTGAGGGTTTTGTTTGGTCGGTGTTTAGGTTTGAATGCGTAGATAAAGTGGATATGGTTTTTTTATTCTGTATTTTGTTGTGCAATTGCTAATGGAAGCAAAAACGTCTTGATTATTGATGTTGCATCATCGATATATTCCCCTATCGCTCAATGTCTTATCTTTAATGAAAATTAATTCGAATTAGATTAGTATAACGTTTTTATAAGTAAAATGTTTATGAGATAATTTTATAGACTTAATACCATTACTTATATACATATCGACACAAATAAGAAAAATATTATAAACGAAATATTGGCAACCTCTTCAATTCGGCAGAGTTTACAGTCTTTCGAAATGAATCAAAGTTTTACAAGAGACGTGCGACCTGAAATACACATTAGTTTAACGACCTTTTATCGGATTTCTTTCCCTCGCCGTAAACGTCGACCCGTAACGCGACCCGTAGAAATGAAAACCCATCTGCAGCTAACGAAAGCACCACGAGCGCATCTCGCCAGAAAAAAAACAACTTCCCTCCTCCAAACGTCATAAAACATCATTAGCGCCCTATTAGCTTCCATTATCAAGTTTCGCAGGCGTCATATCGAACTCTCTCTCTTGGCGAAACAACAACAAAAAGAGCACAAAGAAAAACTCGGGATATCATTTCCTATCCTCTCTCTCTCTCTCTCTCTCTTTCTTCCTTTGCTCGCAAAAAAGGGACGACGACATACCTCGGCGCACGCGCGTGTAGAGTTTCTCAATTAGTTTAGCTAAAAGTTTATTCAGTGCCGTGTGGCGGCATCGCAATCTCACAATCAGCGCACGCAGTCTCGCTCGCGAAACAAATTATCCGCCGGCGTTATTTTATTATCGCCACGAGGGTAACCATTAGATGACGTACAACTATGCGGCGCGAGTGAGCATCGCGTTACATATATACACACTCACGCACGCATGGGAGACCGTAAAACGAACGGAGAGCCACGGCGCGCACTTTTTGCTCTGTCTCTACGACTCTGTAATGGCTTAATTAATTCGCCACCTTCGCGGGCGTGTGATTCGCACGGATGCAGGGATATCTCCGCCGCTGATAATTGTAGAGTGGAGAGTGAGAGAGGCGAATTTGTTGAAAAGCTGCGAAGGTTAATATAGCGAGGCCTTTTTTTGTGGACGGTTTAGGAATGGAGTGCGTGTGTAATTAGTTTTCTTATCGGGGTTTTCATTAGTGCTTATTTTACAATTTGCTTGAGAGCAATGATTTTTTTATCTGTTGGATGTAAAATCTAGCATTATGCAAAGTTATAATGTCGGCGGTTTTTCAATCAAATTGACCTAAGGTATCTATATTCAAATAATAATAATGATACCATTTGATAATATAGTATCCCTATTATACGTTTAAATTATTACTTTTCTGGTTCATTAATTCGAATATTAAAAACTAAATGATTTACGAGTATTTAGAAGTAATTACGTTTGATTGATTTATCATTTCTCATAAACATTACACAGTCCATCGTACATATAATTTTAAAAATCATCCCGACGTGTAACACCACGAACATCCTCTTCCATCCCGATAAAATAGAAAAATTTCTCACTTATAAATCGCATATCAAACGTATATAACTCTTCATTCCCGCGCTCAGTCTTCGCGAGAGTCTTTCAGCCTCTCTCTCTCTCTCTCTCTCTTGCAGCGGGCGTGACGAGCGAAAGTGTTATAATATTCTTTTATCTTCGTTCGCACGCGGCGGCGGAACGACAAGCGCGATTCTTCGGCTCTCGCCGTCGACGTGGCGTGCGTGTAATATAAATTCGCAATAAAACAATAAAACCTGTTACGCCTCGGAATCAGAAGAAGAGAATTTTTCTCTACCCCGTGATATAATCATTACGTGCGTATATATCCACGCGCGCGTCCACACAATAAAACCACTTCAACGGCGACGTCACAATGCAGCCTGTAATTTCATAAACAAATTCCCCCATCAGCCTCTAATAACACGCGCGGCGTTGTTCCTATATATATATGCCGAGTCATTCCTCAACGTCCCGCGCGCGCGCCGATTCGTCTTAATTATTGACAAAACAGCTCTCCGCGCGCGCCGACTTTCTGGCATTCCTCGTCCTTATCCTCACGCTGCACTTGCTCTCACAGCACCGCGCGTGCATCCTTTTTAATCTGATTTCACCGCGCGCGCGTGTGCGTGTGTACCATTTTCTTGCTCGTCCTGTTGTGCCGCGCCGCTCGCACATTGTAACCTGTTCGCGGGGCTAAACGGTGCAGCAGCAGCAGCGGCGGCGAGCGAGTAACTATATATATACGCCATCTATAAACGCGTGTATATGTGCGGAGAGTAGATACGCGCCGGTGGATGTACGTATACAGTCTCCTGGGCAGAAGGAGGTTGGGGAGAGAGAGAGAGAGGAATGCCGGTGCGCGCAGGGAGGATGGCTAACTCGTTTCTGGGTTGGGGAAGTTAATAGATTTCATGTGTAGTGCGCGCGTGCACACACTGATCGGAGTCATTCCGCGACAAGATTATTGAGGTTGCGGGCGCTTATTTTGATTTTGACACGTTTAAGCGTGCTCGCGAGGTGTTCCTTTATTTCTCCGAGATGCTTTTATGCGTTTTGTTTTCTTTCACGATTGCTTTTGTTTGAATAGGGTGGAACGAAGTTTTCTATTGAAATATTTGTAGGAAAATTATAGTCACAACGTGAGATTGTATGACTGATAGGACTTGAGATTTACATTGCTTAATTAGATTGAACTTTTATACATTCTGGTTAAACCCGATAAGATTACTTTCAAAGTTAATTAAGTGACGCGGTAACTGTATGCAAACTATGGTCACCGGTCGAGACTTACCTCACCCCAAGGTCTCTCGGTATATACACGATACCAATTTTATTCAATTAGCTTTAAGCTCGTTTGTTTCAAGTTTGTTCAGAAGTACATTGATATATCGTTAGTTTATGCTTACATCTACAGTCCTCCAACCCTAAAAACATTTCTAGCCACTTTGACAGACTACTTAAGAGAACGTAACACCTAAATAAACGAAAAACTCTGTAATCTCAACCACTTACGCCTACTACCTCACCCGCAATAATGTTATAACTCAGGCTCGCTCGCTGCGACTACGAAACCACCTCCTCCCTCTCCGCAACGACTGTACACCTAGCAACATCCTTTAGCGTATCAGCAGCAAGCAGCAGCCTCTCCTCCTCTCTCTCTTGCTAACGCGTACATCCTCCTCTCCGGTCGCTTTGTGCTCACTACACTCGCAGCGCGCAAGAATTCGCGAGATCGCGGTGAAAAGCCCGAAGCAACCGCTGCCGACGACGTCACGAGAGGAGCAGCAGCAGAAGAAGAAGCAGCAGCGGCTCGTTAATCTGTGCCTCCGATCTCATTTCTGCTAATTGGCCGCGATAGGGAGACTCGCGAGCTAGCACAGCCCCGGCTGACCCATAAGGGAAAAGAGGCGGCAGGAGAGTTGTAGTAGTAGGAGTCCTTTCGATTTTCAGAGTACTGCGCGCGTTGGCATTCTATATCCTTAGCGCGAGGGTATATATGTGTATGCGATTGACATGGAGTGCGTGCGCAGAGTGGAGTATGATGCATGGATGTATAATGGCTTTGTTCCTTTCATCGCTGCGGCTAATCTCTACTCGCTCGCTCGGTCTTTGTTCTACGCTGGAGGAGCATTTTTTGTCCCGGCGAGCTTCTTTTTGCGATTTAGTCGGTGTACGTGTGTATGTGTGTGTGTGGAGGTACATGCGTTTCCTTTGTCCGTGGCGCCATTGTCGTGACGAAATCGCGTAATTCATTGCTATTATTCTTAGATAAGAGGGCCGATGCAGTGGTGCGTGCGTCCCGGCTGCTTTTTGCAAGTGTAATATGTGCGTTTTCGTTGCTTAATTGAGTTTCTCTTTTTGGCGAGGCGAAGAAGTCATCGTGATGATGATGAGTCGCGCGTTTGATTTATTTTTATGTAATATGTGTTTTATATACGCTTTTGTGATCACGGAAACTTTTCTTTGTCGAATAATTGTGATAGGTTGTAAAGTATTGTTAAAATGATTATTGAGTGATAATGTTGGTTTATAATGCCCCTAAGTTTATAATAATTTGAAAAATTATCATCTCAGGTATTTTATGGAGTCAGTTTAAATTTGGTTGCAGTCATATCTTTAAATAATATGAAACCGAATATCATGAAAAGATTTTTAATTTGGAGTATTTTAGTCAACCATTTTCTTCTTAAATCGACAATATAAATACGTACACTGATAGGTGTGTCTGGGAAAAATTATAAATAGTCTTACAATTACGACATTGTCTCCTAAATCACTCATAATAGTTGCAGAACTTCAGCATTAATCACAATTTCCAGAAAATTGCGCCTAAACCGTCAGTACATGGAATTTTTCTACATTTTTTGGTAATTTTTTCGAAATATTACTAGTTTTACCACACTGAAAGAAGAATATTGTTACTGTTAAGGGGGTGTTGTACTCATGTACTCTGTTTTACCGATAGAAGACGGTAAATTTTATATTATGAAAATAAATATATCGAATTACGTCTTATAAGGAGATAAATGCCCTGCGTAACGTAATAATCTACCATCCTACGCAGTTTTGAGCCCAAATATCAATGGCACCCTAAAAAATTTTTCGAACGAAATTTCGGTTATTTTTGTTCGAAAAATTTTTTAGGGTACCATGGATATTCCGGCTCAAAACTGCGTAGGATGGTAGATTATTACGTAGCGCAGGGAAACTATCTCCTTATAAGGCGAAATTCGATATATTTATTTTGATAGTATATAATTCACCGTGTTCCGTCGATAAAACAGAGTACATGAGTACAACACCCTCTTAACATATTTATCTATTTGAAATATAACTGTTTGATATGTTTAAGGATAAAATGTGATATTGTAATAGTTACAATATCTATATTAACTAATAACATATTCAGATTTGAAAGTAGCTAATGGTAGAAGTTCTTGTAAATTGTAGTTTTTGAATCTAATAGCCAATTTTCTACCAGGATGATGTTGTTATATAAAAAAGGTTTGAAATAAAAACTCCATTTAGTTTGTTACTCCAACGTTTCGAACATTTTTATTGTTTATGTCCCTCATCAGGATAAACAATAAAAATGTCCGAAACGTTGGAGTAAAAAAATAAATGATGTTTTTATTTTAAATGTTTTTGTTATAAAACAACATCATCCTGGTAAAAAATTGGCCATTAGATTAAAAAACTACTATACTAATGTAATAGTTACAATATCAATGTTCTCAGGTAACATTGGAATTGTTTATGAGAACATGGTAACTTAACTGTTAACATGGCATTATAACTGTTACAATGCCTATATTTGCTCATATTTAAACATACGCATGTTAACAGTAAACAAATCCTTTTCTCAGTGCATGTAAGTTTTTATTAAATATTTCCCTCACTATACACCTATCTTCTCATCTAACTGACACCCAATAATTCTCAATCACTACATTCTAAACCAACTATCAAAAAACTTAACATCTACCTCCTCTTCGACTATCACACCCAAACATCCTCAAGAAAGTCGCACTGCGACCATCCTACCCGCGAGCCGCACGCGCGAGCGCCAAGCTGCCGCAGAAGAAGCCAGCCAGCCAGACCGACTCTCTCTCGCTCGCGAAACAAAGCTAGCTATACGAGCAAGATAGAAAGAGACCGACGCCGCGTACCCTATATATATACACACAGAGAGGGAGAGAGGAGGAGGAGGGCTTCAGGGTCGCGCGCGCGCGACTTCCAGTGCACGCGCCTAGGCTCTGCGCTCGCTGCTCCGCAATAAACGAAGCCGACGACGAGGTATAGAGGCTCGCTTGCTCGCTCGCTCGCGCGCGTGCAGTAAAGAGGATAATAAACTCGAGCGAGTTTGCTCTGACTTTCCTGACAAAGTCGGTGATATAGGTACCTGCTGTTCGCGATTTACCGATCTTGTTTCTCTCTCTCTCTCGCTCGCTCGCTTTCCTTCCTTTAACGGATATACGTGTACGTAGGTACGTATGGTCGGTACGTGTACACACACGGCTCTTGCCGCGCCGGCGATCGGGTGTCAACAATCGGCGGATTTACATAGTAATTAAGTTAACGCGCCGTCGCGATATTCGCGCGACTGTTTAGCATCCGTGTGCGTGTTTGTTTGTTTGTTTGTTTGTTTTTCGCTTACGATTTTCCCTCGCGAGAGTGATTTGCGCGCGTGGTGAGTAAGCGCGTTGTTGTTGTTATCGCACGTGTATTGTGTGTGTAATTGTATGCCGATGTGCGTTAGGAGGGATTGCGGAACGGAAGAGCGCGGTTTCGGAATCGCCTTGTATTTGCTTTTGTATGATAATTAGGGAAATAATGGTTAATTAGGGTTTTTTGATAGGTTCGAAGTTTCGTTGATTGCTGCATTTATATATTGTTTCTGTAACAAACGATACGTAATGTATACGTTTCTATGAGTATTAGGTTTGTTCCGAATTCGGAATCATAATCGCAGTAACATTGAATGCAACGCATTGTTGTTTAATCGAAATAACCTTCATATCTTATACGCGTAATTGTCTGTAATAACTAATTGGACAAAGCTCATTACCGAGAAAAAAAACTTGCTAAATTGTACGCCTTCATAAATATTCATATTCAATATACCGGTGCCGCGTGATTAAATTCGCGCATAATTTCATGTTCAAACGACAATGCACGTAGTCAATTTACAAATTTAATTTACCTACACACTCCAATAAATTGATGAATATGAATGAACGCGTGTATGCATATATATGTTCGCCGAAGCAGGAAATTTTATTTTGGCCGCAGTTTCGACGTTGTCCTATAATTTATTTATTTTTTTGCCTCGTAACCGTTAAATACTCTTACAAGTCGTGACATCACTTAGCTAACACTAGGCAGTAAAGAAGCCATGAAAAGTTCACAAGTTACCTGAAACGTGTCGCTTTTATTTGCACTTTTTTTCACTGGCTTACATATATTTTACCGCAACTTCAGAATAGAAACTTCTACGTTCAAATTGTTTTTAATTCATAGCATTAACAGCAAAAATCGAAATTGCAATTTATTATGAAAAAATTATCTACGAACTCGCTGTCCCAGATCTCAGACACGGTCAATTAGCCTTGACATGTCGATATTGCATTGATTTTTCGATGCAAATCAGCAGTTTGTCGTTTCAGCTATAACCTACATCTGCATACCTACGAGTTAACATTAAGTTATTTAGGGAACTGGCACAGACTGAATAGCGACTAAATTTATAAACATAATTTTTAGGAACGTAACAATATTGATTGGTTTTTCGAAAAATGAACCTACATTTTTTATCAACTTCCTCTAAAAATTCTAACATCTATCTAATTCTACATTAATCCTACCTTCTCCTCTTCAACTAAACAATTTTAAAAACACTATATTATTCACCACTTCGCAGCAAATATCTCCATCCTGTGTACCTCAAACCACCGCCACTATACTTCACCGACCCACAAACGAACCCCCACCTCAGCGGAAGAGACGCATATAATGCACACTCGCGGTCGCTCGTTAAAGTTCACGCACTCCGCACGCAGCAACTCCTCAGCTGCGCGCGCACGCAGGTATTCGAGGTCGCGAGAGGATGAATGAACGAGAGAGTTGCGCGGGATGTTGTCGGATTTTGCTACGCGCGAGCGTTTTATCGGATGCGTGCGCCGCGTGGGAGAGGTTTTTGAGGTTTATGCAAAGATGGGTTGCGGAGGTTATCTGATGAAAGAGGGTGTAGTTTTGTAGCTTGTTTGTATTTTTTTGGTGTATTGATTTATAGAGGAAGTTTTGAGATGTTAGTTATATGAAGTTTGATATATTGCCGAAGTGTGGTATATAGTGAGGTAAGAACGGTAGCGGAATGCTTTCTGTTTTGAATATTAAGGAATTTTAATATTGGGGATCGATAATTCATGTTCAAAGTTTCTGCAAAACAGATTAATTTGATTTCATGCTATTCTAGAATAGCTTTACCAATCTTTAATTTTATGAAATCTCGCAGCATCATCGTCAAGATTTACATTTATTTTTTCCAAATTTTTTCATCCGTAACATAAATTTCAAATCCTCCCAAGATACAAAATCCACCTATACAAAAAGGTTACGAAATAATATCAGCGCAAGAAAAATTTTAAAAGCGTCGCCAGAAAAATCCTGTTTGCACGTACCATATTGAAAAATTTTATTTTCACATCGCAAAAGGATAGCGAGCGAGAGAGAGAGAGAGAGAGAGAGAGAGCAGCCGCATTACACATCTCTTTCCAGTGTCACATAAATATTTCAATTTTACATGACTGAAGAAGGCGTTCGCTCGCTTTTACACACTTATATACACACACACACACATACAGCCGGAGGCTCCAGTAGGATTTCATTCTAACCGATTTTCAAAGTATCCTGCGCAGATTGCACAAGCCGCGGGCCGTCCTGATCCTTAGAAAATTGGATACGTGATGGGACTTGGCGCTGCTGCTCCTGCCGTAGGTATAGCTGCGCTGCAGCCGCAGCCGCGCGCGCGCGCGAGTCTTAAATTCCTCTGTTTGTTATATACGTACGCGCGTCGTCTTCTTGTATCTTCTTTCAGCGGGAATAATTTATAGACTCGCGTCGTTCGTGTATATATATACGCGCCGGCGCGTTATAAGGCACGCCGGGAATTATTTAATAAATTTAATCTTCGGAATTTGTCTTGATTATAAATGAAGTGCGTTTCCGGCCGACTCGTTGCCTTTATCATCCTGCGTGCATGTATAATATGTACACGCGTGCGCGTGTATGTGTCGGCGCTTGAGTTTTTCGGAGTCGTGTCTTGTTGAGTGCGATTAATTGGCCGGTAATTATTAAAGTCCCAATTCCGCGGCGCGAGTCGAATTGAAATTTTATTTATCGAGCGAGTGAGAGACGTGTAATTATTTTATTGTGTTTGATAATTTGTAGGTGTTGCGTTATTTGAATTATGGATACTTTTATTTTTACGTAATTTATGAAAATGTGAAAATACGTAAATAACAATTAATGGAAAAAGTTCTTTCGGAACTTTCGTTATTAATGAGGTAATGAAACATTGAAGTTGTAACGTTGAATTATGGGCTCTTTAACCTACTAAATGTGTTGAATAAGTTAATAAAAACTTTTTGTTATTTTCCGCCAGTCAATATAAAATTTTACTGATAAAAAAATAATTTATTGTATAGGATGAATAAAGTAAAAATATGAAGTTTCTTTAAAAAAGACAAAATACTGCCCATCTGAAAGACGAAAATTTTTCATATTTAATGTAACAAGAAATACATCTGAAATTTTCCTGCAACAAACCTGACATTAAATTCTCGACATGACATTTCCAAGACATTCCACCGACACTACACTGTTAAATTCTGCATGAAAATTAATGTATGTACTGGAAGCAAAATTTCATTGCAGTACATTAAATTTAATGCAAATTTTATTAAATTTAATGTACGGAAAGCAAAATTTTATCTCGCAGTACATGAAATTTAGTGTAAACTGCATTAAACTTAATGTAAATTTTATTAAATTTAATCTACATTGCATTAAATTTAATGTACTACGATGTAATTTTGCTTCCAGTACATACATTAATTTTCATGCAGAATTTTAACAGTGTACACAAACCACCTCCCTTAACAATTCCACCCTCTCCCGAATATCAAACTTTAATAACACCCACCGCCCGTTACCCTCAACCACCCGAATCTCACCAAACCTCGCGCTCCGACTATAACCCGATTACATAACGAATTTACCTACCTGCCACACCACTGCAGCCGTGACCAAGAAACGTCACTCGCTGCCAGCGCTGCCCGGTTACACCTGAAATTCCAACTTCCGCTGTAGCCCTACTGCGCGCTTCAATCATTAATCGCCTCTCTGCATGCAGAAATATGGGTCGCACGAGACATTCCTGTGCGCGAGTTCGCGTGTGCAGGGCACGCTCGCGATCGATGCTCGCGTTTTAGTTAGCGGGTCACAACGGCGAGCTTTCCGGTGCGGAATCGTCGCGCGGATTGAGCGACGCGGACAGGTGATCGCGCTGTGTGCAAGAGTTGCCGGATTTTTGGGGGGATAATTGCGAGGAATTCGTGATGGTCCGTGTGGGAATTGGGTAAGGAGGAGAATGCGAGAGTATGTCGGATGGGCATTGTTGTGCTGAAGGTATTTCACTCGTTTTTGGAAGAAGAAGAAGGAAAAGAGGCTAAATTTGTTGGTCGATTTTACGATTGGGTAGTGGTGGTATGTTTTAGAGCCGAAAGCTATGTATCTCGAGCTATTGATTACGTGGATGAATACTTTATGGGCTGCAGGAAATCGGTTGACCCGGATCCTTTGTTTATCGATCGTATCGAGTACAATATTTAAAGAGAACGGCACAACGAGAAAGCTGCTTTTGACTTCCTATAAATACATTCTTGTTCTAACATATCATCCCACGCTTTTCCTCATCGAACATAAAAAAATTGTTTTGTAACAATTATCAAACACATTTCGTGCATAAAAACATCAATCACCATCCGACAAAAGCCTTACCTCCACATTCAAGTACCCGCTTTTATCCCGACACCTTTTTGAACCGGAAAATTCGACTCTCGCCAAGTCGTCGTCGTCGTCTCGAAACTACTACACTCGTCTAATGAGCTTCGCGCGCCGCGGCGTGTCAAATGAAAAGGCACTTTCGCGCTTGGACACACGGGAAGTCCTTTATTCGAGTTCCCCCATTACCGTTCCCTCTCCCTCACCCTCTTTCTCTCCTGCGCGAGAAGGCGACGAAAACTCTATACGGTCGCGACGGCTGAATCCGAGACTCTCTCTCTCCCCGTGACAATGACTGTACGTACGTGCCTTCGATTCCGCATCGTCGGATTACAACTTCCGATGCGGCGCCCCGGATGTCGAATGGCTTCGCGACGAGCGCAAGCTTCTTTAGTTGCATGCGCTGAATGTATGTGTGTCTGGCTGACTGGCTGGCTGTGTTTTAAAGACGGTGCCGTTATATCGGCAGAAACATTTTGATGCAGAGGAAGCACGGATCGCGCACTTTCGAGACGCTTTTGTGTGGCGCGTCGGGAAGACTTATAAGGTGTGGTTGTGAGCTGCAAATGCGTCTGAAAAGAGAGTATTTTTTTTTGTGTGAAATAGTATAAATCAATGAGGGCATTGTAGTAGCGCGTAACATGAGAAAATGGTGTACGTTCAGTATCTATTTATTACACAACTATTTAGTAAAACTGTTATATGTACTGGGATATTAAGTCTTATAATGTTTCGTAGTAGTGTATTAAATATTAAACATTATTGATTTTTCATACAGTACAGCATGAGGTGCGAATAACGTTCGTTCACTGGGTTGTCGGGATAAGACTCGCGGCCCAGCAAAAAAGGGGTTCGTTCGTTCACTAGATTCGGGAGTATGAAATAAACCAAAGTTTGAACACGTAAATCATATTTAAATAATTCACTTTTTTGTTAAAAATAATGTCGAATAGTCAACTAATAAGTATAAAACTTCATTTAGACGTAAGATTTTAGCACAAAAACATACATATTACAATTTTAGACTTATTCAAATTTTACCAATACAACATATTAAAAATATATTAATCATTCCTCCATATTCTTTTTACTATCTTTAATTTAATTTAAATACAATAGGGTGACTACATCAGTATTGGAACACACCGGTGAATGAGCATTTTGGTAAAATATTTAAAATTGAAAAATTTGTACATTTTGTGTACCAAATTTTTCAAATCTCACGTTATGAAGAATATATGTACAAAATTTCATCAAGACTGCACACTTATTTTTGGAGATATTCGTTTTTAGAATTTTGGAACTTTTTAGTATTTTAGGACAGTATACAAAGTCTTTATTATTGTAATACAAGTATCATTAAATTATTTTATTTAAAAAAAAAAATTGAGTTTTTTACTTATGTTTATGCAAATTCATAATAATTAATAAGATCATAAAATTGAAAATTTTTAATTTTAATCTTTTACAAGCAATTAAATAAACTTGGAATATACCATGTTATATGCCTATATAATAATAACAATAATAATAATTTATTTATTAATAAATAATAATAAAAAAAAAAACAACAATTGTAAAGACTCTCCGCTCAGTTGTAAATTTGGTAATTTGAATTTTGTGCCGAAAGCGCCGCCCCACCAGGAGTCTAGTTCTGCGCGTGCTGCTAGGCGGCGCAACCCCTGCCGTCGTGTTTCCCACACCCACCACTAGGCAGGCGCGCTCCGGGCTATAATTAAGGCTCGAATTTATATCAGTGCTCAAACTTCCAATATGGTGGCAGTGCTAATGCAATGTCATTAAACAATCGGAATTACTTCATTTAGTGTTCCTTCACCATCACTCGGTGTTTCATTGTGCTGAACAGCTGGTTCGTTTAGTAATGCGCAATTACTTTTGTACGTGACTCCTTCTGTTTTTTCTCATTGGTAACGTAAAGCTAGTCATTGTTTTTTCAGCTCCATGAGCTTCTTCTTAAACTTATAAGAAGTTATTAGTCTATAGCGGCACTGTTTCACACGTTGGCGTCGCCTAATAAACTTAGTGTGATGTTTTCCAGGTGATAATCTTAATTGTTTTGAAACCGCTTGAGTGTACATTTCACCCATTTTTTTTTGAGCTACGGCGCATGAGTACCTAAAATCTGCTGATGCACTCAAACTTAAACATTTGAATTTTGGTGCTTTACTTACCATGCTTGCATTTAAACTCTCGTTTATATTACGTGACACTGCAACTGAAAACTTTTCCACATTAAAGCTAACTTTTCAAAAATACTGTTTAATTTTTCAAATAATTTTTCATCGATAAACCCTCCAGAAACAATTTTATGATCATAATTCTCCTTATCTTGAACGTATCCACATCAATTTCCAAATTTTTCATGCTTATTATAAAAGCATGGTAAGGAATACATTTAATAGCGTTTACCATTGCCGTAATATTGCCTGTATTCTGTGCCATAGCATACGTTAAGCATCTATGCCAAGTAAGATAATGAATCTCGTGTTGATGATTCTTTATGATTCTTCTGAATGGCAAACATCTCTTTTTTTACGCCTTTGGAGGTGTGGTTTACATCGGATAATTTTCCTATTGGATGTGAAGCTCCCGCATGACAAGCTGAAATAGCTGAGCTATCGTCATCGCTAATAAGTACTCCAATTTCTAAATTTTTAGGTTGTAAAATCGAACTTTCATTTACTAATTTATTAGAAACATGATCCTCCTTAGCTTTAGCTGAGCCCCCAAAGTTAAGTCGACAACCATGATTCAATGGACTTTGTCCCATATCACAGCGTTTGCGCATTTTCTATATTGCACGTTGCGTATTCTAATATTTGTTGACTAAAGCCGCCAACGAGACAACCAAAACCATTAAGACTGTCATAGTCTCTATCAGTTCCTCTCTTGCTCCAACTCATATCTTAGGAAGCCATAATTCGAACTGCATCATTAAACATTGTTGATATAGTTTACTACATCATAGCCCATCACACTAGATAAAACAACCATTAATTTACCGTTTCTAGAATTGAAAAATATTGTTTCATTCAAAACTGAGGTGAGTTTGAAGTTTAATATCCAAAATACAATAAAACATGACACAAATTCGAAATAAAATTTTTTGCTATTTTATACGTACATATTCCAGTTCCCCTCTAAACTCATATAATTTTTAAACGAATCAATATTTTTCAATTCTAGAATCGGCAAATTAAAGCTTTTTATTTCGATTTTCATTCTCTTTTTTATCATTGTATTAAAGACAATTCTGAGCTGAATTATTTTGGTTTCCATTTGGCCATAAGTAGATTAAAGAGATCATGGAATCTTCTCCCCCAACATCTTACCAGTACCTCTGTACTCTCTTTGTTCAGATCTGCTTTATCTTCTTTAACAATCATTTACTAAATTTTGTACTTGCGCTTTTATATTTTTCGTCACTAAAAAAATTCTTATCTTAATAATTACAATAAATAAACCATCTAATCAATCGAATAATAATTTACAATATGCGATGTCGTCAAATTTCCCAATCATTTCCTTAATCAACCATTAATTACCCAATACTTTGCAAAATACAATGTAAACCACCCACACCGTTACTCCCTCTCTCCAACTTTTAACCTGCAGTAATTGCCCGACCACTGCGCAAACCTCAAGGAAAAAATCTCTCGGTAGCTTTTCCTCCTCCACCTCCTTTTCCCACGCAATAAAACACCCCACAGGCCGTACATCATCCTATGCACACCTCTTCCCCCACCCCTCTGTCGCAACCCACTGAACCCTCCACCGCACTGACCTCCTCCTTCTCCTCCTCCTCCCGCACTGCAACCCACAGAACACTCGCAAAGAGGCGAAACATTCGTACTTACAAGGTGTGTTGCAGCGGCGGCGCCGGCGCTCCCGTGCATGCTAACCTCTTCTCTCTCTCTCTTTCTCTCCCGTAATTAAATTCCGCAGCCTCCTCCTCCGTCATCCGTCAACCGGCTCGGGTCATCCTTCTCCCCGACTTTTTGCGCGCCCGCGCGCGCGGTCTCTCGTAAATTTTCAGCGCTCGCGCGCGCAGCGTGTATACGCTTTAATGAGTAATTACTCACGCTAAGCGAGTTTAGGCGAATCGTAATTGCAGTTGGCCACCGTGGGGCCGCGAAGAAGCATTAATTATGGAGCGGGAGTGCGCGGAAAAAAGGTTGGGGGTGGGTGGAGGGGACGAGGAGCGATGTATCGTAGCGCGTACTGTGTGCTAAACGGCGTTTTTTGGTTTGATTAATCGCGCGTGCACGTGCACAGTGGGAAAGAGTTGGATGTATGTATACGTTTTTCGGGGGTGTCGTTGCGCTGGTTTATTTTCCCCAGCGGGGGAGGTGAAACAGAATGTTTTGCGTCGTAAATTTTTCTTCAGCTTGGTGGGGTGCTTGGGAGGGAGGAGGGAGTTTAATTATTGAAATGAGATGAGTTCGTGAATAGTAGATGAGGAGATTCATTTGGGTGATGGTGTGATTTGTTTACTTTTGAAAAGGGTTTTGATTTATAAGTTGATTTATACTGGTGGTCCAGAAAATTTGCCGACTGGACAAATAAAAGATTTATGAAAAGAATTTTTAAGAAATATGGACCGAATTAAAAATTTGTAAATCCTATCATTTTATATCTTTTTTTTTAATATCATTGTCGTAAAACAACATTGTCTTGACTATCGATATTTGGCAGTGAAATTTCCTAACAGTATTGTTGGCATTAAAAATATTTAATCTACAACTGAAATGAATAATTAGCTCGCCATAAACATAAACGATAAAAATCGGTCAATCAATATCTGCAATCACCACCTAATCACCGATTAGATCTCCTCCTTATGAAACCTTACCTAGTATCCGAACCATTCAATCGCCGTAGTTACGAACAATTGGAATCCAGTAACTAATTAAAACTCGCTCTCTAAAACTCCACCGTCATTTCTCTATCGAACCCCCACCGCTTAAATCCACAACTATACCTACCTGCTCGCAGTTGATAACGAAAAATCTGAACAAAACAAAAAAGTACACATATCTCCCTGGCGTACGTGCGCACGCATTCGGAAATTCAAGTGCGCAGCGTTTCTCTCCGTGCACTTAAACCGATAAGCCGCTTACGAGAGCAGCACGTGAGCGCAGTGAAGCCTACGCTTATATTTGCGAATTTGTAGCTCGGCTTTGGCTGCTGCTGTGTATGTGTGTGTGTCTGTGTTGGGGGGGGGGGGGGGTATACGTGAAAAGGAAAATGGTGCAATCGTGTGGAAAATTTTAAGGGAGAGAGTGCAGAATTGCGTGTCATCAATCGCTAATTGCGTGGAAAATTTGAGTCGCGGGGGATGTGTTTGAGAAGTTAGTGTAGCGGAAAAGTTGTTAACGATCAATCAATTATAAATTCTACTGCATTGACGTTACATAAACTATAAGCTATAAAATGTAGATGATCTTAATAAATTCACGACTCTATCGCTTTTTGTAAATTCAAACGAATCTGTCCAAATCAAATAATCCATCATGTCCCTTTTTAACAAATTTTTTAAGAGTAATCATCTCTTAAATTAACCACTCAACCCATATCAATTGTCTCACAATTATCTGCTTAATTCGACCCACTTACACCTTGAATCACGAAATAATAAACCTCCTTCTGCTCCACCAGACCACCATCCACGTCTCTCTCTCTCTCTCTCTCTCTCTCTCTCTCTCTCTCTCTCTCTCTCTCTCTCTCTCTCTCTCTCTCTCTCTCTCTCTCTCTCTGTCTCTCTCTTTCTCTCTCTCTCTCTCTCTCTCTCTCTCTCTCTCTCTCTCTCTCTCTCTTTCTCTCTGGCACATCCCCAAACACAATTAATCGTCTGTAGGTTGGCTGCGCATTAACTCGTGCGCTCTCTCTCCCTCCCATCTCCAAGAAACAAGCGCAAAACTCCACCGTTCCACGAGAGACAGAGACACGGGATAACAGTGGAAATGCATAATGTTTTCGCGTCCCGCCGTGGAGTTTCGCTGCACACCGGAATTAATGAACTAACTAGCGCATGCTGCCACCGCCGCGTGCAGCGGGGCCGCACAATGGGGGGAATGCGGAGTATTTGCCTCGCTTATGATGCTAATGCCCCGGGCTCTCTTTACTTTGCATGACAATTACTTTCGCGCGCGGAGCGCCCGTGCAGCGAGCGTGGGTGTGAGTGGCTGTTTGTGTGTACAGAGAGTTTGTTGGGTGTATATGGCGTTATCGAGCCAATGCATCCGCTCCTTCTTCGGGGTCCTTTTAATTTCCTTTGTTTTTTCCGAGAGTCGTGGGGTTTCCAGTGTGTATGTGTGGGTGGGTTTGATTCATGGCAGTGAGACACCTGTGAGTTTCATTCGCGGTGAGCAAAAGTCATTAGTAGCGCGCTTAAATTCACAGCGGGGAAGGTGGTTTGTTGAATAAGAGATCTAGGAAAATCTTGGGGTCGTGAATTGTTTTAGCCAAAAATATGAAGAATAGCGTAAGGAAGATCTTTGAAAATTGGGTTAATTAGCGCGTTATATGCACGGATGTTCGTTGTTTTGTTTAGATTTCTCCTCTCTCACATGCACCCAAGCTTTTGAAAAGTACGATAAAAATTCTCAAAACCTGATTAACTTGAATGAGATTGTTATATGATAAATAAGATAATTTGATCGTTATCAAATTCATGTAATTTTACAAAGTTTTCATTTTATAAGTAGAGTAATCGTAATCTCAAACAAATTTATTTATAATAATAATATGATCTTGTTTAATGATAATTATAATAACAATGAATATTTTTTTATTTTTTAGGTAAGTTGCTAAAATCCTGGGTCTACCACACTTTTTCACTCCTAAAATCAATCGGAAATATTCGTAAGTAAATATCCAGATACCTTTTCAATCTCGTGCGAACAGATGACAAGCTCTAAGAACACTAAATGAATCTCCTTCCTTAAGGCCATGTGATACTCAACAAAAATCGTGTTGGGTTCAGTCGATAATGTAGGGAGAGCCAACTACTGTATATTAAACAGTAGATGGCGCTGAAGATATGCTTAATCTATATGCGTAGAACTTTTAGTTCCAAAATACTCGCACAGATGGCGTGCACTGAGAGAAGTGTTTAATGTCAACATGGGATCCTAAGATTCATAACTATTAACATGCCTATATATTTAAATATTTTCAAATATACGCATTGTAACAGTTAAGTCACCATGCTCTTCTAAACAATTTCAATATGTTGCTATAAATATTGATATTGTAATAGGTGCAATATGAGATTTGCCGTCTAAAATCTCCCCTATTCGAATATAAGATATTGTAACAGTTACAATATTGCACTTTCGAATTCAAACAGAACATAAGTATTCTTCTCTCAGTGCATAATATAGGAAATAATTTTTCTCATAAAAAATTATGAAAATATCCGTATCAAGTTTATAAATTTTTTTCAAACAAATTATGCGAGAATAAATGAGATTTTAAATGGATCTTTAAAAAGTTTTCGGACCTATGTACAGGGACCCGTCTTTTTTTTTATAAATTTCATTTATCGTCATAAGAACTTGTGATAAATAATTTATCACTTTTTTTATCGTTACAGAATCACACCCCAGGTAGCTATGCCTACCCTGTATAGGATGTTAGCTGCTTCAGACATATAACTATGTCTTGAAGTAAATAATAACATCTATAACAACATGTACTACTCTGGTTAAATAAATAAATAAATAAATAAACATAGATTTTAAGGTTATGTTTAGAAAGTTGTAATTTAGCTTCTCGTACAAGATTCTTTTTTTGTAAAATTAATATTTTTCAAAAACCATTTCCAAAGCTGAAAATCGGTTTACGAATCAAAGTATACATCTTATCATGTAATGTAATTCGCTTACTGATAATAATTTCGTAGTACATAATAGTACTGCATAAAGCGATAATGGGACATTTATAAGTATCATTAGATACAAGTTTTTTACAACATGCATTCTGAAATTTCTTATTTCTAATATATAATGCATTATTAATTTTCTTATTTCTTATTTTTGTGTCATACATTATTTATCATGTAAAGTAATTCGCTTACTTATAGTAATTTCGTAGTTCAGAATAGTACTGAGTAAAGCGATAATGGCACATGTATTAGTATCATTAGATACAACTTTTTTACAAAATGCATTCTGAAATTTCTTATTTCTAATATATCATGCGTTATTATTAATTTACTTATTTCTTATAAATAAAAATCACACACTAATAATTTCTTATTTTTGTTTCATACGTTATATTTATCATGTAATGTAATTCGCTTACTGATAGTAATTTCGTAGTACAGAATAGTACTGAATAAAGCGATAATGGCACATTTATTAGTATTATGCAAAATTATATAACACATGCAAAACGGTCTTTGATAATAAATTCATAAAGAAATTATCAATTACTGCAGTATTTTACGATAACATGCAATATCATAACCATAATATTTTATTGCTAATCGATATGGAAATTGATTCCTGCGGTATTAAATGAAACCATGCAAAATTATAACTACAGCATTTGATTGCAATTTAATAACAAAATTTACATTTAAAATAACATGCACATTCACTTATAAAAAATATTTTATTGTTAATCAATAAAGAAGTGATCTATTGCTGCAGATTAAATAATAAACAAAATTTTGATAATTATTAATTGATGAAGAAATCATCAATTACTGTTGTATTTAATAAAATCATGCAACAATGTAACACATGCAAAACTAACTTTGATTATAAATTCATAAAGAAATTCCCAATTACTGCAGTAGTTTACGATAACATGCAATATCATAAACATAATATTTGATTGCAGATCGATAAAAGGAAATCGATTCCTGCAGTATGAAATAAAATCATGCAAAATTATAACTACCGCATTTGATTGCAGATTTAAAAAAATATTTAAAATAACATGTACATTTAGTTATAAATTTTTTTTTATTGCAAATCAATAAAGAAATGATCTATTGCTGCAGATTTAATAATATTATAGAGAATTATGATAATTATTAATTGATAAAGAAATTATCAATTACTGCAGTAGTTTACGATAATATGCAATATCATAAACATAATATTTGATTACAGATCAATAAAAGGAAATCGATTCCTGTAGTATTAAATTAAATCATGCAAAATTTTAATTACTGCATTTGATTGCAGATTTCGAAAGAATATTTACATATAAAATAACATGCACATTAAGTTATACAAATTTTTTATTGCAAATCAATAAAGGAATGATCTATTACTGAATTTTCTGCGGATTAAATAATATTTAAAATTATGATAATTATTAGTTGATGAAGAAATCATCAATTACTGTTGTATTAAATAAAATCATGCAATATGGTAACACATGCATTTCATTGCAGATTGATAAATAAAACAATACTGTAACATCAACTTTGATGTTACAATAGTAAAAGTAGAGATTCGACCTATGACCAGCATACTGTAGTCGAACAGATAAGCCTATAACCAGAGAAAAACCTTGATCGAAGAGTAGGCTCTAGGTAGCCTATAAACACCCCTTTAAACACAGTACTTACATGTATTTTCCCTACACATATACAAGAGAGTATGCAAACTCTCTACATCAATAAACGAAGAAGACCTTGAACAACAGCAACAACATGTATTTTGTAGGAGGCTTAGCTGTCGTAGCCTCCCAATGATTCCCCTTTCGCCTCTCTGCACCATGCTGATAGTATCTCTCTCTCTCTCACATTTGAATTATATCGTACCTGAAACACACATCAAAAACAATTACTGTAGGATATAAATTACTCACTGTATAGTTTTTCGAATATGACTTTGTCTAAGTCCTTGGAACGATAGCCACTGCTTTTATAATCACCCTTCAAACGCATATGGAGATGGTGTCGCTCGAGCAGGAGATCACCATACTGGATGGAACCTCTCACCTGTAAGAAGAACACTAATTTAAATAGCAGTAAGACCACACAAACATTGAAATGGTACTAACCTGCTGAAAGACACTGCAATAACTTGAAGCGGAGAGTTATGTATATCCAACACCTGTTGACTTGCTCATGGAGCAAGCATTTTGAGGCAGCAACTACAGCAGCTGGAGCAACCCGCTAGATTGCCTACATCTACAGCAATTGTCTGGCATCACTGAAAAAAGCACTAATTATCAGATACATGCATATTGTGTGCATAAGTATGACCACACACAGACCTCACCTACAACCACAACAAAGCAACATAACCTCCGTGAGTGACAGTCCTATGCGAGCAGCCTTGGCGAGAAGTGTGACACCACCGTCGAAGATGACGTCGAGAACAGCATATAGATTTATAGATCTTTCGATAACACTCACAACACTTTACTTCATTAAATGGGCCAAAATTTAAAACTCAAAAAGTAAATTCATCTTGTTCCAACAATATAAAAGCTTTATCAGATTTGGCGGGTGTATTTGCCATTCAAAGTTATCGATATTTACTTTGAGGTGATGTGACCGTACTTAATCTAAAAGAATATAAGAATAATAGATATCCACTTTAGTAATGCATCTCAGATATCTCATGTATTTTTAAGTTGACTTTATCAATCAGAAAGTAGATATAATTTAATAAAAAAATAAAAATATGTAATTTTTCAGTCTGGCAGTTCAAAAAAATACACAAGCAGTGTCTTAGTTAAATCTGAAAAATTGCAAACTTATTCCTAACGTAATTTTTGCAACTGTGAGAATTGTTTTCATGTTTTTGACCTACACCCTTGGCCTAAAGGAGTAGTTCCGTAAAAGCGATTTCGTTCATAATTTTTTCTTAAGCTTTCAGGGACCTTTTCTACAAGTACCAGTCAAAACATTTTTCCTAACAAAGTAATTGCGACTCTGAGAATTTTTTTTCGAGTTTACGGCATGGTATATCGACCCAAACGGGCTTTTCCGGAAAAGCGATTTCGTTCATAACTTTTCTCTAAGCATTGGGGGACCTTTCCTACAAGTACCAGTCGAAACATCTTCCTAACGACGATTAATTGCGACTCTGGGAATTTTTTTTCGTGTCTTCGACATGGTATATCGGCCCGAAGGAGCTTTTCCGGAAAAGCGATTTAATTCATAAGTTTTTTGTAAGCATTGGAGGCCCTTATCTACAAGTACCAGTCGAAACATTTTTCCTAACAACGTTATTGCGACTTTGGAAATTTTCTTTCCAGTTTACGGCATGGTATATCGGCCTGAAGGGGCTTCTCCGGAAAAGCGATTTCATGCATAATTTTTTTTTAAACTTTGCGGGACCGTCTCTATAAGTACCTACCAGTCGAATCATTGTTCCTAACGACGTTATTGCGACTTTGGGAATTTTTTATCTAGTTTTCGACATGGTATACCGGTCTAAAGAGGCTTTTCCGGAAAAGTGACTTCGTTCATAATTTTTTTGTAAGCTTTGAGGGACATTTTCTACAAGTAACAGTCGAAAAAATTTTCTTAATGACATTATTGCGAATCTGGAAATATTTTTTCGAGTTTACGGCATGGTATATCGGCCCGAAGGGGCTTTCCCGGTAAAGCGATTTCGTTCATAATTTTTTTCTAAGCATTTGAGAACTTTACAAGAAACCGTCGAAACATTTTTCCGAGCGACGTAATTGCGGCTCTGGAAATTTTTCTCCCGTTTACGACACAGTTTATCGCCCTGGGGTGGCTTTTCCGGAAAAGCGATTTCATTCATAATTTTTTTGTAAGCATTTGGAGACTTTACAAGAAACCGTCGAAACATTTTTTCGAACGACGTAATTGCGGCTGTGGGAATTTTTTTTCGCTTTTCCGACACTGTATATCGCCGTGCAAGGGTTTTCCAGAAAAGCGATTTCCTTCATAATTTTTTTTAGACCGTGTGGGACCTTTCCTTCAAGTACCAGTCGCAAAATTTTTCCTAACGAAGTTATTGCGACTCTGGGAATTTTAGTTTTCGTGTGTGTGGCTATGGGAAAATTAACTTGTCTGTGAGGGTGGTTTTGGAGGTGGTTTATGGGGGTAGCGAAGTGCTAAATTGGTTTTTACACTATTTTTGGTCCATTCCTACCCTGTTTTATGGTTTTAAACCGGTTATAATGTAAATCGCAAATTTTAGTTTTTTCGTTCACTGCGAACGTTCGGAATTTCAAACACATCCAATAACTTATGACTACTAGCAGTACTAATTAATACAAGATCTGCACTGCAAAGGATGTAACAGGCAGTCATTAGCTGTCAGATTGCCAACTATTACAGCCTCTGCAGCAGTGTCTGGACCACTGTTGTGTATCAGTTGTACAAACGGCAATGGCAGGCGCACACGCAACTTACATTTTACTTGGAGAACCTCTAAATAATGCCACCTCGTTATAGCGTTAACACTTCTCCATCATATTTCCATTTAGTATGAACGTCGTCATCAATTCAGTATTCAACTAGGTGATGCCTTGGGAAGGGTAACTACGTCGGCCAGCCTCCAAAGGACTAAAATCAAACGACGCCGTGCTGTCTTTTGCGGGAGCTCTTCGCCTTCGGCAGAAAAAAAAATGTATTAATAAAGTCTCAAAGATTAGATATGAGGAGAGCAGTATTAAACTGCCAGGAATAAGGGAGCAGGTAGACGAAAATTAAGAGGTTAGGTTCATCTATGCTACGTACATAATAAAGTCCCAGTCGGAAGCGAAGTACTTACACAAGTCCGTCGCAAGAAGGTGCGCTTCATTCAACTCGACCATCGCCGTCGTTTCTCCATTTTGTTCACCACGGTGATACCTCTCGAGAAGTAGTAGCTAGCTGTATCGGCCACCCTCGAGGGGAGAATCAAATGACGCCGTGTTGTCTTTTGCTGGAGCTCTTCGCCTTCGGTAGAAAAAAAAATGTTTTAATAAAGTAATCAATGAAATTAAAAATGTTTTAGAATATATGATTTTTAAAAGTCGAAATACTTCAAAAATTTTCGTCTGATTTCTTATTTTGGGAGCTTTAACTATTGGTCTTATGCCCTCCTACATAGTTTTTAAATAAAAAAGAAAAAAACAACCCCATATAACAAATTATTAATATTTTAAATAAAAAATAACTTTTGACACTGATTGTATAGCCAATACATCCTTAAGTACAAAAGACCCTCGGCATCTGTGCTACTATTAGGTTAAAATTTATGGGCACTGACTAGTAGGTTATTTGCGTAACATTAATAGAACTAATAAAGACGCAACAATAGCAGATTCAGATTTTAAATGTTAGAATGTACCAGTGCTCCTTCATTCTATCACGTGAGTAACAAGTATCTATGACATGAGTGTCATTATGAAAAAGCATTGATATTTTGTAATTTTCATTCCGAAATTGTCACTGCTATCACTTCATTACTTGCATTCACTAATAATCCACTCAGTAATACAAACAAGTTAAAAGAATATAACAACTTAGGATTTTACATCTAACGTCCCCTGCATGAATGAAGAAAATATAATTCGAATTATTTTCAAATAATTTATCATAAGACATTATCTCTCTAAATTATGTAAGCTAAGCTAGAAGTTCCGAAACCCATTTTATACATCGATAAAGCATTTTCAATATTTTGACTTTGGTATATAACCAACCGGGTAAAGGATTTTCATGAGATAAAGCTTATATCCTTCGTATTTTGTTCATATTTATGATTTGAAAAGTTTCAAATATGAAAATTTCCTAATTTTAAGTTTTCTTATATCTTTTGTGATTTTTACTATTTAAAAGTGACTTATTGAAGTAATTTATTCAAGTACAACTCTTCGAACTAGAACTGTGATTAAAATACAAGGAATGTAAGCTTTGACTCGTAAAAAACCATTACCCGGTTGCTGGGAAAAGATATTTACTTCAATAAATCATTTTTAAATGGTAAAATTATTAAAATTTGCTTAATTATTGAAATTATTATTTCAGATTCTGCGGGGGTGATTATAAACAAGGGCAATCTGACTTGCCATAAATATTAATTATTTTAATTTAATTTGTAAGACTGTAAGACCGATGGAAAAATTCTTATCAGTTGACAGTTAAATGGTAAAAATCAGAAAAAATGTAAGAAACCTTGAAATAAGGAAATTTTCATATTTGCAACTTTTTAAATCATAAATATGACCAAAATATCAAGGATATAAGCTTTATCTCATGAAAATCCATTACCCGATTAGTTATTTACCAAAGGCAAAATATTGAAAATGCTTTACCGATGCATAAAGTGGGTTTAGGAATTTTTAACTTAGCTCACACTGTCAGAGGTAATGTCTTTATGATACATTACTTGAAAATAATTCTAATTATATTTTCATTTTCACAATGAAAACTTTATGATATATTAAAAATCATTGTAGTGTTACAAAACTATATATAGATGCTGCTCTGCTTTGATAAAATGGAGTACAATCTGAAAAAATCTATTTACTACAAAAAGGCAAATCCATTATTCGTGTTGCATTCAGATGAATGTATAGCAGTGAGCATCATTATATATACAGGACATACACATAACCTAAAATATAATGATTTTATTTGACCAAAAATTCTGACCAGAAACTGTCGCCAGCACGCGGTGTTCTGACCAGAATTTTCACAGGTTAGCGCAAAGCTACAGGTATGACCCATTATTTAAAAAAAAAATTGTAAAAGCAGATAATAAGTTAAAACTCAAAATGTTTTACATTTTGATTTTCATTCTAATTACGTAAAAGATTGATTAATAATAAATGAAAATTATTAATAAAAGGTTTACTCAGGGTCATAATTAATACATGCTACAACTAATATTAATTAGTGGAATCCAAAATAATAAGTGTAACTTACTGATCTGGAGCTGAACTAATCTAAATACAATTAAGACAACACCATCACAATCACACTGCAACTCCTTCTATGATGGATAAAACAAACTGGTAACTCCTATTCCTTCAGCTGCCGTCGAAGGTAATATAATTATTTGAAGGCGTGTTGTCATCCGCAGGAGCCCTTCGCCTTTGGCAAAACAAAAAATATTAATAATGCGTTAAGCAGTGGGGATGAGGAGAGCAGTATCGAACTGCCAGGAATAGACAGATGGAAAGTTGGAGGCTAGGTTCGGCTATACTACAGGATAAAGTCCAAATCCGAAGTGAAGTACTTACTCGAGTCTGTCGGGAGCGCGGACTACATTCAATTAGACCTCCGTCGTCACTTCCACAATATATTTGCCTACATAATGTCCTTGAGAAGTGGTAGTTGTGTTGGCTCCTCAAGAGGAGAGTACAATTATATGAAGACGTGTTGTCTTCTGCAGGAGCTCTTCGCCTAGGGCAAAGCAAAATATATTAATAATGTATTAAGCAGTGGGGACGGGGGGAGCAGTATCGAACTGCCAGGAACAGAGGAGTAGGCAGATGGAAAATTGGAGGCTAGGTTCACCTATACTTCAGGATAAACACCAAATCCGAAGTGAAGTACTTACTCGAGTCTGTCGCAGAAGCGCGATCTACATTCAATTAGACCTCCGCCGTCACTTCTACAATATCTTCGCCTATATAATGTCCTTGAGAAGTGGTAGTTGCGTTGGCTGCCCTCGAGGAGAATAGAATGTTATGTGAAGACGGGTTGTCTTCTGCAGGAGCTCTTCGCCGAGGGCAAAAACAAATGCTAATAATGTATTAAGCAGTGGGGACGAGGAGAGCGGTATCGAACTGCCAGGAACAGAAGAGTAGACAGATGGAAAATTGGAGGTTAGGTTCTCCTATACTACAGGATAAAGACCAAATCCGAAGTGAAGTACTTACTCGAGTCTGTCGCGGGAGCGCTGACTACATTCAATTAGACCTCCGCCGTCACTTCCACAATATCATCGCCTACATAATGTCCTTGAGAAGTGGTAGTTGCGTTGGCTGCCCTGGAGGAGAGTAGAATTGTATGAAGACGTGTTGTCTTCTGCAGGAGCTCTTCGACTAGGGCAAAGTTAAATATATTAATAATGTATTAAGCAGTGGGGACGGGGAGAGTAGTATCGAACTGCCAGGAACAAATGAGTAGACCGATAAAAAGTTGGAGACTAGATTTGGCTATACTATTAAAAAGAAGTTGGAGGCTAGGTTTGGCTATACTATTGAAATGTCCACACACAATGCAATATATACAGAGGGATTGAGGGGGAAAAAGCGCATGTGCATTTCAAACTAAGACCTCCTCACCCTTGCTCAAAGTTTACCAGAATATCCAGACATAATGCAATACATACAGAGGGATTGCGTATCCAATTTCAGATCTCCTCAATCAGACAGTATGGAGGAAATAACTTTTTTTTCTTGCAAATTTCTTGAAAAACACAGAAAATGCTGTATCTCCACACTGGCTGATTATTTAGATCTGAAACTTGATATATAATCCCTCAGCATGTATAACATAGTGTGTGTAAAGTTTAAGATATTTGCTGAGAATGGAAAGGGATCTTTGGAATGAAAAGTCTAAAAAGCGCATGTGAATTTCCAACTAAGACCTCCACACCCTTGCTCAAAGTTTACCAGAATGTCCAGACACAATGCAATAGATACAGAGGGATTGTGTATGCAATTTCAGATCTCCTCAATCAGGCGGTATGGAGGAAATATCTTTTTTTCTTGAAAATTTCTTGAAAAACACAGAAAATGCTGTATCTCCACACTGGCTGATTATTTAGATCTGAAACTTGATATATAACCCCTCAGCATGTATAACAAGTGAGCTGTAAAGTTTAAGATATTTGTTGAGAATGGAAAGGAATCTTTGGAATGAAAAGTCGAAAAAGCGCATGTGCATTTCCAACTAAGACCTCCTCACCCTCGCTCAAAGTTATCAGAATGTCCAGACACAATGCAATACATACAAAGGGATTGTGTATGCAATTTCTGATCTCCTCAATGAGACAGTATTATACTTAACTAAAGTGGGAGCTGTTCCTGGCTCGAAAAACATCAGCAGCGCAGCAGCTGAGATCTGGAGGAAGGAGCAGCAGTGACCTGAAGAATAAAGATGCACAACTTCCACATGGCAGCTCTCTCTCGTAGCAGATCTACGAAGAATAGAATATAAGAAAACAGCAGAGACAGAGAAAGTATAATAGTCGCACTGATCTCACCTGTAAACACAGAGAACAACATAACCTCTAAGAGTGGCAGCCGTCGTATGCTAACAGCGCAGGAGAGAAGTCCAACATCGCCGCCGAAGCCAATCTCTTGGACAGCAGCAGAAGGTCTTTTTGAACAGCAGAGCAGCAACCTCAACACCGAAGAAATCGTTTCCTGTCGTCGTACTTAAGCCTGGAAGCGCGTGCGCACTAGAGCTTTGGTCGATGCTGGCCATGCGGCGCGCCGGCGCCGAAGGATGCTGCGGGCACATGTTTGGAAAGAACAAGCCGGAGCAGGGGAGTGAGCACGCTGCACGATGACTAACGAGCTGCAGCGCATGCGCTTGGGCATACACGCACACGGCACACTAAAAAAACAACGAAGAGGGTGCAGCGATGTCGATCTCGCCAGCACTAAATACTGCACTTATTTACACTACACTAGTCTGACTAGTCACGAGTCACTAGGTCACTAGGTCACAACATAACGGACGCGACACGGTGGTCGACGAGAATAGCGACGGCGGCGGCCCGGCCGCCTGACCGCCCGGACGCCCGGCCGCCCGGCAGTCCCGCGGCCGCGGAGTCATTGCGCCATCTATAGTCATTTATGAGAACTATACAACGTAAACAAATATAATGCTTCAAAAGAGGTTGGTACGACTTACTTTGCACCATGCACAACCATTTTACGTTAGTGGTGAGTAGTTTTGCGAACCTCACAACTCATTGTCGAAAGTTTATTTATGGAAAAAAATAAAATAATACTTTTTATCGATTTTCGAAAAACGAAGTCTGTCAGGCGCTCGCAAACGGTACAGGGAGTATATGTGTAAAATTTCAGGCATATCCGATGTATATTCGAGCTTATATCCACTTTTTAGATAAAAAATTTCACTAGAAAGTGGATAACTCGATGACAATTATCATTTCAATTCTGAAACTTTGGCATAATCATCTTCAAAGAATTCCCGAGCGCCTGACAGAGCGTTTTTGTCCGAAAAATTATTAATAATTTAATTATTACTCAATATGTAGTATGTTACCGACATATCGGTAACGCAGGGATTTACACTTGAGTATCATATGGCCTTAATGTCTACATTAAAAGAAAGGTAAACTACCTCTAAAAAAAATTAAGTTTTCTCACGGTAAAATCGCGAGAGAACCGATCGACGACTAAAGACAGTTATTACCACTTCAAACCACCATAAAAATATCCAATCTCGCTGAACAACGTCTTCCATCGTCTAACCTCAATGCGAGCGCGCAACAATTACTCAATCGAGGTGATCCAACGATCCCGACATTGCGCGAAACGCGTAATTCTTCCTTCCCTCGTTCTGCACTTTAACAGCTTCACGCGGCTGCTGATTGAAGCGCGACGGAATCGGCAATCCGTCACGATATGCCCCGCGTGGGACTGGCGAACCCATAAGGTCACTGGCCGTGGCATCAGCAGCGTGGTCCGATCGATTTCACGCTGGATCGTCGTCATCGCGAGATCTGTGACTTTTTATTTATAATATGTACGCGAATTTCTCATAGATGTTTCTTTGGGATTTTTTTTGTGTGGGGGGGGGGGGCACGAATTCTTCATTTTTTTCGAGATTTGTGGTTGCGCTCTCCTGGTTGTATTCTGTATGAGATGTGAGACAATGGCGTTCAGTGTTTTGGAGAGTGTTAGATGTAATATCTGTGAATGATGGATAATATTTTATGAATTTTTATTGTTGCGGAATTTAAATAAGAGCTGAAATGAAAAGTGTGTCAAGATGACTATGCGTCTGGATGTAGTAGGACGTTGCAGTGAAACTTATGTCCTGAGAACGTTGTAATGGAATGCATTTATATAAAAGACCGGGAAATATGCGTGTAAGAATTATTTATGTCCGTAATTATTGTATGATTTAATATTTGAAATTGCCGTATCGTGTATATTATTCAAGACTAAATATAAATTACTAATTTTCTATCTTAATTTTCACACCAAGAAATATTTTCAAGCAGTAAATTCATCATACATCTTTTCACAAATATGATGTATGATAATCCTCTCGGTCGCGTGCATTGTACTACAGGCCTCATGTGAAATGGATTTTCAGAACAATTTGCAACAAAAGTACATGCCGCTTTTTATAATTACAACTCCGCGCTAACTGTTGTAAATTATCTAAATACATCTCGATGAAGAGAAAAAAAGAGAGAATTAAAAGGATACTTATATATACATGAAACTGCTAAAAACGCGTGCACACGTAACCTTCAGTATTTCTTGAATAATTCATCCGTTATAAATTTTTCATAAACATGCCGCGAAGATAATCTCTCACACAATTGCGCAGGCGTGCTGAAAGACTTATGTTAATTATAATCTCGCAAATATAACCTCGTTCCTTCCTGCACACCATGCATCTTTTTTTTCAAGAAACCGAACGACGAAAAAGAACGTCAGAAATCGCATAATCCTCTCGGACAATTCGACATCTAGTACGGGGGAATCCCCCGATTTTGACGAGACTTATCCGGTTTTTCACTCCGGCGCACGCGCGGCTTCCTACACACACACACACACACACACACACACACACACACACACACACACACACACACACACACACACACACACGAGACCTTCGTCTATCCCCCGGATGTGTATATATTTCTCTACGTACGATTCGTCCGGGCTTTTGCCCCAGAGGCTTCGCGAATCGATACGGCGCTTTGGTTTCGTTTGCTTTTGCGAAAACGCCACCGCCGAGTCAGCCGATCGCGCGTACTAGTCAGAAGCGGATAACGTAATACAGTGTGTGTGGGTCTCGTTTTTCTTCGTGGCGTTCGGAACTTAAGTATATGCAAAGCTATATAGCGCGCAAACGATCGTATTGGAGTCGCGGTGGCAGTTGGAGCAGCCTCTCAACTGCTTATTCCGGGGGAAAAAATAACGCTCTGTGGGTATTATTCTTTACGACTCGATGCATTTTCCGTCTTGCAGCTGTGCGCTCATACAATTGTGATTGTCGCAGTAAAATTTTGCCCTGTAAGGAAATTGAAAATACTAAAAGTTACACATTTAAAAAATGATTTCTTGGATTGTTCTGAAAGAGAAGGATATATCTGTGGCTTCCAGGAATAACGACTTAAAATTTCTGTCATGACACTTCATATGTAAGATCGAAATGCGCGAGATTAGTCATAACAATTTAGACATTTGCAAAGGCATCGAATATCTTTCGAACCCCACTATCAGCTGCTAGAATAGATTTTTGTTCTTTGTATAAACTGTGAAGTCCGGAATTAAGGAAAAGACAAATAATAATTGTGATATAAATGTTTATTTATAAAATAGTTTTTCTTACTCGCCCACCCGAAAGTACGTACTTCCAGCCCGCATCTCCGGGCCGAAAGAGAAACTTTCGCATCCTATTTTAGACCAACCGCGCGCTCTGATTGGCTGCCGAAATTTCCTGACCCGCGGCGTTTGAGCGCCCGCGCGCATGTCCGAGGAAAGATGTTTGTGCGGTGTGAAGGTTAGACACGTACGAAATAACTAGAGGAAAGTGCACGGGTGACGAGAAAAAAGAGTTAGTTGAAATAAAAAGTGGTTTTGTTTGATCGTGGTCATTGTTTTTTCCTCTTGTTTCCTACACGTACTTTCGAGTCGTGTAGAAGCAATTAAGTAAACGTACGGGCGGGAGCGTCCGAGGAAAATATTTTTGTGTGGTGTGAAGGTTAGACACGTACGAAATAGACAGAGGAATAGTTGAAATAAAAAGTGGTGTTGTCTTTTTTAATGAATGTGTTTCTGATGCCCGCCCCGACCAGCAAAACCTCGGCTTCGCCTCGGTCTTGCAAATGTCGGGCGGGCATCAAACCATCTGTGTAACAGCGAAAGTAGCAGACGGCCAAAAAACCAGCTCTCCACGCCGAGCCGAAAGAAAAAACAGTCGGTAATATCGACCGAGCTACCCAAAGCGGCCGACAGAGGCAGTACTATCGAGCGGGCCGAAAGAAAAACTAACACTCAAACACAGCTAGCAGACGACAACGCAATTTTATCAATTATTTAACAATTACAGAACGTACTTTCGGCCGGGGAGTAAGAAAAATAGTATACAATACTTGGACCGGAAATTGGATGCCTTGGCCGTGCGTCATGACGCCCTCGGCTTCGCCTCGGGCGTCATACCACGCACGGCCCGGAAATCCAATTTCCGGCCCACGTATCGTAATGTACTATTTACCAATAGATTTGATGAACAATGGATCCTTGATTTTATGTATAATCTCGCTGTATAATCGCTTGTTTGAATTGCTCTTCTTATGTGTATATAATGTGATTGACACTTATAGTTGCTTATTAATAAAATTATGCCCTGGTATGTCGTCTGGGGCAGACGGAACTCGCGATCGGTTTATTCTCCACGCTGTAACTGAATTGTGCGAGCACACCTCACTTTTTTTATGACGGAAATAAATTGGGTTAAAGATGATTTGACGATAAGTCGAGATCATCTTTTTAAACAAATTAAATAAAGATTTCAAATTCAAAAGTGCTGAGTATAAACAAAATTACGACGCGTGTATGCTTTCGCGAAGTTTCTGGCTCGCTACGTCACGCGGTTGCGTTTTCGAAATGCTGCGACTTTTAAATTCGCAATCACATAATTCTGTGGGTCAGGAAATTACTGATGGGAATATGAATATTTAATTTTAAGAATACGTCACGGACGTAACAAAGCAAACAAAACAATGCAGTTAAGTCGTTATTCCGGTAATTGTGCAGTTAAGTGATTTAGGGAAATTGTTCAAATAAGATAAATAACATAGTTATTTCTACACTTAAAACATAGAATACAAATTCTTTTTTAAATATTCATTTCTTATACGCATGCGCCTGCCAACGGAATATACGTGAAGTCAACGGAATTCGGTAAATCGAGTACCGAACGTTACTCGGTTACTGTTTATGCACATGATCGCCCGGCAATCAAAGCTGTTGTGTTACCTTCTATTGTCTATTGCCTTTGATCTTTGTTTTTATAAAAATAGGTATGTCATAATCTGTTTATTGCATAGTACAGTGCTCCTTCAGAATACCGCCGCCGTGTGTCCTTTTCTATCTCATAAACAACTCGTTAGAGTAAGAGAGACACATAGCGGCGGTATTCTGAAGAGTACTGTATTAGTTTCAAAACGGTGCTTTTAATTAAATATAAATATTCAGTTAAGTGTTTTTTCCGGGCACAGGTGCAGTTAAGTGGTTGTGCACTTAGCATATATTTGCTCTTTGAACGCGTTTCAGATTTCCGGACCAAGTCTACATGAAAAAGGGTAGTTAGAAAATATAAATTCTGGTGCTAACTCAATTTTGACAAAAAGTCAGTTAAGTCGTTATTCCTGGCCACAGATATATAAAATGCAATCTTTGTTTAAGGTTGTATTGGCCATAAGGTCCCTGCTAAAAGTTAGTTTTTCACGTTAAAATTGCGATAAATAATAATTATGTAAAGCAATTGATCAATTTGTAGTTGTAGCGATTAATGTATCAATGCAATTGGAATATTATAAGCTTTAAAAATAAAAAGTCAAAGCAAAATTGTAAACTCGGTACTATATTTTTGTAAATCGTTAAAATACACTAATTTCAACGTAATGACGATTTTTAAAATATAGTGCCGAGTTTACAATTTTGCTTTGATTTTTTATTTTTAAAGCTTATAATATCCCAATTGCATTGATACATTGATCGCTGGAACTAAAAATTGATCAATTGCTTTACATAATTATTATTTATCGCAGTTTTAACGTGAAAAACTAACTTTTGGCAGGGATCGACCTTACGGCCAATACAACCTTAAACTACTCCAGATTTTGCTAATCCGACTTCGTACAAAATTAAAATTTTATTTCGCTCCGCACCGAATTCATTACCAAAAACAATCCACATTATCTCCTACTAAAGCACCTTATCTCCTAAAAGTCCACTCACGAGACACTCAGCTAAAGTTACAAATTCACCTTACAACAAATCACGAAACTCCATACCCCCTACTCTCTACCACTGCCACAAAAAAATCACCAACTTTATCCATCAAATCCCCCACCTCTCTCACTCTCTATCCCAGAACACGAACGATTTTCCCGCACCAACCTTTCGCCTCGTTTTCCCCAGCGTCACAAAGCACGCGCGCCATTTCTCCTCTTAAACTCACACACACACTGGCTCACTCACGACCTCCTTAATTAAGAATAGCCTGACTAAGGCGCTCGCGCGAACACGAGACTTGTCGGGGGGATATCCACTTCAGCGGCCCTGTAATCTCGGGCGCGCTTGAGCGTTAACGCCTGTTCTCTCTCCTCCCCCACCGCATTCGCGCGATTAGCGCACGAGCGAGCGAGCGACTCAAAGGGGACCGCTAGGAATTACCGTTTTCCGCATCTTTTCTCCCACACAGAGGCGCGCGCTACGTGTACGGCGGCGCGCGATCGTCCCGACAATGTTATCAATTATAAGGAGAGCGTAGTGGTATAAAGAGGATGATTTAGAGCGCGCGGGGATCGTTGGGTTCGCATGATTAGGAGCTAATTTGTAGATGGTTAATGGGCATGAATGTACTGTGAATTTGGCCTTATGCGTTTCTGGGATTGCGAGTGATGAGGTTTTCCGTGTTTGATCCTCGTTTGAGATTTAGTTCGTATTTTGGAAGGTTTAGATATATGGCTTTATTTTTGCCTTGGGTGATCTGTTTATCAGCGCGCATTGTTCGGGCAATCAAATTAGGTCTACGGATATGGAGAGATACCTACAGAGATATATTTCAAATTACTCGGAAATACAATTAGAAGGATATAACCTGATAGAAGTTAGAGCCGAGAGTCAATAATTGGAAAGTTGCGCCAGTTATTAAACCTATATATCCTGCACAAACAAAGACTCATCAAATGACTCAGTCCTATTAATCCCATTACGCGATTCATCCTAAACCTCCTCCTCTCCAACCGGCGTAACGCACACACCTCGTGTAAAAACCATCAGCGTGTGTTTCCTAATCAGAAACACCTGTACCCCGTTATCGCCGTCGTCTCGTGCTACCGCTAATTAATTTTCCCAAACAGCAGCAGCTACAACCTTCCGCGAACGCGACAACCGTTCTCCCACAATTATATATATAACCCACGTAATTAACCGCCACATCCTCCCACCTACATACACCTTTACCCAGAATCCTCGAAAAACATCGTATAACTCTCTTCCTCGAACTATACTCTCCCAACTCATCCTGCAAGCCGTAATGGGACCCAAATGCATTCATCTCGCTCTTTCTCTCGTGTATATAACTGGCCGCGCGCGCGCGAGCGCTAGCCTACAATTCGTCACGATTGGCCGAGCCTCGGCTGATAGTTACGTAAGACCGTAATGACCCAGATAGCCGCAAAACGTTCACCTTCGCGGCTACGGCTCTCTGCGGCGGTATATACAGAGTCGACGGCGTGTACACCATACGTATATATACGTATAACGTGTACACGTACGCGAATATCCGCGAGGATTAGGCCGATTAAGCAAGTATCGGGTAATGCGATCGCTCGCGACGACGACGGTCGCTTGGTTTAACACTACATCGATCTCTGAACTCTGGCGTATAGGGCTTTTTTGCGTCGGCGAAAAGCAAGCGACGTGTCGGGAGTTTTTTTTTTCGGGGGGTCTCGGGTAGTTGGGATTTTTAATGGGTGGAAGGAGAGAGAGGGTATTTTGCATGCGCGGAAAGTGAAACTTGGGATTGGGTGGATGCTGGGTCGGGAGAAGTTTGCAAGGCAAATTTTTTTAAACTTGATAGACCGTAATGGGGAAATTTAATTGTTTTGGAAAATTATGCGACGTGTTTGTATTTTACTTTGATGGTTTTTTTAATAGATAATGAAAGTGCTGGTTAGTCGCTTAAGCGTTTCTATTTGACGTCGAGTTTAGAAAGAATATGATGTCCTTTGAAAATCCATGTAACTCTCTGCGGATAACAATAGAATGTGTGAAAAGTTTCTAAGTGGGAACTATCACTCGTTATTCTTTTCTATGAATACACACATAGACTTAATAAATGTTTTCAAAGTACGCAGTTAGCCAAATGATAGAGGAATATAAATATTAATTTTATTAATTACTCTTAAAATCACTTCTAATGTCTGCTTTGCGTTAATGAGAGTTTTCCTTCATCTTCATGTTTTTCTTAGTATGGGAAGATAAAACATTAGAATATAATTAAATCAAGTGTACGTATCAAAAGAAAGTTCTAAACAAAGAGCATGGGTGTATCCTACAAGCTTATCTATAGAAGAACCATGAACAAACAAAACGAAAAATACTTTAGTTTCCCTCCTCTTTAACAACAACGTCAGGATCGCTTACGTCTCTTCTCCATTCACATCCGCTGAACCTGATCTGCCGCTATAAATCAATGATTTTCCAAGCAGCTCTTCCCGTAGCCCCTCTTTCTCTCTCTCCTTAATCGCCCGCTCGCGATCGAACTACCAGACGGCGACGACGACGCGAGAAAGAACGGTAAAGAAAGAGACAAGGGAGAGACAGACAGAGGAGAAGGAGGCACGAAGTGTAGACTTCTTGCTACTTGCGCGGGGATAAGGAGAGGGAGAGAGGAGGACACTTTGAATGTCAAAGTGAATGCGTTAATCACGAGGTGCCGAGCGTATAAACCTGTCTTCCCCGTTCCTTCTTCTAAGTGTGCGCACTTACACAATCCTACACGACGACGACGACGACGTCGCTTATGCATTTCTCATTCGCGGCGGCGGCTGGCCCGGCGTGCCACTTTTACCCGGCGTTTCCGCCTTTGGAGGATTACGTTCGGCGCGTGCGCGCGCTCGCGCAATTTATTTAATGCGTCGTCTTAGCCTTCTTCTTCTTCTTCGTCGTCGTCGTCTCTCAGCCTTTTTCTGCCTGCGAAGTCTCCCGTAAAAATGCGCGGCTTGGTTGCTTGCTTGCTCGCTGAGAAGATTTAAAGAAGCTGTATATATAGGTTTGGATGATGTTTTTCGCAGGGAGTTGGATACACGGCGAAGGCGTGATAAATATTGTGTTCGTCGTTTAATATTGCTGAGTTCAGTTATACGTTAATAGGGGCTAATCTTCAGTTTGTTATAAGATGCTGAAATAAAAATAACGTGAAAGCGCAGATTTATTTAGTCAGCGAAGAAAATTAGAATAATTATTGCGCAAATAAATACGATATGTTTTTAAATATTATTGTATACTGACTGATACCTTATTTCTTGCATAATTATTTTTGGTACTACACTGAGAGAAAAGTTTTGGAAAAATTACTATACTGTCTCGTAAACCTACCACAGACTGTAAAGATCCAAAAAATTACCATACTTTACAGTAAATTTTACAATAGAGAATAGTAAATTTTCCTACATTTATGCTAAAATTTCTTATAAAGTATGGTAATTTTTTGGGTTTTTACAGTCTGTGGTCGCATTCCCTGCACAAGATGGTAATTTTTATTGAACGTTCAGTACTTTTTCCTGTACTTTTTTTTCAGTGTACAATAAACATTCATCATCTAAATTTCATTATTCTTCTGCAAAAATCAATTAAAATAACTTCCAATAAAAAAATACACCTTTCCTTCATAAATCACAGACACATTCGATAAAAACGATTTCCGCACAAAAGAAAGCAATTCCAAACTTCTCTTCAATCAGACCTCAAAACAATTCACCACGCCATCAATCAGTTAAAAATCGTAATCAACCGTGGACTCTCCTCACACCTCCTTCCTAATGAAATTCGAAAACCGAAAAAAAAACCCACGCCGCGTATCGCGCGTCTAATCCAGCCGATAATTCGAATCCATTATTATCCTCGGCGAGGAGTGAAATCAACGCCGTGAGCGAAAATTAATGAGCGTGAAATCGCGTCCATTACTCAGCCCGCGAGTGTATATATATACGGAAGCTCGCCACGTGGTGTCGCGACAACGGCCGTCGCCGCCGCGGCTAAAGAACGCAGAGTAAACAAAAAGGAAGGAGGAAGAAAGGAGATCCTTTCTCTCCGCGAGGCGAGAGGAAAAAAGCCCCGAGAGAGAGAGATAATGATTTCCCTTTTAAATGTTGAGCGCGCACATTGGCGTGTAGAGTTGGACTGCGATGAGAGATAGAGTCGGTGTCGCGCGCGCGCCGAAAGCGAAAAGCGAGGTGAGTGTGCGGGGAGAGCGGCTTTTGATGTCGATGATGATATAAGCGCTCGTGAGCGTCGAGACGTGGTTAGAAGCGTGTGTGTGTTGTTTGATTCACAATGATGGTAACAATGGTTGGGAGATTTTCCTATTTTCCTTTGTCGAATAAAACTTTACACATAAGTAGCTTCTAGTTTTGTCTGTATATACAGGATTAGTCAGTGGCTTTTAAATATAATCCGTGCGATTGATGATTGCATAAAGGATTGAATCGTCTGCTTGATGCTATGTAAATGATGTTATTAAAAAGCGCGTATAATATATGATTACGGTTTCATGATGTTCCTCAAATGTACGCGATTATTAACTTTTCAATGGCTATATCTCAATTTAACGAGTAGGATGACAGTGATTTAACTTGTTTACGGCACTAAAAATAATGTACGCGTAATCAGACGTCATTCTTTTTTCGATTCAGTGAATAAACTTCCTTAAAATATAAGAACTCGCCTTTCAATTTTATTCAATTTGCAAGAAACATGACCACTGATCTTTATTTACCAAAAACACAAAAAGAGGAGGATTGATGATTCATGAATACTTGCATAAACATTTACAAAAAATTATCCCCTTTTACAGAATAATCAAGCGAATAATAATGAATCAGATTACAATGCATTAATCGAAAATTCGCACCCGAAGGCAGCATATTCCTGTTAATATTTATCACACCGTGTCCTGTCATCCCGTCATTTTCCGTTTAACAAAACACAACACACACACACACACACGCGCGTGTTCATTGAATACATTATTCGCCCCATACACACTCGCGTCGTCGATTATTAATTTATTCCTAATTTATGCGACCGGCTTCCATAATTAATTACCCTCGCCATCGCGAAAAGCCCGCGAGTAAAAAAGAAACAGTCATAAATATAAATTCGCCGAATTACGTCCTCCATTAAACGGAACAGGAAAAATTACGACGACACTGGCGCCGAAAAAATAACGTCGCGCGCTCAGGGCGATAAAGAGCGCGTCGGAAGAAGCACCGCGAAGTGTGCATAACGAGCGAACTTTTCTTCTCTCTTTCTCGCCGAGTGCACACACACACCCACTTCTCGTTTCCTTTCTTTGGTGTGAGAGGTGTAGTTCCTTGCAATTTCGCGTGCGCTCGTATCGTATATGGGAGACGCGTCTGCGTTCGACGCTTCCGGCTGCCGGTTTCAAGGGTACATTGTCACGCGACTTTTTTTTCCATTTTGATTCAGGGCCTTTGTAGCGCTGAATTAAGGCTGTTGAATGTGGGTATGCAGACGCGTGCGTTTTTATTTCGCTGCTTGCAGTGTAATAAATGCGGGAAATTAAAAAAAATGTCTGAAGAAAGGTGGAGACGAAGTGAAAAATATGTTTTGCAAATAACGTGTTCCTGTTGAAACGTTCACATCGTTTTTAGAGCGTTGACTATAATTTTATTGCAAATGATGCAAGGACAATTAGATTTTATTTCGGTAGATATATCGTAAAAGAATTTCATTAATATAAATTGGCTAATTTTCATAGCAATTCTATTACTTTTGACTCATTTTCATCATTATCTGAGATTGGAGATTCTATAATTTTCTTTTCTATAATTTTCTGTATGGATGAAAACTTAACTAATTTTACTGCTTAATTAACTCGCAATTGTTTTCGTTTCTCAAAAACGAATTTAATTATATTTCAAAACCAGCAAATTAAACAAAACCTACTTCCACCGCTCCCCATTCCACACGCTTATTACTCTTCAAAATTCAGCAATTCCACGGCCCTTAGCCCAAACACGCATTATTCAAATTAATTAATTCCACGGGAAATTTTCACTCCCGACCGCAAAAACTCGCGGTCGACCCGGTTTCGCGCATCCCGCGCTTTTTTCACTCCCCCCGGCAAAAGAAACTTTTGATCTCGCCGCCCAGCGTATATATATGTTATATATGTTTGTCGCCGTGTCGCGACCCGCGCACTGCACAGACTGTGAAATTTCCCCGCTTTTTGCAATAAACAAACTTCCGCGCTACAAAAAACAAAGCACGCGATGCGGTGCGCTCTCCCGAAATTAATTAAAACTCTGATTAATCTCGTGCTTCCGCGCTGGTTGCAGCGTTCCGGGATTACGCGCGTTTCGGGGTTGTAAAGTTGGTACGGTCGGGGGAAGGACTTTGCGCGTCGATTAAGGGCCTTGTGTATGACTGGTATTAGCTCGCGAGATTGCGAGAGGAGGATCGGTGCGCGCGAAGGGGATGTATATTGGAGGATTTTTGGGAATGGCTATATAAGGGGAGGGCTTTTGAGAGAAGTTTATGCAGCCTGTGTGGAGTGCGCTGGTTTTTATCGGTTTCCTTTTGCGTTTACCAATTTTTCTCCCACTGCAAAAAGCTTATTGGGAAATACTAAATACGCGGCTCAACGCGAACTACACTTGCGGCAATGAATGTTCGAAAATATTAGTAAAGCAGCGCGTAAACATGTTCGCCACTTTTCCACTTTCATTTCAATCCCCGAAAGAATGTCCCGGGCATCAAACCGAAATACCTCCGCATCGATAAATTCTACATTGCTGTCTATTTACAGTACGCCGTGCTACTTCAATTCAGAAATTTACGACTGCTCTTAGCAGCCTATTTCCCAACACTTTTATCGTCCAATTTTACCGACCCCCCACACACACACACTCGAGTAAAAAGCCACTCCATTCCGTTCTCCTCGGCTATATACGCATGCAAAGCGGCCTATATTTCGCGCTACCTGCAAATTGTCCCGATTAAAAATCTTTTTTCCCCCACACTCCTACTAAACCTCTTTACTATACGACCCACTGGTAATTGAAACTCTACTCGCCACTATAACCGTCAATTACAGCTGAGTCGATCTATGATCCATAACCGCTTGCTTTCACTCTCGCTCTCATCATCCATCGACACACACACCGCTCCCCGAAAAACCATCGCATTATTTTCGGCTCGCCGCGTGGGAGGCGGCTTTTCCAGCGTTATTATACGACAGCCGTTTAGCGCGCGCCCGCGGGGGTATCGATTATCGAAACCTCGCCGAGTTCGAGTACCTCGCCGAGAGAAAGAGGTAACGTTAGACGAAGAAGAGAGCTGAGAGTTAATCCACGTCACCGGTAGCTGGCAATCCGAGAGGAGATTTAAGCTCGGCGCGAAAGAAATCGAATATTTCGCGAGCGCGCGCAATCAGTGTCACCCCCTCCGCGCTATAGGAGATAATTTAATTGAAGCGGAGGAGCGCGCGCGAAGTGGAGGGGGTATAATCGATAGAAGGAGAGGGTCTGCGTTTAGCGGTAATTGACTATTGTGAGATTTATTCGAGGGGGCATAAGGCACAAGGGAGAGGAGAGGATATAGCGGGGTATTGGGCAATGGCTTTAATGAGGTGTTGCGCGCGGGGGGAGAGATTGGAAGAGGAGAGGAGCAGAGTTGAACTTGGCGTTTCGTCACCTTGCGCGCGGCAGTGAATCTTGAAGAGGAGACGTCGTGGGTTAGGAGGTTAAGGAGGTGAAATTTCCATTGCGAATTGTAGGTTTAAGTGGCTTGCGTGATTATTAGCTTTTAAAGGTGGGTATAAATAAAGGTTTTTTTGTACATGACAGCATTTTTATGTTAATTGTTACAAAGTTGTACGATGATTTGTGAAAGGGGAGCGCTCAACTTAAACAAAAAAAAAAAAAAAAACAGATATTTTATGATAAGTATAAATTGATTTATCACCAAATAGAGAAGAAACATTCAATCGATCCACACTCTGAGATTAAAAATAAACATACCCATAACTCTCTCTCTCTCTTTCTGTCTCTCTTACCCACTACCACTGAACTCTCTCCCATTGAACTGTTTCCAAAAGCCGACTTCCAAAAACAGCAGACCTCCACCACTCCCCGAATCCGGATAAACATCTCTCCATTGTAGCACATCCTCTGCCCATCCTAAATTCCGTTTTTGACTGCGTGCCAGCTCAGTGAGAGAGCAAGAGAAAGGAAAGAAAGAGTCGAAGATATCGAAAACGCTCTTACATCCAGCCCGACGCGCGCATCTCTCTAGTCGTAAACTTCAGCCCCCACCATAGGGCTTTTATAGATCTTCGGTAGCCCTACAAATGGATCTCACCGCGCGTCGACGTCTTCTTCCCTTTCGCATTGTACGGTAGAGGATGTATGTGTGTACGTATGCGTGTGAGTGAAGGGGGGGATACGTGGGAGGCATTGTCGGGTGGCATTCGGCGTCGACGCGACGACGAGCGAGGTGCATCAACCTGATGCGGTTGCGCAACAGAGCGTCGCCGTCTCTCGTGGTGAGTGTAATTGCGATTGACTCGCGGGAGAGAGGAGAGAGTTCATTGGACGATGCGAATGAATTATGGCTTGCGAAGTCTGTTCTTTTTTCGCTCGGGTATTTGCGAAGATTAAATTGTACGTGATTGATTGGATCGACAACGATTTTTATTGAAGTTCTCCAGAATGTAAAAGAAATAATGGTTCGTTCATAACTCATATATAGATATTTTATTATTTTTACAATGATTACAAAAACAGTAGAATCTGAGTTTCGAAAAATTTGTCCATCGCAAAGCTTTCTCTTCAATATACTAAAAATAACAATAATACCTTTAATCGGGTCTGAAACTCCTCCACGAGCTTATACCCATCACTCACCACTAATTCTAATCTCAAGCAATCAAAATCATCTCGCAATATCTCTCTCCCCCGTGCCAAAACTATTTGGCAATCGAGACCGCCACTCTGAAGCTTCTCTCTCTCTCTCTCTCTCTCTCTCTCTCTCTCTCTCTCTCTCTCTCTCTCTCTCTCTCTCTTCTCTCTCCTCTCTCTCTCCTCTCTCTCTCTCTCTAAAGAGAGATCACCACCCTATCACCTCATCAATCAGCCGCGAATAATTAACCGTATCAGCTCGTGTTTTATTAACCGCCACAGAATGAGATCCCGCCACACACAGCATCCCGTATAATTATATACATATACATACATGTATTTACTTTCTGTCAGCGCGCCGGATCTCGTGATTTCCCCCGTCGAGTCGCTGTTTATCACTGTCAGCGCGAGTTTAAGGCGACGAGGAGGAGGTCTATCGACAGGTACGGGCGAGAAAGATTCGACGCCTGAGGTGGATAGATGGGGTAAGATGGGGTATGCTGAAGGGTCGGATGAATTTCGCGGAGTTGTTGGTGATGGTTGAGCGAATGGCTAATTAAGGTGGCGAGGGAGTGAAATGTGGGCCAGAGAGGTATAACGGGCTTGATCGATGGGCTTCGTTGTATATTTTTTTGCGTTTTAATGCAATTTATCGCCGTCATCTTTAATTTTAATGAGAACAATGGAGCTGTTGGTTACGTAATTCGTAGAATTATCGAGCGAAAAAGAATGGTCAAAACGCAGACTACGTTACGTTCTCTGCAATTACGCATTAAACGCGAATGTAGAAAAAGTGCGTGAAAAAGCATTATCCGTTTTATCCACTTTAGAGTTTTTGCCCATTCAGCTTCTATTTCTGTAATCCTATACATTTCCATGTTTACCCAATAACTTGCTCGTTTCTTTTCCCTTTTCCAACGATTCCAAAGATACGTGCGTACATACTTACCTGCTTAAGCGTTTGCCTGGTCTACATCTGCTCACCGCATCGCGCACACAAACACACACTCGCACTCGCGTAATTTCCATGTCGGCGCGGGTACGCATATGCCTACAACTCGGCTAATTAGTTCGCGTGCATTTCCGCGTAAGGAACAACGTACCAACGTATATGCAATTCGAAAGTCGTGCGCTCGCGCTTGCATACACATATACCCACACATATGCTTATATATACTCGTGCACGTGTTATTCACAGTGTCATTACCCGCGCGAGAAGAGGAGTGGCGAGTTTTTCCGCTCTCGGCGCGCGCCACTCGATTTTCACCGCGGAATGAGGTCCACAACGCGCGACTATCTTTGAAGTAAGTGTAAGTAAACGCATTGTCGCGTGGACTTCACGGCGGTGGAACCGGTTAATGAAGTTGCACTGCGAGCCGCGGGGTTTGTTTGGACGGGGGGAACTTTTCTTTTTATTTTAGGGGAAAGTTGTTGTTGTCGGGTTGCGTAACGTCCTGGAAGCGGCGATTAGACGCGCTGCGAGGAGGAAGATGCCCACGCGATGGAATAATGATTAGCCCCGAAGCGCAACTGAAGCTGGCCTGCGCCTGTTATTAGCATACGTGTTAACATAGTGTGAAAAGAGGAAGGAGCGGTAAAAATTGTGGTAAAGTCCGTGAATTTCTGAAGAAGTTCCGTGTTCATGTTTTCAAAAGATTCCTTGGAATCCAAATTATGCCTTCCAGCCTTCCTTTACTATTAAGACGTTAGAGGATCAAATAATTTGCAATTAAAAAGACCTGTGCCCGTAACTTTTATCGTAAAACTTTACTCGTTGCGCAATAAGCACACAGCAAATAGAATAATTATTTTGCTTGAATAAAAACAGACCGAGCGTCATAGCCGTTCGCTCTCTCTCTTCACTCGTTTGAGCGCAAAACTCCCAAAGGCAGTTTTACTACCGGATGCGCGAGACGCGGCGTCTTCTGCTCTTCGCGAAGTTTTGCACGCCAGAGTCCGGACTTTTTATCCTCCGGAGGCATTCTGAAGTAATGAGATTTTAAAACCGGCTTTTTTCGCGCCCCCATCCATCCCTTTCTTTCTGTTGTGTCTATCCTCGACTTCTTCTCTCCCATCCTGTCCGACTGTTTACACGGAAAGGATTTTCGCTACAATTCGAGGATGTTTCAGGGAGGTTGAAAAGAAACTAATGATTTTAAGCTCATTGTTTTTCCTTTTCGTTCGTTCGTTGGATAGAGTACGTTTTCTGTGATACGATGTTAAATGAAGTAATTTCAGTTGTGTATGTTTTGCGTTGACTGGAAGTAACAATTTTATTAACATTGGTGCTCTACAGATTAAAGGAAATGAATTACATCCTTCTTAATACACGTTATAAAGATATTAACTTTTTAATAACGGATGAAGAATTATTTTGACATTACCTCAACGGCCGAAGCAAGTACACCTGACACTCCATCAGAAAGTTCAATTACCCTTATGAAATGAATTACGGCGCATTAAATTAAGTCGTTCGGTAAGTAACATTATACACCCATTGAAAAAACGAGGCCACAGCGTGCCCCATAAGTACATGCATATGTATACATCGCAAAATAAAACCTCATTAAATTATCTCGACAAAAATCAAGTCAATTTGAAACAATATCTACGCCATTACCCACCGCGTCATTATATGACACAAAAGCCGAGAGAGCTGCGCGTCTCCGCTCAATCCCCCAATAAAACTACTACCGGCCAATCCACCCCCTCCGGAACCAGACCTCAAACCCGGGGATTTTCAATTAAACACGTAAATGAGCAAAGCGCGCCCTCGACGACGACGTTGTTGAAATAAGAAGCGCACTGCCGAGGTCGGTCTCCGGTTTTAATCGGATTTCTTTGTACCTGCGCGGAGAGCTGAGCCGAGCGCACGGGGTTACATCATTTCGCCACACTACCACTGCTCCTTTCACAATTTCCGCTGCGGCAATTTCGACAGAGAAGACGTGCCCGACTTAAGGCGCTAATTCCGAAGGACGGGCTCGATTTGTGCGCACTCGAGTAGTAATTGCGATGGCAGAGGAGAGATGGTTTGTGCGTGCGCGCGATGCAGTGCGTGCATGCGGGTAGCCCTTGGATGGACTTGGTGCGCTAGATGCATTATTTGCGTGACGGAAAGTCGGTCGATGGAGTAGGTATACAGTAGTACTGACCGGCCGAAGGTGGTCGAAATGTAGTTCAAAGTTGTTACAGTTTATGCAATGTTGTCAAATTGTTTCCGTTTATTTATCTCTACTCTTTGCGTATAGTGTACGATTATATTCTACATTTTTGTATATTTCCCTGTATATTTTATACCAAATTTATTTGTTTGATTAGAAACTACTTCAACTGTTACAACTTTAATTGCGTGCTAAAAAGTCTAGCTTTGAATTTGGATTTTTTTCGGCTCACATATAACGTTTTCTTAATTTGAGTAACTTTTCGTCGAACTTTTCCGAGCTTTAAATTCCATATGGCTTGTTTACTAAATTCACACACTTATTTCTTTATTATATATATACAACAAGAACTTTTTTTCAAATTAAAAATTTAAATCACGTTCCGAAATTTTTCGTAACCATTACCACCAGTAATAAAGTAACCGTAAGTCCCCTAATCAAAGCTAAACCATCTAACCCCTGCCCTTCTTCCTCTCGCCCCCATTAAATCCGCTAAGCCGGCCTCGCGCACAATATCTCGCGCGCGCGCTCGCGCCTTTTCCCACCTCACCTCGCCAATTCAACCTTAAAAAAAAAAACCCACCATCAGAGGTGGAAGACTCCGTGATAGTACCAGCACCACTATTATACTACTACTACGCGGGGCGCCGACGTAGCACGCGGCGTGATTGGAAAGCCGAGCATCTCACTCGTCAATCACCTTCGGCCCGTAACGAGAGGAGGCGGCGCGCACAGATTGCATCTGACCAAGCCTCTATCACACACACACATACACACACACACAAACACACACACACACACACACACACATACATACATACACATTCGTCCTTTGTGTCCCTTTGGAAACTCTCCGCCGAGTGAGACGGACGATTTTATCTCGGGGACGATATCCTTCCCGAGCTAGAGAGAGAGAGAGAGAGAGAGAGAGAGAGAGAGAGAGAGAGAGAGAGAGAGAGAGAGAGAGAGAGAGAGAGAGAGAGAGAGAGAGAGAGAGAGAGAGAGAGCTACAGACCGATCGGCTCTCCCTCGATGGAGAGTAATTGTATTTCGCGCCACCTCCTCTAAATCAAGTTGTAGTCTCTCCACTCCATGCCAGTGTTACCACACTTTTAAAAGTAAAAAGCGCCTCTAGTGGCGCGCGACATCTCATTCTTTTTCTGTGTGCCGGAGGAACCACACGTGCGCGCAACATTTGAGGTTAGAAATGGGGAAAAGAAGAAGACAACGTGATTCATCATCAGATTCAGATCGTGAAAATATCCGGAAGAGATTAAAAAAGTTAGAAAAGAGGTCTAGGAAACATAAGAAGAAGAGATTCCGTCGTCATAGAAGACGTTCTTCAGTTTCTTCAAGCAGCTCAGTGTATAGCCGTAAGAAATTTTATTTCAAAAACGTTGTATAAGAATTTTATTCAAAAAGAGATACAGTTCTCATTCAGATTTTATCTGTGTGAAGATTTTATTTTCACTCTAGAGACTGTACTTGTCCATATGAAGATTTTATTTTCATTAGGATTGTTATCAAACAACGTAATAGGGACATGCATTGGTTAATTTTTTTTAAAGATTAATTTTGTTGCTTTATATATGAGTAGTTTTTTTTTTTCTATTTGAAGCAAAATAATTTTATTATTTTGTTGTTTTCTTTCTGCCCTTTGTTTATTAAGACCTTATTTTAAGGTTATAAAGATGGATATAAGCATACGTATATATTCTTATTGTTAAAATAGGAAGCCGTTCAATAGACAGCAGCAGGTCTCACTCGCATTCGGCTGATAATTCCCAGAAACACCCGCCAGAAGACAACAAACAAAGGGACGTTCGCATTTCACCTTCACGCGTCAGCTCTCGCTCTCGCTCACGTTCTCGCTCGCGCGTTCGTTCTCGCTCACACGTGCCGAGAGATGTCGCGGCGGACCAGCCGAGGGGGAGCGGATCGGCGGACATCGGTGGAACGCATACCGATGCATCCAGTGGAACAACGCCGAACCCTTTGCGTGTAGCTGAAGCAACAGAAAGGGAGTTGAACCCGGACGTTTTAAACGTTATTGGACAACGACTCGCAGATGAGCGAGTACTGGCAGCACCCGTTCATTCGCATTTTGCTGTCCGCTGGAGCGAAATTTTAAAGTTGGGCCTTCCTAATGACGAGAGAGAGGAACTAAGAAAGAAATATCCGACCCCCAAGTAATTGCGTATTTCTCGATCCGCCCAAGATTAATGCAGAGGTTCAACGTGCAGTTAACGAGAACGCTCGAATAAGAGACAAGAGGATCATGCAGAAGCATGAGAAGTTAACAGCATGCGTATCAGGTTTGGGAAAGATAATTTCCAGTCTGCTCGAGCGGGAATCGCCACAGGATGTTATTGTTATAGAAGGACTAAGCGACGTTAGCAGATTAATCGTTGATACGTTACATGATGAGGTGTCGGCACGTAGAGGCCTATTACTCTCATACGTTTCGAACCCTTCGATAAAGGAAACATTAAACTCTTCGTCAGCTGATACGTTCTTATTTGGTCAGAAATTGGCGAATGATTTAAAGAACGTAAAGATTATCGATCAGTCAGCTGAGGAGTTTAAAGCAAAGAGGACACCATTTAAACCTATAACAAAAAACTATCGCGGCCCGTCTCGTCATCGGTCCAATGCTCTATTCAACCAATCGAGCGGGCCGAAGCAGACGACTACTCATCGTCGCTGGAGAGCGAGATCGAGGGAGCAGGAGAAGAGACTGCAGCGGAGCGACAGGAATCAGCGCAAGAGAAATTACTCGAAGAAAAGATAAACGACTCGGTAAGCTGTGTTGCGGGTCGACTTAGTTCATTTTATGACCGATGGAAAATTATAACTTCTGATCCAAGAATTCTTACAATCGTAAGAGGTTATAAAATATCTTTCAAATCTACACCCGTTCAAAGATATATTTGTAATAATAATTTTTCAGTAATAGAAAATAATATAATTGCTGACTTAATTAATGATTTACTAGGTAAGGGTGTTATTGAAAGATGTAAATCAATAGAAGGCCAGATTTTATCAAAGATTTTTACTGTAGCAAAACCGGATAATACGCATAGACTTATCCTAAATCTTAAACATTTAAACGAATTTATAGTTACAACGCATTTTAAGATGGAGGACTATAGAACTGCGAGCAAGCTAATAGATAAGAGTTCTTATATGGCAACATTAGATTTAAAGGATGCATATTATTTGGTTGCTATTGATCCATTGCATAGAAAATTTCTTCGTTTCCAATTTTCAGACGAAATTTACGAATTTACATGCTTACCATTCGGATTATCTACTGCCCCACAAATTTTTACAAAAGTAATGAAGCCTATTATCTTTTTGTTACATCAATATGGTTTTAAATCTGTTTTATATCTAGACGATTTTTTACTAATAGCAGATTCTATGCATGAATGTGAGATTAATGTTAAGAGTACTTGTAATTTGTTAAAGAATCTTGGCTTCATTATAAATTATAAAAAGAGTAAATGAGTACCTTCTATGCAATGTACATATCTGGGCTTCGTTTTTGATTCTGCTTTAATGAACATAGAAATTACGCAAGAAAAAAGAATATCAATAAGGGCATTAATCAGGAAATTTAAGAGAGTAAAGAGATGTAAAGTTAGGGAATACGCTCGTCTTGTCGGATCCTTAGTCGCCTGCTGCCCAGCCATAAAATATAGTCTTATTTACACAAAGAATTTCGAAAGAGAGAGATATATTGCTCTATTGAAGAACAATAATAATTATGATTGTATGATGAACATAACTGCAAAGAATTCTGATTTTGATTGGTGGGAAAGGAATATTATGACAGGAATAAATTCTATTGAAATACCACCCTATACATTAGAGATTTTTTCTGACGCTTCCTTATCTGGTTGGGGTGCAGTATGTAATAGTCAAAGAGTTAATGGATTTTGGACAGCAGACGGATAAGAACCACCATATAAATTATCTAGAACTAAAGGCAGCCCTTTTAGGTATTCAATGCTTTGCTAAGAACTATAAGAACATTAGTATTTTAATGAGAATCGACAATACCACCGCCATTTCCTACGTAAATAGAATGGGGGGTATTAAATATGAAAGATTAAATACCATTACAAGAGAAATATGGCAATGGTGTGAGCAGCGAAATATTTTAATTTTTGCTTCTTATATAAGTTCAAAAAATAACGTTGAAGCTGATTTTGAGTCAAGAAAGCTGGAACCTGAAACTGAATATGCATTATCAGATGCTGCCTTTAGTAAGATAATAGAGAATTTTGGTATGCCTGAAGTAGATTTATTTGCGAGTTGTTCGAATAAAAAATGTATGCGTTATTTCTCTTGGAAAAGAGATCCAGGATCTGAAGTAATCGATGCCTTTACTGTATCTTGGGAAGAGATGTATTTTTATGCGTTTCCACCATTTAGCATAATCTTAAAGATGTTAAGAAAGATTAAAAGAGACAAAGCTCAGGGAATCGTTGTTGTACCAAGCTGGCCAGCTCAGCCTTGGTACCCCCTTTTCCGTCGTATGTTAAGAAACGATTCAATTAAATTAAAACCTGTAACAGGCAATACCACCCGCTATGGAGAAGCCTTTCCCTGGAGGCAGGAATATTATCAGGCAAGCCTTAACACGTCAAGGAGTACCGTCGAGTTCCATGGAGATAATGATATCTTCCCTAGGAAGTTCAACACTAAAGAACTACGAAGTGGCCTTAAGAAAATGGTGGATATTTTGTGAAGAGAATTCTTGTAGAATTTTTGACCCTACAATTCCTCAATTGTTATCTTTTTTAACAGCTGAATTTGAGAGAGGAATGTCACATAGTTCTATTAATTGTACTCGATCGGCGATTTCATTGATTGCTAACAAGGATATCGGAGTAGATGCAAGAATGAAGAGATTTTTTAAGGGTATTTATAATTTACGTCCATCAAGACCCAAGTATGAATATACCTGGGACCCAAAGATAGTTCTAGATTACTTTATTAGTATCGGCGATAATGAAGCATTAGAATTTAAGATTTTATCAAAGAAATTAATCTGTTTATTGGCGTTAGTCACTGGACATCGCATGCAGACCTTCGCCCTAATAAGAATAAATAACATTAAGATTAATGATACAGGAATAGAGATTAAGATTCCTGACCGCATAAAGACGTCAAAGAAGAATGCTGTACAACCTTTTTTGGTTTTACCCTTCTATGAAAATAAGAAATTATGTGCAGCAACATGCTTATTGCAATATCTTAACGTATCAAAGAAGATACGCAGGCCAATTGAAAAATTATTTATCTCATTAAATAAACCAGTGAAATCTATATCTACACAAACGTTGAGTCGCTGGGTAAAGGAAATACTGATGAAGGCTGGGTTAGATGTGAATAATTTTTCAGCGCATAGTACACGTCATGCGTCTACTTCAGCAGCAAAACGTTCAGGGGTAGATATAGATTTAATTCGAAAGACTGCAGGTTGGACGAATAACTCAAACTTTTGCTCGTTTTTATGATCGTCAAATTGTCTCTAATAGACAAGATTTTGCGTTAGCAGTGCTAAACAGTTAGATAGTAATGTTGCGTGCTTATTTACTTATCTCTTATTATAATGTTCTCTTTATATATAGGAAGAACTATAAATAAATAATTATATATTTATAATCATTGCCGTGAAAAATATATTTCTTTAAACATCTACAACTTGATTTAGAGGAGGTGGCGCGAAATACAATTGAAGAATTGAACGAACTTACCTGTGATGTTCAATTATAATTGTATGAGCGCCTCCTCCTCTAGATCAAACCCACCCTTTATAGACCCGCATATCAATGGATAATCCCAGTAAAATTTTTGACGGCAATACTTTCAAATAATGAGATGTCGCGCGCCACTAGAGGCGCTTTTTACTTTTAAAAGTGTGGTAACACTGGCATGGAGTGGAGAGACTACAACTTAATCTAGAGGAGGAGGCGCTCATACAATTATAATTGAACATCACAGGTAAGTTCGTTCAATTCTTCAATTAACGCGTTAGGAGAGAGAGGGAAGGTTGCGTCTGTGTGTGTGGGTGTGCGAGGTGGAGAGAGAGGGAGAGACAGAGAGAGAGAGAGAGAGAAAGAGAGAGAGAGAGAGAGAGAGAGAGAGAGAGAGAGAGAGAGAAGAGAACGTATGGGCACGCGCGGGAGTTAGGGAGTCTGTTATCGGGGATTTCGTTATTAGCCCCGGGGAGTGAGGAAGGGACTTTGGAGGTACGTTTCTACCGGACGATCTGCACGGAGAGTTGGAATGTAGTTCGCGTTTGCGATGCGGATCAGAGGCTGTCTTTAGCTGGCTCGAGTGATACGAGGGAGAGGCTATCGTGGTGGGTGAGGGTGTATCTCGGTTCGTTGATTTTTTAAACTAGTGGTAATGTAATTTCAATTATTGAACGTTAGAAGATGTTTATAAAAGGTATTTTAAATATTTTGATTAGACATTGTTGGATTCGCTTTTCTTTAACTACTTAAAGAGTATATGAGCTCTAATGTTTGAATGAAACAAGTACTTTTAAGTAGACGCAGGTTTTATCTCGGATACAGTCCTGACATTTTTCCGCTTACTTTCAACGACCTTTATATTTTTCTAAAAAGGTCTGAATAAAAGTGCTGCATTGGGGGAATAAATGGAAAAAAAAAATACGACCACTCGCTTTGTTTTTTACGTTCTCTTTCACGTGAAATCGTCTAGATGCATTTGTTATATTGAACGTTAACATTTTGCAGTCTTTTTAAAATGTTGCTCTTTCACCGTAAAATACTGATATAAAATTTTTCATTCTTTTTCCCGGTAATACTGTTTTTTTTTTTTTTTTTATTATTACATATTGGAATAAAAAAAAAGAATAATGGTGCTCCCTGTAATATAATTTTTATTTCAGTTTTTATGGTTATTTAAAATCAAATAAATGTTTTAATTATATTAAATTACAGAAACTCTTTAATAATATTATTCAAATCCCCATTATTTGCTTTAGAAAGCTGTGGGTTATTCCGTTACAATATGTTCCATAAAGTTAAGCACTATATCAGTTCTGCTATTTGCTTTCTTGTGCAAATATTAACATAATTAGCTGCCATTAGCACTATCCCTAATAGCATTAACAAAATTAATTATTGACTTTAAATAACATTAGATAATCAATCTAGTTTTGATTACCACACACAAACACAAAACCACTCCACCTCAAACCCCCACCCTGTTACTCTCACCAAAATACATCCACTTCATTCTCACTCTTTCTTTCTCTCTCTCATTTCGCGACTTTTTAAATCCCATCCGTCCCCGACAAGATTGCAACTACCCCCACACCTACCTCTCCAGGAAAACTCACTGCACCACAAGGTGCAGGCAGACCCCTCGAGAGACAACTCTCTCCTCCTCCTCCCCCGCTCGCTCTTTTTCACATTTTCTTATCCCGCGCGCAAAACGTCCTCCGGCTGAAATTTCGCGCGGGCAAAAGGGCTCGGGAGAATATCCGCTCCCCGGGTTTCTTGTCGCCCGCGCGCTAGTCTTTCTTCTTCTTCTTCTTCGCGCTCTTTTTGTGCGAGTGTGCCACCTGCAGGACGACGACGACGACGCCGCCCGCCGTTGTCTCCCCCGGGAATAAAAGTTTTGAACATAAATATACATACGTTTCTCGGCGCTTCGTCTTCTACGGAAGATAGTAGTGGGGTTCGTGTAGATGGCGAGAGAGGAAGTTGAATGGATGAACTGCTTGCGGGTGACGTGCGGACGAGGTTGCGCGAATCTGATGGAATTTTAGACGAGGATGCATGTGTTTATGGTGGAAAGGCGGATTTAGTATTATGAGGTGTATTTCTTTGCGAAGGGTGCTTTTATATTACCAAATAATGTTAGGAAACAATTGGATCACCTATAAGGAAATTTAGTCAGACTAATATTTAGATGCATTTTTTTATTTAATAATATTGGTATACGCTACGAATTGAATTGTATGAGTTAGAAATGTGCTTTTTATAAATTATGCTATTATCATCAGTTTATGTTATTTATTCACCAGTTCTTATTACATACGGATATACCAAAGTCATCATTTACGTATTTAATAGTTACACTTACCTAACTAATCTTATTAGTTGCATAATTTTCTCATTATACTTTTACTTATTATCGTTTGATTAATAAACTATCGAAAATAAAGTATAATCGTTATTTCATTGAAAATTATCATATAAAATAGCCATAAATTAAAAAGCACTTGGTATAATTTCAAAATAATTATTCCCCATATCCTTAATATATTCATAGTAATAACCAAATACTTTATAATATACATTTTTCATCGTATCCCAAACGAAGTTTAACGTGTCCATTCCCCAAATTGAATTACAAAAATCCCGTATCATCTTCCCCCATACAAAACGCAAACTCTGCTCACTGAACGATGTATTTTACACCTGGCGCATCAGAACCCTTGCCTCTCGCGTGCGCAGTACATACCCCGAATCTCTACTCGAATTACGCCGAAATACTTAACACCCCAATAGACCCTTGCATACGGGTAACTAGATCCTCATCTCTCTATATATACACCATAGGGACAAATTCGAACTTGAAGCGCTTCTTTTTTCGTCGCCAGGCGTAGGTTCGCTCGAATACTCCCGGCGATTCGGCCGAAAACAGGTAGAATTTGGGGGATCGAAAATGCTAATTGATTCGCTCTCTCGTAAAAAGTTGAACGTGACTGCGCCTCTGTTCGCTCGACTCTTCTTCGTCCTTTTGTCTGAAATCTCATTTGTCGCGGCCTAGGCAGAGGCTTCTGTAACGTATTCCAAGCGTATACGCGCACGCCCGTACGGTCGAGAGAGGGAATTACGTAGTTTAATGATGCGTTTTTTAGGCTCACCCATTGTGACGATAAATAAGATTAGCCGTCTGTCTGAATGGGGCCTGAAATCAAGCGTAAAATTGAACCGAATGCACGCGTGTAACGAAATTGAAAAGGCGGTGCGAGCGCGCGCGCGCGCGTGAGTACGGCGTATACGCTGTTGCTTTTTTGTGGGAGTCGGAGAGAAGAGAGAGAGAGAGAGAGAGAGAGAGAAGGAGGGAGGCGATGGTGATTGAATATTGACCAGTACTGTGAGCTACGAGTTCGAAATTCATAGACTATATTTTCGTGCGATTGATGGTTTCTATAACGCTATTTTTGTTTTAATAAACATTTGAGTGAATTCGTTCCAAGTAAAGTGTAAAAATTCAAGCTCTTTAATTATAATTCTCGATAGTGGAGCGAGAAAATTAAGTAAAACCAATGTAATAACCTTATCTGAAGTTATTGAGGTGTGTGACGTGGAGCCGAGCGGATTATTATCTCCTATTTAATTACAGGCGGAGTTTTTAGTTAATCTCGTTACTTAGTCTATTAATGGAAACTTTAAAGACTCCATCGAAGAAAGTCTAATAAATCTGGAACTTTAACCCATTAGCCTGATTAAAGACGCGCGCGACTAAAATAATTTAGTATATAGGGCTGCTGCTGCTGCTGTTTCCGGAGGAGCGACAGATAGAAAGGGAAGTGCATTTCCCGAGCCCTCTTTCAAGTTTCTCGTGTAGATATATGTATAAAATGCTTATCGAGTTTATAAATAGAGACCTCGCAGCGCGATAAGATATAAATACAAACAGTCGAATTTATACATTTATGTATATCCCCTTTGCAATATTATTGAGATTAAAGCGCGATCGCGCGTTTAGGCGTTTATTACTTTCTCACGAGGGAGAAAGTTTTTCCACGCGCTATACACACTATAGCTCAACAAATTCATCGTTTTCATATGATTGTGCAAATCCGCAGCAATTTACTTAGTCTTCTCGCGCATCGAGGCGCACTACTGCTCCTAATTGTATAGCGCGCGGCTAATTAGCCGTAAAAAAATTAACGACCTATACAGCATTCCTTTTTATCTCCGCCAACGACTGTATAATCATTTACACACGCAGACAGACATACACGTAAACACAGAGTAATAGACTCATTCTCCCGTTCTTCCACCTGTATCGCCGAGCACCGACAAGACGTGGCCCGGCCCGGTCAGAAGACAAATTAAAAGTTCCTTGAACCGGTTTCCCCCATTGAAGCCATTCGATCGATCGAGTGCCGCGATTGCAGCAGCAGCCTGTACGTACGTAAATACGTATGTATACACAAAGCAGACACAAAAGAACGTCTATCCGGCCGAATAATTCCACAAATCATTCACGCATCTCGCACGCGTTATAGTCTCTTACTTTCGCGAGGAGAGGTGAATTTCCTTTGTGAAAACGAGCGCAAGGAGATTTTTCCCGTCTCGGCCTGTCGCTCGCTTTTAGCGTCGCCTCGTTCGGTTTGACAGTTAATTAAAGGACTTTTTTTGTTCGAGGAGCGCCGAGAGAGTGAGGAAGGAGGGGAAGTGGCTCGGATTTGAATAAATTATGCATGCGCGCAGACGTTCGTTAGCGGTTTCGCTGTTCTAGCGCTTGGTCAAGGAGAGAAAGAGGATATAAATAGACAGAGTGGTGGGGTTGCGTCATTCGCGAATTTTGAGAATTGTTCGGTGATTTAGCGATTTGAAAAAGTGGAGCCGTCGAGGTTCGTGTGGCTGTAAAAGTTTTATAGCCTATGTAAGGGTGTAAATTTTCAGATCTATTAATGTCAGAGCGAACCAATTGTCTAATAATAAAACACCGTAGTATAATTTAACGTTTTTTATAAGTTTTTCGTTACACGAAATCGATAAAATCAATTTGCATTGTCTTATATATAAAATAAGACATCTGGCCAATACCTCACTCATCCACAAAATCATCAATCCCCGTTTAGAAATCACTTAAGAAACGACCACCTATCCTCTTCCATTAAAAAAAAACACACACTCCCACGAATTTATATATATATCCGCCTCTTAAACGCAGCTCCAGCTTATCTCTTACAACGAATCTCGCGGGCGATTACCGGAATCATTCACCTCAGTCTCTATTACTCACCGATTTCTCCATACGCGCACGCGCGCGCTCGCTTTTCCGCGCGATTTTCCTCTCGCTCGCTCTCACGCGTGACGCTGCAGCGGATGACTCGCGGTTGGTTGCACGCGCCGCGGAGACACTATATACTGCACGCACGTGCGCGCGAGCGCGCTGGACCGCGCTGACGTCACGCCGCGTAGGCTGCTGGATAGATATGTACTTTCCCCGTCGCTCTTGTGCATGCGGAACGTGAATGGAACCGAGTGGGGGATGGGTATAAGGATGGGGTTGGACGAGAGGAGGGTTTGAGTTGGGATTTGGTAATTAATTTTTAATGAGTGTGTGTTGGGATGATGAGTTTGGGTAGTTTTTGTCTATGCTTTTATCTACTTATAAAACAATTTTAGCGATGTTGACATTGGAATTTCAGTAAATTTAATTATGGATAATTTTGATACATTTGAATTTAGATAGCAGAAATCTGAACTATATGAAGTTGTTTCATACACGTTTAAAATTGAAGAAGTTACGTTATACCTCGATATTTAATTATTAATTATGGCCTAATTGCACAATCTCCAAATTATATAACCCCTCTGATTCATTTAGAAAATCTCTGGACGATGCTAATTGCACTACTCAACAAATCTACTTTATTCGTACCGAAACAGTTAAATCAAGCCTGAACTCGAATGAGTCTCTCCCAAATTGGCTACGAGAATGAAATCGCCATTACAAAATCACACGTAAATTTAATTTTATTAGTTGGAAAGCCGCACGTTATCACTTCTGTATCAAACTTTACTACCACATTTAAATAAGCCATTAAATCCTTCTATCACAAAATCAAACACTTTATATACCTCAAAACAAAGAAAATCCTTAACCCGAAACTATATCCACACCAACGCATCTTCCTCTTCTTCACCTCCAACAGCTCATCGTCAGTAGAAAAAGACCTGGCGAGGTTAGACGCTGCTCGCGTCGCACGTGCGCTCACTTCGCCTGCGTGTGTATACACACACACATACACACACACACACGCTCGCTCGCCTAGATAGCCGGTCGAGCGTGCATGCCCTCCTCGCCTAGTTCCTGTATATATACTATACGCCTGGGTATATATGTATATATACCTAACCTACGGACGCGTGCGCGCGATAGCTGATACGCTCTCGCTCTCGGCGGCGTGCCGCGTTTCGACCCGAATGCGCGATCGCGGTTATGTAAATGCCCCGCGCGAGACTAATTTCAGGATAAACGTGAGAGAGAGTGGCTATAGCGCGCGTTTGTTTGGTTGGTTGAGTTTTTTGGTGGTAAGTGGTGATGGAGGTTTCGTGTTGTGAGAGTGTTTGGTCATTGTTGTCGTTGGAGTTTGTGTTTGATGGAGAAAATATATTGTATGTGAGATTGTTGTAGGGGAGTTGGTTCTAATCTTGGCTAGGAAATTATAGATACTTTGTCTGTTGAAATGGTAAAGATTAATGCTGCTCTTTAGGAAAGATTTAGATATAGTGGTAATTGATAGTTTCAAAATCAAATTTTAAATTGAATAATTATAAACTATTCTTCCCAGATGATTTTGTAGATCTTGTTGCTAAAATATCGTATTCTCAGATAATTACTATAATCACGACACATTCGTTTCAATTACAGCCCCATAACTATCATTAAAGTTACATTTTTACTAAGAATATAATATATTTCATTAAAACGGCGCGAAAGAATTTAATTAGCGATGCATAGCTCGGATAACTGCCTAATAAGCTGATTTTAATGAGACAATATTTTAAAGAAAACGCATAATCCTCGTTATTAACAATTTTTTCACGCTCCCTTTCATAATGTACAGCCTGTTATCGGTTATTATAAAACACTTGCAATAAAACCTCGCTAACCCCAGAATTTTACAACGTTATTTAAAATACCAGCGCTCACGAGCGCGAGAAAAAGCTATACACCTTCCGGACAAAAAGACTCCGACGTTTCCTATGCACCGCAAATACCCATACACACACACTCGATAAATACAAGTTAAAAACTTTTTACTCGTGTTCGTTAACGCGATAAAAGTGCCCGACTAATTTTACCCCCGAGGCGACGGCGGCAAGTTGCCTTCGGGGGCGGCGAACGATTTCGCGCGCGCGCGTGCGCGAAAATGGAAGGGAAATTATCCGTTGAATCGTCGGAAATTCGAGTCGATGAAAGCAGCCCGCCGCCGCCGGTACGCGAGTAAGGAGCGATTCATTACGCGAGCGTACGCCGGCTAAAGATTACGACCGAGAGTGCCTGCGAAATCTAATTTTTGAATAATTGTGCGAGACAATTGACCATTATCCGCGGAGTTTCTGAATTGCTCGTAATGGTGTGTGGTGGTTAAGCTGCAGGACAAACTTTAAACGGTTTCTTTGAGGATATAGAATTCCTTTTTTTTTCTTATTTTTCTTTTGGAAAAGTACATCTTATTTGGTTCAATAGAAAAATCTCTAGTTATTATGTTTATAATGAAATAAATATTGCTTGATCGCAAAAGACGTTAAACAAATATCTAGATAATTCAGTAGCCACCATGTATCGGTAAAAAAGCAAACTGCTATGTATGAATGAATCACATTATTGCGCAACGAATTTTCCTATAAATTAACTAAAAATAAATAATATTATAAATTAAATTCCTATAAATTTCCTATTATTATTATTATTATCATTATATCGTTTACCTATAAAAGTATCGTGGTGTATTATCATTCATCTATTTCTTCCTTTTAGAGACCTTTTTAATAGTAAAAATTTACGTTTTGTTAAAAAAAAAAGGTTGAAATTTGTTTTGAGTCATTTGAAGTTAAAATACTAGACCGATTTTAAGGAACCAAAATTCATTCTTTTTGTTTTTCTTGGTTTAATTCCGGTCAAAAACCCATTTTTAATTTTGTAAAGCGTTTTGGTTTTATGTTGATTTTTCAGTTTTCATAGTCCATTATTTTACGTTTTTTTTTTTTTTACAAATAAAGCAAAAAGTACTTAATCTATTAGATGGGTTCATTGGACAGATGAACTGATACATACATTTCTGAGATATTTGATGTTATATTTTCTTTTACATTTTTTTCGAATATTAGTTTCTAGAGAAATTAATTTCTTTAGAAGATTAAATTAATTTCTCTAGAATTTCTTAATTTCTTCAGATCTTAATTTGAAATCTTAAAATTTATAGAGAAAATAGTATATAGTATAAATAATATTCGTGTAAAATTTTATGAGAATTTCTATCTATTAATTTCATAATTGAAATGAAATAAGGACTTTATAATTATTATATCAATCTGTTCATTGAAAAATATTTTCGAAAAAATGCTTTTTGTTGTCGAACGATAACATGAATAAAGATCAAACAATCTTTATAAAACTATGTAAACGTTTATCATTTTACCTTTCCAAAGCTAATTCTTTGTTCAAGAAAAGCTATTACTTGATGTTAAAAAAATGCTCTATTTCAAATGTTAATTATCCAGCTTAGCTATTATACTATTCTCTAAAATCCCCTGAAAAATCATTAAAAAATCTACGTCTTTGATATCGCTTATATTTTGGTGAACTATTGTTGCTTAAGTTTAAATTATCATAACTTTCGAAGAAGTTAATATTAACTTTAATACTAAAAAAAGGCACTAAAAGTTCGTTTTCTCGTATTTTCTATTTTTATAATTATACCTAAGGTCTCAAGACATTTTCACAGCAGGCGCACGAAAAAGAATCTAAAAAAAAAACAAATTTTTATGGCAAATGTAAAAAAACAAATTTTGAACATTTAGTCTCAAAAATTTTATTTATTGTTACAAAAATTCCTCTTTGAGGAACCAAAATATTTTTCTTAGTCATAAAACTAAGATTGCAAAAGAAAAAATTCACTTGAAATTGAGTGAAGCTTTACACTATTAAGATTATTATTAAAATGTTTACGGCCTAATGAGATGAGAAAAATTCTCCTGCACGCTCGCTCACGTCTTTTTGTACAGTTGTTGACATTTTTTGATAAGAATATGGTAAAACCGAATATCACTAAAGTATATAAACTCCTGGTTAGCTCACCTTCGCTGAGTATTCTCAGAGAAAAGACATAATGGCACACGTAGCCGTGGCCGTATTTCTCGCGCTTTTCGCTGTCGCTGAAACAGCCGCGGAGGACAGCGTAAGATATACGGGTGACAAGGAGTTCATCAGGTGGCAGGAGTTCCTGTTCCAGGTGTTTTGGAAGCCCGATGAGATCGAAAAGTATTTTCCGAAAGTGGCGGAAAAGGCCAAAAATTTTAAGGTTAAAGATCTTAGGCAAATGCCAGTTGATCAAGTAAGTACGATAGATTTTTTTATAAAATTGTTCGGAGATGTGCGTTGGGATTTAAAATAAAATTAATCTAAATCTAATATTAAATGTTTTAACAGTAAAAAAATTTTAATGCTTAAGAAATCTTTATTTAGGAACCGATTATTTACAGAACATAGCCGAGGACTTCATCGCGCGTTACAATTATGGATTCGTTCCACCGGGTCACTCAGCGACCTGCTTTAATGCGTATCATCAGGAGGAGATAAAGAGCTATTCGGACCTCATGCTAAGTGTCCGGGAATTCAATGCTTTCGCCATAATCGCTTTTTGGGGTAGCAAGGCTTTAAATCCTATGATCTGGTTCTTTGCTCTCGCGGCTGCAGTGCTGCAGCGTCCGGATACCCGCCACGTCAATATGCCTAACCTTCAGGAAGTGCTGTTAGCTTATGCTTATAGTAGTGACGTTATCGAAAAGTGGAAGATCATTCGAAACCGCACTAAATGCTCGCGTAAGCCGTCAATTTATTCACGATCATGCAGTTACTTTTGAACACGAGTATTACTAAGTTGTAAATCATAGCTGTACTGTTGTTTTTAAGTTGAAATTCATCTGTAGAATACGTGATTTTACATTGTTCGTTCCCTGTAGAATCAGCCAAGGAGCAAGTAATAAACGGGCGCTACTCCAGCTTGGTTGAAGGCGGCGTCGATGACCGGGAGGCCCGAATTACCTACTTCACTGAGGACGTTGGCCTGAGCAACTACTATTTCTACGCGACTATGGAGATGCCCTTCTGGCTGAATACCCGGAAATATAATCTATCGAGCTTCCGGCGAGGTGAGCGCTACTTCTTCGATCATTACCTGCTACTGACAAGGTACAACCTTGAGCGTCTGGCCAACAACCTGGATGAAATTGAGGATATAGAATGGGACCAGAAGATTCTTACGGGATACTATCCCACGAATGCGGACTACAACGGGGCCAAGCTTCCAGTCAGGCCGCCCAACTCGACTATTCCGCCTAACAAATATAGATTCGCGCAGGTAAGATTTGTATATGATTAACTATTAAAAAATGTTAGATCCAATAATTCTTTAAAAAAATAATTCTTTAAACGATGTGAGTAAAAACTTTTTAAAGATCAGTGTGAATCAAAGTCAATTTCTATTAGGTTCATAAAATAGTACATTACGGTACGTATGACTTAAGTGGCCCATTATTGCACGGCGTGAAGTTAGCGATAATTCACGTCGTGCGATGGGCCACTCAAGTCATGAGTATCGTATACTATTTTATAGCACGTTTACCTAAGTCCGCCTATTCGTGCCTTACGCAGTCCAGTTTTGCACCATGAGGTCAGCGTGTGAGCGTAGCGAGTGCGATAAACACGGTGCAATAATCGAATACTTAAGTCACGGATAGACATGACCTAAGTGCGGACTTGTGCTATAAATGTCTTTATCCAGATGGCCCAACAATACGAGGATCGTCTTGCAGTTGCGGCAGATGCACAAGATATGTTCGTTAAAGATGCACAGAACGCTGACACTGGTAATAATGGTATTTTTAATGACATTATGAATGCTGCACAGGGCAACGCAGATTCCGTCAACTTCGACTACTACGGTTCGCTTGACTTCACGGCAAGACACATCCTGGGTTACAATCCTGAGCCACTAAATAAATTCAATGTAATTATTAGTTCCCTGGAAAACTACAGCATTGACAAGCGCGATCCGGCCTTCTACAGGATGTATAAGAAGATCATCGACATTGGATTTAGATACAAGTCTCACCTTACGCCGTACAGCCGTAAGGAATTGGAATTCTCTGGTGTTCGCATTGAGAAGCTTAGTACAGATAGGCTAGAGACATTCTTTAACCAATTTGATTCGATTCTCGGCTACCAGAATTGCACCACCGGTAAGATACCGATTCTGGCTAGACAGAATCGCCTAAACCACAAGGCTTTTGCAGTTCACATGAAGGTTCAGTCTGAGACAAACACGAGAGCCGTGATCAGGATTTTCCTCGGCCCCAAAACCAGTATTCGCGGCTATGAACTTGACATTGACGAGGCCCAGCATCAGTTCTATCAGCTCGATCAATTCGTTATTAACCGTAAGTACCGCAAATATCACACTACATCGTACGAAATGTTCTGGTGTTCATTTACCCAAAATGATTCGCAGTGAAACGAGGCCTAAACAAGATACAGCGCAAGGACATCGACTTTGCATTTCACGTTGAAGAGCCACAGCGTAGCGACATCATCTATTCACATATCCGACGAGCAGTTGACGGTAAAGAATTGCTCGCCTACCGTGAACGACCATACGGAATACCTCGTCGGTTAATGTTACCAAAGGGCAAGTCCAATGACGGTCTACTTCTACGACTTTTTGCTATCGTCAGTCCATTACATAAAGACCAGGTGCGCTATGTTGATGTCCTTCTGTCTGGTATGGAGTTCAGCGATGGACGCACCTTGGGATTCCCTCTGGATAGGTCCATCGAAGCGTATAGGTTCAGGACACCGAATATGGCGTTTAAGGACGTGTTGATTTATCATACCGATTGAGAGAGTTTTACTTTTCTCAATATGGTTGATGGCTTTTACTCATACCACGAATAATGGATTATTACAATTATATTTGACTGATTGTAATACAAATAAATTTTCAAACATCCTAATGAAGTGATCAAAATGGTTCCTTCCTATTTCTTATACGATTTCCTATGTGCTTCCTATATGGTTGACAGAGAGCATTTGGGTAAAGAAAGCTTTGTAGTAACCGTTATTGTAACTATGCGGATACGGAAAAAAATGTTTTCAAATGAATTATTTAATAAAATATTCATTATCTCTCGAATAGGTGATACAAGAAATAAAATAACCCATGACCGAATCCATCTCAAATTAAACAGCCGAAGTATGCTGTCATAAATCATTTTGGAATTGAAGTATGTTATTCTTCTCTTAAACTGATTTGTCACACATTTTTTCCGATTGCATTAACACTACATCCAACATGCACTATTAAAAGTTTTTTACAAAATCTTATCGTGAGCACACACGCACACACAACATATTTTTTATTTTGTATATTTTGTTCTTTTTAGATTTCTTTATTTTATATGTACCTTTATTTTTTTTTCTTTGTTCTTTTTCTTTACTTTAGCAAGCCAATGATAAACAGATTTTGCTGCAAAATAATTATCTCTATTTTTTTACATGTTTGTTTAATTCACATATGAATTTTTTTAATCCCATGATACTTTTGAGCTGTAAACTAAGTAATAATAAAAAGGTCGACACTGAATCACGGTTTCCATCATCACTTATAACTGCGAAACTTTAAAGTTATGGTGGTGTGAGCTGGAACGAAATTTTTATTTTTATTAAAATTTAAGAAAAATTAAACCATCAAAGCATTATTTCACGAATTTCCTCTCCACTTCCGCACGAAAATTCCACCATAAAAAATCCCCACGAAAAAAACAACCCATTCCTCAGTCAAGAAAAATACCCTCTTTATTTGCATTTTCCCAAAGAACATCTCGCACATACCGCCATCCTCTCTCTCTCCCTCTCTTTCTCTTTCTCTCTTCGCTTATAATTGCCTTCCTCGTCTCTCGCTCTCTCGGAAAAATTTTCGCGCGCGCCAGCTGTGCGCTGCTCTCGCGACACGTCGCCTCTCCGCGCGTTTCGTAGAAAGTCGGTTTTTGTCTCTCTCTCTCTCGCGCGGAATAGTAAAAGTTCCTCTCTCTCTCTACCTCTCGGAATGGGAAAAGGTAAAAGGCCAATTGCTGCGCAGCGTGTGCGCATTATTCCCATTCTGCGCGCTGGGGACACTCACGCAGTGCAGCGACTCTCCGCTCGCCCGCGCAGTGGTAAAAATGCGGGCGCTCGCGCGAACACGACGAGGCTGAATTGCGCGTTTGACTAATGAATATTTTCAGGAGAGAGAGAAAGAGAGGACACGGAAGTGTCCTGTTCGTTGTGCGAGAGAGACCGGGACGAGTTGAAATGTCAAGGGTTATGTTGAGTTTGTACTCGAGAGGTTGGACTGCGTGTTTTTTCCTGTGGAGAGTGGATGTTTAAATGGAAATTGAGTGAGGTGGATGGAGTTTGTATATGAGAAAAAAAGGCTAAAACAAGTGGTGGTTGGAACGGTGTATTTTTAAAATTACTTTGAATATAAATTGTACGAGGATGAAATATGGAACGTCTTTGAAGAATTTTGCAGAAATTCTTTCTAGAAAGAATTTTTGAATTTGTAAATTTTGACCTAGTTGTGTGTAATTTTGTCAGACCATTTCAAAGAAATAATTTTTTCAAAGACAACGCTCCCAAAATTCCACCTAAATTATTAAATTTTCCATAATTCTGAGTAATTATTGTATTGTAAGGCAACCGTCTGCTACTTCAAATTCACACAAAAAGAATCAAATAATCAATTCGAACTACGACAAAACCTTCACTCCCCACTTCGTACCGAGCCCCTCTTCGCCACTGTCCAATCCTCACACAACGCTGTGCACATCGTGCGACATACCTCTCGTTATTTATCACTGACCGAAACGCAGGCATCAGCGTGCGTAACTCAGTTTCGCGTCCAAGACTCGCTTCCGGAACCGGTCCACGCGCGTCTGCTATTTTCGACAAACCCACACACACACGCATGCACACCTCGGCGACTTCCCATTAGCTCGGCTGATATTACTCAGCGTCATCTCGGAGAGAGAGAGAGAGAGAGAGAGAGAGAGAGAGAGAGAGAGAGAGAGAGAGAGAGAGAGAGAGAGAGAGATACGGCATTCTTTTGCGCGAGTTTCGAAAGAGCATTATTTTGTTTGCGAGGGCATTGTGTGTGGGGAGGGGGGAGCGGGGGAGTAAACGGGGAAACGTTTGAATACAAATTGTTTTTGAGAAGGATGAAGAGACGTTTTTTTGTGCGTATATTTTAATGGTATTTGCTTGTTTGCGAGTGACTGTTAGAAAGAAGTCAAACGGTTCGTTTGGGTTAAAAGGAATTATAAATTTTGTTCGTTATGTATAAATTTTAAGCTTTTCTCGTTGTTTGAAAAATTCTTAGTTAAAAGAAGAAGTAAACGTTTTAGTTAAGAGAAAAACTAATCAATAATTTTTCTGCGTCTCATTTATAATTTCGAAAACTCTTATGTATAAATAACTATCAATTATAGAATATACTGCCAAGTGCATTGGCACGTCGCTTTCTCAGAAAGATCTCGCTCATCGCGTCAGATATAGTTTTAGTGCTCATTAGTTAACCTTCGGTTAAAGCGTCGTTTACTGCTATACAGTACAGTTTGCATTTCAAGGTTCAAGTCATACGCTAAAATTAATGAGGCAACAACAGTTCGGGGTCGAACATACTTCAAAATACGTAATGCAGGTTTTAAGTATTATAAAATTCGTTCTAGATAAATACGTAACAATGTCATTATTAAAAAATGTTTAAGAATTTTTACAATTGCTTTATCCTATATATCAAAGCAAAAACAAATTAATTTCTAATGAAACATTTGACAAAAATTAATCACTGAATTGAATACACGAAACACGCAATAAAACATCTCTCCCGCGCCATTTAATTCTGAAAAATCAAAAAGCCTTAACGAGCCCTGTCAATCATACCGCGACTCTTTATTTACCCTCAGAGAGAAAATCAAATAAGCTTCTCAATTACTCAAGCCGCCATGAAAGCCCAGCAGCTATGACAGACGTACGGTGCGCGCTCGCTCGCACATACCGTCGTTTGTGTACTACGCGCGTATAATAAACGGCAGTTTCTCTCTCCCTCTCTCTTTCGCGCGTGCGCGAGCTGGGGAACTATTTTAAAGCGGTGGATTTTTAGAAATATAGGTCAGGCATCGCCGTCTGCTCGCCGCGGCTCACGCACTTTTGGATGCGCAAGTTCTAGGCTTTATTTTCCGATGGGCCGCGCTCGTGTGTGTGAGTCATTATATTTTGAGAGCCGGGAGTCGATTTGTCGAAATTTTCGCGAAAGTAGATACGTTATAAATATGAGCGGGGTTTTGGCACGTTTCGCACGTGACGACGGTTCGATGGCTTCGGCGAATTCGTGCGAAACAATGTAACTGCTATACTGTTATGTTGGGATTTCATGTTTGCTTGTGCGGATTGATTGAATTCATTAAAATGCATAATTATATTTAGAACGGTTAATGGCGTCGATATAAATATACATGTAATTGTTAAATCTGATTTATTTTTAGCAATTTTAGAATAGTGAGAGACAGGTATAATTATTGCAATTATTAGTGAATGCATACTACGACAGTAATGCTATTTTTTATGACTAAACAAAACGGTTGGTTCGAGTAACCAAAAAATTGGTTACTGTACCAATTCAAATTGGTCAAAAAACACAGAATCGACCCGGTGACAGTATAACTAACGCGATTGGTAAAAAAGTAGTACAAATAGATGTCGTGACCAGAATATTGATCGGGCTTTTGGTACAACACATAATTGGTAGTAATAACTATTGAAAGTTAATAAGAACATCCAAATCTATAGTAGCATTGACTATTTTTACTCTTGTAAACACGAATTTTTTGGTTGCAGCAACTATCGAGAATGCTTACAGAAAAATATTATCTAAAAAAGATTATTAAATAGTTATCGTAACTATATTGGTAACTTTAAATAACAATAGGTTACCAAAAGTGTAATAATACAAAAATGATTTGCTGAACTACTATTTGTTTTTTAATCTAACTTTTCATTTTGTGTTCTGTGCTCTTTTTAACCAGCCGGCTGGTTCGGATAACAAATAATTTGTTATGCCGTATTGACTACTATATTACTTTTTCAAGCGTCATGAAAATTATAAATTATAAGTTAAAAACTACCACCTATAAAAAATTATTTTTTGTCTTTTAATTTTACGCAAATCTAATTTAAAAACGATTTTAAGAATGATAACTGCTTCTATTAAAATTTTTCACATATTTGTCACAGCTCTTCACACGAATAATCTTTTATCGCATCAATCAAACTCCCATTCCCCAACACGTCACCTCTCTGAATACCTCCTTCGCACTTACCGCAATCGAAAATAAACGCATACCATTTACACTTCGGGACAAAAAACCCACACATACCCACATGCTCGAGGCTGATTCGCACAATGTATTAATGAGCGATATCACAATTTGCCCCTCTGAATAAAGGCGCGCTTGCGCGGGCAATACCCACGATTTACGCGTAACGACTGCTGCCCACGCGAACTTTTTGCGACCCTCGCGCGGCGGCCCCCCGTCATAAACAAGCCATCAAACCAAAAACGATCCGCTCCGTAACAAATGAAGCGCTCGCTCGCTCACTCGCGCGAGCAATTCATCCGTATAATAACGCAATTAACTCTCCATCCATCTTGCGCTCGCGTATTGTGTCGTTTTGTAGTCCCTCTCTCTCTCTCGTGGAGAGTTGATGCCTTTTCTTTTACTTAGGCGTTGTATACATAGCGGAAACCCGCGGCGCGCTGACACGCGCGTGATTTTATTGGTCGAATTAGCGAGTTTACGGTCCTCTGTGCGCGCGCGCGCCCGACGATTTTTTGAGATTGTTTATGTCGTCCGCCCTATGATCGACGCTGGAGTTGTGCGGATCGCGTGGGCTGTGATTGAGGTTTTATAGGTGCGCACGTGTTTGGGCTGTGGATTGAGTTTGAGCGCGTCATTTGAGTATAAATCGGAAATTATATAAAATGAAGGTTTAATTTTGAAAGCGATTTACGATTGTTCCGGCTGCGAGTGATTGGGACGGTAATGTAACAATTTTACTTATTGACAGAACGAGGTCAAATTCAATACTCCAACTTTTTTATGAAACAAAAATTTACTATGGGTCTGAAGTTTGCATCGTTGAAATGCAACGAAATAACTTTTTATGATTGATTAAAGTTATTAAACAATGGAAATTTTATCTAAAACTTTGTTTTAAAGTTATTTTATACTATAAAACACAAAATCTACATGCAACATTAATATTATTAGCATAAATGTGAAGTAAAATAAATAATTTTTTTTATTTTGTTGCACTCCAACGTTGCAAACTTCAGACCCATAATTTACTTGTGAAGTACCAACTTCTGCTGCAGGACTTCATCGTCGCCTTTTTACGGGGCATAATATTATCGAAAGACATTCGTAAAAACAAAAAGAAGTTATATAAAGGTTTTCTTACAATATTTTTAAGACCTACCCAAATACATCAAAAATACTAATAATGATATAAACATATAAGTGCAACATCTTCATTCTCCCTAAACCAGCCACATGTACATAGATCCCCATTATAATTCAAACTCTTAACCCTTCCGCCGAAATTTACATAATTCCCGGATATTAAAACGCCCTCGCGCACACCCCAACGCTTTCTAGTAATCCTTAATTTTACACCAAACGCAAAATTGCCACCCCCTCCCCAAATTCAGCATCCGCTGCAATATTCTGCCCTCAGAGCGGCAATTCCAGTAACAGCACACGCGTGCGCATATGTACACCTATATACACCCGAGACTACAACCCTGGTACGACTAGGGCGTTTACGCGTTCTCCTAACGACTCTCTGTCTCGCTCGCACGTATAGTTAATTCGGCTTTCTCTCTCTCTCTGTGTTGCAGCTCGACGACACGGCGTTGCAGCTCTATAAAGACGGCGATTACGGGGCTTACCTGGACCTCGAGGCATCCATCAGCGAGCAGCAGGAGGAATTTGAGGGCTTCCAGACCAAGTGAGTATAACGCTCGAAAATTTATCTCTGCTACTGTGCTGTTATATAGTATATGGGCTATATGTATATATATGCTTTATGCGAGGCGCTATCTGTTTATCTCTCTCTCGCGCGCGGGGGTTCTCGATTTATTTCGAGCTGTCTGAGAGCTTCTGATTAGTCGGCCCTGAATTTATGGTCTTATTACGAAGCTTATCGTGCGGCGCGGTACTTTCGAGTTCTATTTATCGTTTTTCATTTCTTTTCGTTTTGTCGCGCGCGGCACGGTGTTGTTTTCGAGGCGATGATGATGCAACGGAATCGATGGAATTTATATATTAACGAGAGAAAAAGATTCATTATGCGGAGAGATGCGCTCGCGATAGGATCGCGTAGCAAATTTCATCAGGCCTGATTACTCGAGCGATGAAAAGGGCCTATTAATGACGATGAAGCGAAGTACCGTGTAATCAGATGTAATTATATTGGTGTAATTTGATACTTCGTGCGAGTGTAATGGGATAGGTATTTCTGGTATTTCATCGAACTAATAACAGCGCTGGCCACGAGAATCACGTTCACTAATTGATTACAAAGTTATTGGCGTTTAGTATAACTTAGATTAATTTAATAATTTCGCTCAACATAACACTCTATAGCAAATCGTGTTATAGAAATAACTAAATAACGAAAATTATGCTCATCCCAAAAATGCCCAAATTTTCACGGCCACTGCGCGCCTAACCTAGCGAAAAAAGCTAAGCGAATTTTTCGAATTTCGGGAACAACATAACGACCTATGTATAACAGATAAAAAAAGCATAGGCAGCACGTGCTCGCTGAATAAATTCCCTTTCTCGCGGGGCTCGCACGCGTGAATTAAATCTCCCGTTAAAATCGACGCGCGTTAGCGTTTGTCAGGTGTACTGTTTTCTCTCTCCCTCTCTCATTCCCCCACTTTTTTCTGCCGTGCGCGCGCGGATGCGCGTGAATAATTCGCGCGTTTTTCGACTTTTCGTATAAACGTTTTCCCGGGTGGCTCGCGAGTGAGCGGATACATATACGGGAATTTCAACGAACCGCTAAGCGACGTTCGATGTGGGTGTGGTGGTGGCAGGTAGACATGCTCGCGCTTTTGTTATTGGGTCATATTTTCACGAGCTATTGGCTGCGCGAATGAAGCCGGGAGAGAACATCATTCGCGCTTATTGTGTGTACGCGGCTCTTTTATTCCGGGTAAATGTTTTTGATGGTAATTTTCAATGCGTGGTGGGTGCTTTTTTATCGGTATATGAAGGCTTTTGTTTTTTTTTTTACGGATGAGATATTGTTGCCTGTGGGGAGCGAGAGTATTTAATTTTCCTATTGAGGACGGAACGGGGAATGAGATAACATCAATTTCTCTTATATCCATGTACCGGGGAATTTGTGAAATCAGCATTGCGCTTAAATGGCACTTAGTCAGCATCTTTTGTACAATTTCATATACCGTGAAATCATTCACTTAGCGCACAGAAAATAATTTCTATTGCTGTTTTAGGTAACGGTGTGCATTCAATTTGAGAAATTTCAAATAATATTCAGACATTATACACATTGCCGCGTTTTATTTGGGAATTGTACTCGTTTTTATCCAAGTTTAGGTAAATATTGTAGATAAAAAATTGTTTACTTCAAGATAGACTGAGTTGAATCTTATCAAGATAAATATAACATTTTTTGTTGAGGTTAATGTTCAGTATCGCGGAAATTTCCGATTATTAATTAGGGTGATTTTACCAGTGGTGGAACAGACACCAGCGAATAAACATGTTTTAATAAAAATCGTTGGTAAAATATATTTTTAATGTTTCTAACCTCATGAAGCACCTTCCCCCAATTTCAAACATTGAAAAAAAGTAATTTTTTGACGGTTTAATATCGTAAAAGAATTTTATTTAAGCGATTAAAAATATATCACGTCACCTGTTCATTCACTGAACTTAAACGTTCATTTACTGGTAAAGTCACCCTATATGTTTCCAAATTTTAACGAAAAAAATTAATTCACGATCACATTCGAAATTACAAGAGAATCATTCCGTAATCAAATTTCAAAAGAACCCGCGAGCGATCACAAGCGTCAAAAAATCCTCCACTCTCCAACCACCGTAAACGCGAAAACGCGATCCGACCTCGTCTTCGCGAACTATTTGAAGACACTGCGCTCACCCATCAATTTTTGCCCCTCGCTCTATCACAACACCCGGCAACAACACAACGTCAGCGACGAGAGCAGATCACACAGCTTAATCCGATTCGCGTCACGAGTTTCCGTGGTCTGCCCTCGACTAATGCCGAAACGATGATAATGAGGGGACCCTGATGCAACCCGCGCGCGTTTTCACTTCTCTCCTACACTATATACCAAGTCGGAGGAAACAAAGCGCGCGGCGGAGGAAGCGCGCCGATGGATATCTCCCGTATTTTCGCTTTCGCGTCGGTACTTTCGGTGTCCCGTGTCGAATTTAATCGTCGCGCGGCGGTGGAAGAGGAGGCGACTTTTCAATTAAAAGGGGGGCGAGGGAGAGGCGGCACGAGATTGCGATCTTTGTTTACTATCGCCGGGACGAGAGTTTACGATAATTAGGCTTTATAGAGCCGTCCCCGGATGGCGGCTTGTTGCGGTGGTATTGTGAGCGGCCGAAGAAAGTATCGATTGAGGGAAATCGAGTCGCAGCGCGAGGTAGAGGGGTATATTTATATATGCATACGCTGTGTGCAAGCTCGAGTGATTTATTGGCGGGCTCGCTGTACGCCGTGAATGTGTGTGTGTGTACTACGTGTCAAAATTAATTTCGCCGATGCGAAAGAATACGCGTGTTTTAGAAACTAAACTTGACCTTGTTTGGCATGGTATTGGATGTAATTAATTTCGACGTGGATTGAAGTGTACAAAATCGCTGTAATGTATAGGTAAAATTATAGGGTATTATTGAGCAAGTTGATAATTATATTTTACACTTTAATAATTGTAAGTAATTAAAATTTTCTAAATTATACTTATGGTACTTTTACTGTAAATTTCAAAACTATTGTAATTTCGCATAATGAAAATCGTCAAATTATTACCACCAACCAACAACTATACTACACAAGATTCAAGCAAAATCCGAGTCTTTGAAACTCTACAACTGAACATCACGCTCCTAAGCATTCAAAAACAATTGCTTCCGCGCACGAACTGAACAACGGTACTCGCACGCTACGAATTCATTAAAAGTCGCTCATCAGAAATTTTCCGCGCAAGCAGCTCACCACCCAGCCGAACTTTATAGGTACCTATACGATCCCGTCCGCGAAGATCCGCGAAGCGTGGAACGTCCGCGTGATCTCCCCCTCTCTATATACACATCTATATCACGGATCTATGCTTGGCCGTAAACACTGATAATTCAGCCGGATAGATCTCTCTCTCAGGGGTTCAACAGCCAGGTACAATGAGGCGCGCGCGCTGCTAAGCGTTTGCCGTGGGTAATCAGCTCCCTCTATACGTCTGTGCGAGTGGTTGGGTGGACGGGATACCGAATATTACGCATGTGGATTTGCACGGTCGCCGGCCCCCTCGAATTTAGAGAGGAGCTATTAAATCGCGCGTGATGGCGAAGTGATATGGATGTATACACGAGATCGCAAGAGTTCGGCGACAGTGTAGCTCGTGGTTATTGGGGAGGAAGGTTTAATAAGCAGCGGATTTAAGTTTTGAAGTATTTTGATAAGATTTATTTTAAAGTGAATTTAATTGGTTTTATGATGCGGAAGGTATTTGCCAAGTTTTATTATATGGTACCATAGCAAAATTAGATTACATCGCATTCTTGATTCACTTATAGTTGTTAATTAACGGTTAATTATAAGGTTGAGAATAAAAGTAAAAGTACTTTAGATTTATCTTAACAAAGGTTTTCCTATCTCAGTGTGGTTTCACATCAAAAGAACAGTTTTATTTCCAAGTAATTACTAATTGGTAATTAGTTTATCTAAAGAATTCATTGAGCAGAACTACGATAATTAGCTCGAAGAATTTAATAAAAAAAAAAACCATTTCTCCATTCATGGCATCATTTCAATTTCTCACACAATCTATTTTGTATAACTTATTCATCAAAATATCGCATTATACACGTCAATATACACCTAAGCCAAAAAACCTTCCATTTAAAAAACCAGCTTAAAGAAAGTATAATCACGGGATCCTCTTTTAACCTTCTCAAGATCCTCGAGACAGAAATCTAAATGATTTTTCTCATATATATACTCCACGCTCGCTCGCGCATATACCTATCAAAACTCTCGCATCTACTGTGGCGTGTGTACGCGCGCGCCCAACAAAGTGGTGCTTTATGAGGCAAAGTGCACGGCGCTTCTTATGCACATGCCTCTGCACCTCTAGCGCGGCTCGCTTTCCATTGCGCGGTGTAGAAAACGCGCCGCTCTCAAAGGGGGCAGGGGAGTAATCGAAGATAATGGGACGGCCGCGAGCCACGACTGCTCTTCATTATGCAATTTGTTAATTTTTCCCCCCTTTGCCGCCGACGAAAATGTTCGCTCACTCTCTCTGGTGAAGCTCGCTCATAAATAAAGCCGCGAGCGCGTGGCCGTCAAACTTTCCTCGGTTTGCTCTTGTTCGTACTTCGCTCTGTGTGTGGAACGAGAGTGGATTTGAAAAAAAGGAAAGGGGAGGGAGAAGGTTGCGCGAGATTTTTTTTTGCTTTATTGTGTATATATATATATATGTGTGTGTGTGTGTGTGTGTGTGTGTGTGTGTGTGTGTGTGTGTGTGTGTGTGTGTGTGTGTGTGTGTGTGTGTGTGTGTGTGTGTGTGTGTGTACGCGAGGAGCGAGCTAGAACGCGCTTTATGATGTTAATTTCCGTTCGAAGGGTAATTTATTACCATGGAAAATTCGAAATTTCCTCGGAGCGGTTTAATTAGAATTAATAGTTTAATTATTTGCTGGATTTATGGTTTAGCCTGGATCGGTCGTGACTTTTTTTCCCCCCGGCTGCGTATACTTATACACGCTGAGCTTTTATTTTATTTTAATTGGTTGTTATTTAATGTAATGATCCCCACTGACAGCTCAATCGCGTTCCTTTTTCATCCCATATTTCATGCTTAATAATCCATCAGATAATTTCAGAATTTATTGAAATATTTTATTTATGGCATAACATATACATACATACTTATATGCATACTCATGATTAGTTGACCGAAAAATCGTGAAAAATGAATTATTCAATATTTCCACTGTAAAAATTAAATTTTCACACATCTGCGTACTCTGTTATACATACAATACTCGCGTAAGATCTCATTTCGCACTTGCGCAATTTTCGTTATTTATAGACACAAATGCAGAGTGAGAGAGGAGACAAATTGCGTAATTGACGGCGTCTTTTGAAGATTCGCTCTTTGTGCGTCGAAACCGCGACGGGATTGTGTGTGTTGGCGCGATATCGCGCGCCCCGAGATTTGTCCGCTCCGTAAGAATGGTACGCATTATTGTGCTACGAGGGCTTTGTAACGTGGGATACTTTGATTCGGCCCGTGTAAAGTGTGAAATATAGTCTAGGAATTTCTTTTGATCGGAGGAGCTGTTGTTTGGCACAGACGTCGTTTCAGAGTTGTTATTGCAGTCCTTTTCAGCGTTTTGTGATGTGGTGTCATTGTAGTTCATCCATGGCTCGTTCGATTGCGATCAAGTATAGCTCTGTCGGAGATGAACTGATGAAGAAATTAATCCTGCTTGATTTCTGAAAATAGAAACATCTAGTTCTTAACCTGAAATTAGCTCCAAATAATTGTATCCGTACTATTCTTATTAAAAATTTATTTTTAATTTGGTCAGATAGAGTTAACCGCACTGACACTTTCCATTAAAATTGCCCGATATTATTATAGAATTAGGCTTACCAGTCATTCACTTGCTTAAAAAATCCCTTCCAACTTCCTTAGAACCACCATGGAGTAATCAATTTTTGCGCGAGCCGCATGACAATAGGAAGCAAACCTCAATCGCACAATAGAACAATGCAATCGAGCGCGCATCTCCACGCCGAAACTCGCTGACTCTTAATCCCCTGCACACTGCGCGCCACCATACAGAATCGAAATTCAAAATCCACTCGTCATCGTTTCTTCTTCCGCGATTGGTCCTCTCCTCTCCTCATCATCTCTCTGTCTCTCCACACATATATATACACACTCACAACTCACCTCGCAGCGATATGCATACAAAGGGGATTGCGTGCAGCAGCGGCAGCAGTGCATCTTCTTCTCCTTTTGTGCTTCCTCCTCCGCTCTCTTTTCATATCGACTCTCGTGGTTGATTCTCAAGGAAATGATTATGCACGAGAGAGAGAGCGGAGAGTGATATTTTTTCCCCCCTTCGTTACGAATCGAGGTGGCGGTACCGTTCTACACCGATACACACAAGTCGCCTCGCGTGCGATTCAATCGTGCGGCGCGCGATCGAACGAAATCAATTCGTCGGTGTATATGTATGTATGTATACCTGCGTGTACGCGCGTGCGCGCAGTGGTGTCTTTGTATGCGTTAATGATACTTTGTGGTGCGCCCCCGTTGGGCTCAGACAGAGTTATTCGCTGGGCGCGCGTTCGTTTCAATTTTTGCGAATAAATTGTTTTGCCGAGAGGGCTAATGGCACGTTGCATTCAATCAATTTCTTGTTTTTTTCTGTGTGAGAGAGAGGATGAATTTTTACGGTGGGCGACTGCAGTCTCGTGCGGTTTTCCTGATGAATATATTGATATCGGCTGGTATGGGATTGGGTGTGAGATGTGGGAATGTTATTGTTTTCGCACCGCGTGTGGGAGGTCGTCGCTGGGGAACGGAATTTGCGAAGAAAATGAATTATTCACGGGTTTCCCCGTTCAATTACTAATTGTCGATTGTTCGGTTATTTTTTTCTTGAAAAGTATCACGCAATATTGAGTATTAATAAATTCGTCAGAATTGTTTACAATTCAAAGGTATAATAATAATTGAAACAAAATATCCCCTTCGTCATTTCTCAATTATTACCCTATAACCAAAATGATTTTAAGCTCGGATTAAATGAAGACTCGTTTCTCATTACCTTCGAGAGACCGAGCTCGGGAAAACATCGGCATCGATTCCTCAGTGCATTACCTTGCCGAAGAAGAAGAAACGAAAATTGATTGAGACGTACTTTATACCCCCCCCCCCTCCCGTGCGATCACCCGACGAAAGAAAGAAACCCAGTTGCTTTCATGCCTCCCCGAGATATAGCGAGAGAGGGACCCCCTATTTTATTCCCCTGTCTCCTTCTCCTCGAATTAACGGATTACGCCGGGGAGACCGGCGCATAAAATTTGAAATTTCAATTCGAGATCGATACTGCGCTTTCTCACGCAGAGAGTAGAGAGAAAGAAATGGCCGAGGTTTCTCCTCCTTCCATACCGGATCTACATCACACGCTCGATTGCAGGAACATTAACATCGTCTCTCGGATTGTAGCAGCTGCCCCGATAATGGATATACTTTTGGTAGCCAATGTTCTCCCGGCGAGTTGGCGCGCAATGAACTATCAGCAACAGCTGCCGCACGCGCGCGAAAAGTACTCGCTTTAGCGAGTTCTCTCGCTCGTTCGTTTCCTTTCGCATTAATCGTCTCTCTCTCCTTCGCGAGGTCTTGCCATTTTTCACTGTCCTCGTTCGTTCGTCATCCCTCATTCGGAGGCCGGTCTTTATTGATTTCCGAGCGTATAAGAGCAGAGCTCACTTTTTCGGCGTTATTGGACGGCTCTTCGTGCTTTTCTTTATTTTTTAATGTATGCTGGAAATATTAATATTTTATAGTCGGGAGTTTGACGGGGGTATTAAGGCTTGTTACAGATATTTGATTCAAAGTTTAACTGAAATAATGTTGATTTGAAATTTAGTTTGGAGCAGAATTAATAAATCTCTAAATTTTGAAAATATGTAATTAATAAATTCATAATATTATAGAGGCTATTACAGAGTTTTAATGAATTTCGACAAAGTTTTACCATTAAGCTTTCAATTTGCGCAAAATTTCTAACAATTAATAGTTTATTTTCACATAAATATTGATCCTTAATGTTGTAGCTTAATTAATAACAATTAAAAACTTTAAAGCCCCGCCCTACGTCACAAAGAATTTTAAGAGATGAGTGTTACAGCGAATGATTGTTAAATTCGCAGTAACCATCGGTCGATCCACGTAATACCTCACAAAAACACAACAGCAAGATCCAGTAGACCACACTTTGCGAACCTACCGGAAAACCCCACAAAAACCAATCACCTCCCCCTCAAAAATCGCAGCCATTCCTCTTTCTCTTTCCACTTTAAAAATCCATCGTCCCGTGTACACGACTTCACACAGCGCCTCTCTCTCTCTCTCTTACTCCCGGCTTTTTGCCTGCTAAAACCACTTCCGTTTTCCACTAGCGCCTCTCTCGCGCTCCGCTTTTTTTCCCTCTCCGTTGCCGTGGGTCGGTCGTTTCGCGTGTCCCGATTAGGTGCGCGCACGAAAGTGAAGAGAAGATAGGTGTATAATAATAATAATAATAACGTGTATGTATGCGAGACAGTCGCACTTTGATTCGGAAGTAGGGAAAATAGGAAGCGCCGTATCCGCAGCAAAAGATGCGCGTGCGTTGCCGGGATTTTTTTTCTCCAAGTATGAGAGGTTTCGTGCGTGGATGCTTTAGGAGATGAAAGTATTCGGAGGATTTTTAGGATGCGTGTGGGTTGTTATGAGCGAGAGTGGAAGATTGTTATCGGTATAATAACGGAGAATATACGTAATTTTAAGGAACGAAGTTTATGGGAGGATTTATTGGATTTTTAGTTTTGTTTTGTGTAAAATGCTTTGATTTTTTTTTGAGATCGTTTAGTTTGATGAATAGTGTTTTCTTTACGGGACCAGCATGAAATAATTATTGCGTAATTAAACTGTCACTTGATATCCAAGTGTATATAAACACACAGCGCGCGCGTCGCAAAGAAATTCAATTGCACAAAGCAGGAGCATGCAGCATGAAAAATTAAATCCCAGGCATATAACTCGCATTAATGCGCGGGCAGAAAGGAACGATAAACACGCGCACTTATAAAAGGGTCAGCCCCATATACACACACGCACACAGAGACGCGCCACGCTGAGACGACAGCAAAAACGCTCAAAGCAAACTCTCTCGCGTGGTTAAAAATAGTCGTCGCGCGCGAAATTACGAGTTTATTATAAGCGTTGTAAAGAAAAAAGCGGGGCGCCGGGCGGGCGAAAAAGTAGATCTCCCACCGTGGCATGGAATATCCAGTTTGGAGATAAAAATGATGGTTTCATTGCGCCTTAAATTTCACGCCGTTTATTCTCGTCTCGTTACTACTGCGTTTCTCGCTGCGCGCGATTTAACTATTGCCCCGCGCGTTTTACGCCTCGAAAATATATAAACGCGCGCCTGGATATATACGCGCGTTATACGGCGAAGGAGGTGGAAAAAGTCGGCGGCTCACGTATGTGATTTACGGCGAGAGAGTTGTAGTGGTGGTGGTGGTGGTGGTGGTAGCAGTGGTTGCGTCTAGGAGTAGTGCGAGCGCAATGGTCGATTTGTGCTTAGGATTTAATGGGGTTCGCTTGGTCCTATTGTCATATTGTCAAATTTTTTTAATGTATTGGTTTTTAAACGGTTACTGTCATGGACCGGGTTTTTGATTACGTCGCTTTCAATTCGTCAACATGATTTATTAAATCAAAAATCTATTTTTGAAATAATAGCGTTACAGAAGTCGTATACTTTTGTAAAAAAAAAATCCAATGCGATAAATCTCGAATTGAACCCTGGTAGAAATTGTAACCAACCGTACGCCATCCGTTCACCAAATCGCAAGGATTTGGCCAACCGTTTAACCAACAGTTACCGATAAATACCGCTTATTTCGTCACGGAATCACCCTTGCGCTTGGTCAATGAATGCTTAATATTAAAAATCTTAAATAAAAATCGTTTACACAACTTATTATTTAAATAAAACTCTCAAAATTTGTACACTGAGAAAAATTTTTTGGAATAATTATGAGATGATTGGTTAAAATTACTATACTATACGCGCAATCTGACCACAGACTAGTAAAAGTGGCCTATTTATTAGATTTCTAATAATTTTTACAGTTTGACTAAGAAAAACTACAAGAAAAGTATTGTAAAATTTAACATAAAAAAGTTGGAAAAATTATTAGACAGTATAGTAAAAATCACAAGTCATAAATTTTACCAGGCAACTGGCAAATATTCTTAGACTTTATAAGAATTTTTCCTATAGAGCTGACAGAATTTACAAGACAGTATAGTAATTTTTACGATATATACAGTATATGTGCAGCGCTGCGCATGCGCGCTATAAACAAAACACGAGGGCATGCGCGCTTAACTCGTCATAACCTGCAATGATGTAGCCCTAACAACTAATTTAAAACGATATAATTTCAGTATAAATAACTTTAATTAACACTCGTATAATTTATTAATTAATTAATTCAAATAATTCTCTACGTATTCATTACAAGATTATTTTAAAAATACGTGAAGAACGAATTCACTTTAAGAGTGTCAGTATAATGTAACTTATGTAGACGATTCGGATTATCAACAGGTAAGTGTACGCAGTGGCGCAGTCAGTAAGAAGTTCGCCTTTCAACTAGGAGACCCAGGTTCGATTCCCCGCCCCGGAGGTTTTTTTTCATGATAATATTTATTTAAAATTTATTTCTTGATATTTATTCATATGCGTTCTCTTGTGGGAAAGTATATAACAATTGGCTAAAAATATTTTTTTTCTGTTTTTTTTCGGACATTTACAAAAATTACTATACTGGCTAATAAAAATTACTAGATGGACAGTCTGTGGTCGGATTCTAAAACTAAGACAGTAAAATTTCTCTAAGTTCTTTGTAAATATTCCAAAAATCTTCTCTCAGTGTATTATTCATAGAATAATTAAAACCCACATATTAATAGTATTTTTCTTCAGATAAATATGGTTAAATCGGTAACGGGTATAGTTTTGTTTGTTCAAATTGAGGTTAGGGCGTGTTAATGTGTAGTGTGCGTGACTTTTTGACGTAAGTCAGGACATGTACAGGTGGATACTTACATTTTTTTAAATTTAAAAGTATCCTATATATTTAAAATTTGAAAGAATCCTACATAAAAGGTATTTTACATTTAAAATTTGAAAGTATCCTACATAAATTCTTCATACTCGTATTGCTCCGTTTTCTACACGGTGCTCCGTTACCATCTGACCTTTACAGTGAAGCAAAACCACGCGATCCCGGCAATTCCGTCACGTGACTCGTATGAGTCTGCGCAGTTAAATACTTTTACCTATATATAACACATGAACCTGCGATCGCACTCGTGTGTATGTAATATGTGTGTATTTATGTGCATGAGGGGGTATCGAAAAATAGAAAACTTTTTTAAAGAAAGGTAATTTATCAGAACTTGTTTTAATGGAAAACTTGTAATTTCAATAAAAAGAAATTCGAAATTCATAAAGTTGAAAATTTATAAGTTCGAATTCGATTTTACGAATTATAATTTTAAGGAATAGTAAATTTGTAGAAAAAATATTTATTTATAATTTTAGAATACTATAATTTCGAAAACCCAAATTTTAGAAATTAAATTACAGAAACGAAATCTACAGAAAATATCTGTACATAAATTAGAAAATCATAATATCAAAAGATCAAAATATAGAATTTAATAGCATCTTTAGATAGTTCAAAAGATCGAAAATTGAAAATCTAGAATGCTGAAAATCTCGTAAATATCAAATATCAAATGTTCAAATATCGAATGTTCAGAATATTGAAAAGTCTAAATATCGAAAGGTCCAAATATCGAAAGATCAAAATATCGAAAGATAAATGTCGAAAGTTCATAATATCGAAAGTTAAAAATGTCGAAAGTTAAAAATATCGAATGTTCAAAATGTCGAAAGCTCAAAATGTCGAAAGTTTACAATCTAGCGTTAATTACTTTTTCTTTACCCTAGCTGAATAGTACATATGTTTTCGAAAGTCTGAACATTCTGAATTTGTTTTTCGAAAGTTTGAACCTTCTAAATGTTTAACTTCAATTATTTTTTTTCGAAAGTTCAAACCTTTTCAATTAATTTTTCGAAAGTTTGAACCTTCGACATTTGTTTTTCGAAACATTGAACTTTTGACGTATTGCCTTTCTACATTCATATCTTTCGAATCATTATATTCGAATAGCTAGAAATTCCAAAAGTATCATTCTATATTTTGGTTTTCTAAAATTCATATTATTATATTTCATTCTATAGAGTAGAATTCGAATAATTGATCCTTTGAATTTCCACTAAATTCAGCATTTTCGGAACTGTGAACTTTCTATAATAGGGGAATTCTTCATTTTTAGCGTACGAAATTATATCATTTTTTTCGATAGTAATATCTTCTATAAATTTAATTCGATATTCAATTTTTTCCATGAAATGAATTTTCTAAAATAAATCTACTTCTAATATGTGCCTTTTCTACATTCTAAACTTTTGTAAAATTATGAGTCTGTATACAAATTTTTGGCATCTAAAGCTTTCTAATGAAAATTTTTCTATTTTTAGATACCCCCTCATGTGCATGTGTGCTTGTCTTGTGGAAAGCGGGATGCGGACAGTAATTTCGGAGCATAGCCCACGTGCTACGCTGTCTACTTAACCTTCAAATAAATTTACTCCCAACTTCATTCAAATATTTTTTTAATGCATTACAACAATTTTTATTATTGTTTATGTATCAAAATCTTTTTACATATCTATATTTCTTATTAATTTCTATTATTGTTTTATGAGTTACTCAATGTTTTATTATTGATTGATAGTCCACCAACCGTTGGTTAACCGTTGGTCAATATTTTTCTTATTCGTTGGCCTAAATTATTGGCCAACAGCTAGTAGATAAGCCATCCGAGTTGGTTTATTTTCTACCAGGGAACGTAACGCTTTTATTCGCTCTCTAATTATTTAATTTTGTAAAGAATGTTGTTTACTTCACGTTATTTTTTTTTTTGTAAATTTATACGAGATTAAAATTGAAAATACGTAGAACCACATGCGCGCAAAATCTGCTATAACCTTTACATAGAAATTGGATCCTGTTTCTCGATTAATTAAAAAGGAGTCCGCGACGATCCCTGTGATTTTGTCTATTTTTGATCACTTTTATTATCGATATTTAAGGTTTTGAATAAAATGTGTTTATTTTATTTATTTATTATTATTTATTTATCAGAGTACATAGACACGCATGTTACATCATATTATACAATTCATATAATATAAAAACTAGCATACTATAAAGGTAATCAAAGTTACTTGTACATAGGTCCGGTATAATTAACTAACCCTTACAAACTAAAATTATAGCCTGGTTGGGCGATTGCACTTATAAAGTCGACTGAGAGATAAATAAATCCTTTTTTTTATAATCTATAATCCATTGTTGATCCCTTAACCATTTAATACATTTTTTTAAGACTCACTTTATTTAGATGTAATGTTTTTAACTCATTTGGCAGCGTGTTAAACATTTTTATTGCAAAGTTTTGTTTATTTTAGGCAGATTTAGTACTTTATTTCTTGTAATACTTTTTGAGTCTATATTTTATTATAATATTATTATTATATTACTATTATATATAATAATATTATCATTTCAACAAATTCATCTTTATCTACTTCTATATTTGTTTAAAATAACCACCTTTTTAAATCTCCCTTCAAGCTAATCCCTTCCACCGTTGGAAAGTGTTTTATCCAACCAACCTCCCTTCCAATTTCGCAAAAATCTTAGGGCAACCAACAAGATCCGATCACGGCATCGATTCCTCACAAACGCTTACCATCCCTTTAAAAAAAAGATTAAAAAAAGGAAGACGCCTCCCAAGCATTCCGCGAAGCACCGATTTCTCTTTCACGCTGGGCGCTCGTCAGCGTCGGAAGCGCTTGCGCGCGATAAACGAGCGGAAATTGAAGAAAAGGGGTCGTCTCGGGCGCTCGCTCTCGAAACGCGACGGCTATACGCGGAATTCCAGTTCCGCGAGAGGAATCTTCAAAGGGCCGAGGCGCCGTCGCGCGCACTTATCGTTTTCCGCTTTTTTCGCACCCGCGAGCGAACGAGCGCGCCGCGCTTTAGCGGCGAAATTAAGGAACTTTATAGGCGCTCGATTTCTTATGGAAAGTAAACACAGGGCGCTTCTTTTGTAGCTGCCGTGAGAGATAAATAGTGATTGTTCCGTGGTGTTTTTTTTTTGTACAGTGTTTGAGCCAGGAAAAGATAATATTAATGATTTACTATTTTTTACGAGAGAATGATTTATACGTTAATTGTCTTTTGTGGTGAATTTCATAATAATGGAAAACATATTGAAATTGGAATTTTTATTTCATACTAAATATATGTAAGTAGATACACGCTTTACATAGTCGGACATGATACCCTTGTAAAGGTGCTATCGACTTTTTAATTTTTTTGCTCGTATAGAATTGGAATTCAATTTTTACGTGAAAAAATTTTACAAGAATAGTTATACGAGATTCTAAGATTGGTATAGGCTTGAATAAATTAAGATTTTACAATAAAATTAAATATAAATTATTTTGATTTATTTCCTAAATGCATAAGGGAATAGAAAATAACGCTATTAAATGTTTATGAATTATAATAGAAATTAAAATAGCTTTTTAAAAGATATCCATTTGTAATATCATAATTTACCTATAAAGTAATTTTAGATTAGCAGTAATAAGAATTTAGTTTATTTATTCACTACTAGCAAAATCCAAACGCGCTGGGTGCGTACTATTTTGTTTTTGAGGTTATGAATATATAATTTTTCATTATGATGATCATAATTTCATTTTAATTGGTTTAAATGATATTATAATCAGATAATTTTTCAAAGCATGACAAAATTAATCTTTTTATTCTAATTTGATTTAATTATTTAGTTTTAATTAGTTTAAAAAAATTAACAATTTAATCGAATTTTTATAAACTACATTTTTTGTTATAAACATTTAATAGCTTCACATGAAAGCCCCCTCGAAACATCCAAAGCCGCTTCGTCCAATCGAAAAAGATCATCACCTCGGTGAAATTTTTCAACAGCTCCTCCTCTCATTCTCTCTCTCTTCACTCGCTTTCCTCTGGTACTCACGAGAGAGCTGCGCTCCTCGGCGCACAAGTGGGCTGCGCGATCTATTCCCAGGGCATCGGCAACCTCTCTTTCTCTCTCGCTCCCTCGACTTTATAAATATCTTTTGTCGTGGAGACACGCCGCCGAGCTTTTCCGACGACGCGGTAGCTCTTTCCCATTGTCGATGCCGCCGCCGCCGTTATCCTCATAAATAAATAATGCGCGCGCTGATCGTCGTGTCCCCGAAGAGAGGGAGAGAGAGAGAGAGAGAGAGGCGAAGAGGTCAGAAATTATTCCGGGTCGATGATAAATCGATGCCGGGTGCATCACGACGGCGATGAGCTCGAAAGAGAGTGGATTGAAGGTAGAGGTAATTTTTTCTACAAAGAGAGGAGTAGTACAGGATTTTTCGATGGTATTGTTTTCGTATTGAGTTGTGTTATCGTAATGAGAGGGATATTATGTGAGGTTTGGTAATTGGGAAGGGTGAAGATGTATGATGGGTTGAGTAATGAATTGGGAAATGTGGAATAATTAAATGATTTATTGGGTATTGTTTCGGTTTCATAAATAGTAATATCGATCGAAATCGCGTGTTTATGTAGGATGTTTTCGTCATATACTTCACAATTAGGGGATTGCACCATCAGGGACCTATTGAACTTAAAGAGGTGAACTAATTGCGAAAATTGTAAGAGTTAAATAGCTAATGTAGCTTATTAAAGGAACAATTTATTATTTTATGTTACACTGTATTCGTTCTTAATTTATAAGATTTCCATTGATTTGACTAATTCATTTTAAGTCATAAATTTTGAGCGAATATTTATTTTTACTAATACCACATCTTTTTTCTATTATTTCAGGTAAGTTTTCTATCCGTATTGACCTACAAGACCTTTTTCGAGCACGTAAGTTAAAATTCTACCTATACCGAGATTGCTCTGGAATCCGTGAACTTGGGAATCTAGCGTATACATGGTTTACGAGCGATTTTTCACAGGACGGGAAAGCCTAGCACAACGGGAATCCGTCTGGCGAATATAACTGTTGCATATTCAAAACTTTCTTTTTCCCGTTCTCAGAATCACAATAACAATAGTTTTTCAGTTAAAAAATTTGGAAAGAAAAGTGTCAATTTTACACTGAAAAAAATAGTAGTAGCAAAGAAATATTTATTTGAATAGTAATTAACAAACAATTATTTTCTTAAAATGAATAATTATTTTTTAGATAAGATAATATCGATGTTAATGAGTTCAAAAATGGTGTAGTTTTTATTTGTGCAACGTTTCGGTAGCTGATTCGCTATCCTTAGCAAGCACAGAAATTTATTAATAAAAAATAAAATACAACGCTAGGAACGGCTAATCAGTCTTCCTCTTTTTTTGACAATATCGCAGAAGAGTATGGAGAAGGTACTACAAGGTTATTAAAAAGGTATACTCATACAAACAAAAAGCTCACTGAAGCCAAATCCAAACGACGGTTTTTACTCCAGTGTAGAACAGGTGATATAAAACCGAAACATATTAATGGATTATCAAATAACTTGAAACATTTATATGACGTTGTTAATTATTTAAGAAAATTTTTAGGTAAGCTCGACGTGCGGTTTGGATATTGAATGTTATATTTTTTATCTGTGACCTTGTATTTTATTTTGTATTAATAAATTTCAGTTCTTGATAAGGGTAGCGAATTAGCTACCAAAACGTTGCACAAATAAAAACTACATCATTTTTGAACTCATTAACATCGATATTATCTTATCTAAATATTTGGAAAATGAGTGATCAGCGAAACAAATTTGGAAATAATTATTTGTTTTGAGAAAATATTTTTTTTGCTACTATCCAAATAAATATTTGTTTGCTACTACTAAATTTTTGTTGTTAGTGTATAGTAAACAATATTTTTCTAATCTTCATACCAACTTTTGAAACGTATTTTCAGCAAAAAATAACAAACCCCAATTCAAAACCACAGCATACCTCCTCGTAAAAAAGCTCACAATGCCCGCATTAATCTCGCGCAACCTTACGAGCGCGCGTCTGGCGCTCCGGCGTCTGCAAAACTTCCGCCCTCCCTCCTCCTCCTACAGCTCCCATAGGCGACATGTGGGAACGGTCCTCCTCTCTCTCCCGCTAGCCGCGCGTTACATATACACGGAGGGACTTTCCTTAAAACGCGCGGCTGGCGCGCCGTTTCCGCGTCTTTCTCGCGTAACGGGAAAGTCTCCCCCTCTCTCTTGCTGGTGCTGGTCGTCGAAAAGCCAAGAGAGGCGGCCGCTTTTCACCTCTGACCCGTGCGAACGAGAGCGCTTATATCGCGTGCTTCGCACTCTCAAAGGCAAATGTCGATGAGGGAGGGAGATTCCCAGACGGCGATTGGGAATTGTCGTTGTTATTTCGCGGGAATTCTGTGCTTTTGGAAGTAGGAGAAATCGAAGTATATGGAAGATTTTAAGGGGGATTGGAGTAGGTCGAGGTGAATTTGAGTTTCTGTGGTAGTGTAAATCTGGGTGGTGTGGGATTCTGCGATTTGGAGAAATTGTTTTGATTGAGCGATTGACGGTTATCGAAAAGTATATTTTTGAATCGCGAAAATAACGGACGCTGACGAACTATCTTTGTTAACTGATGTTTATTATTTAGTCCAACGTTTCGGGAGTTTTTATGAAATACTCCCCTCTTCAGGGCATTGATAATACATGAAGTCACTTCATAGTTCGTCAAACTTTTTGGATGGATTGCTTATACACCATCCAAAAAGTTTGACGAACTATGAAGTGACTTCATGTATTATCAATGCTCTGAAGAGGAGAGTATTTCATAAAAACTCCCGAAACGTTGGACTAAATAATAAACATCTAGTTAACAAAGATAGTTAGTCAGCGATGTTATTTCCACTATTCAAATATTTTACTACGAACGAATTACCCTACAGTAAAGTATATTTTTGTTTTAACGTGTCGGTTTCGGTGTAAGCAATGGACATTAAACGTAAAACAAGTAAATTTTAAAAGAATCGAAACTTTTCATTTATATAGTGTATATGGTTCACATCACACGATAAACTTTGTAACTTTTTTTCACAAGTAGAACTTTCATTAGACATTTTTACACAAGTTTTCGCACAAAAAAAATGGTTACTATACATATAATATCAAACTATTATACTGTAGCTAAACTTAGCAAACGCATCGGAGCATTTATTTGCTATTCCCATCACCCCACGGCAATACATTAAAACTGCCGATAAATCTCTGCGCTATGCAATCTCCCTATTAATTCCCTTCTAAAAAAAAATCTTAAAAAAATCAGATCGGAAGTCCTAACTATCTACAATTACCGAAGCCGCTCCGCGCAACCCATGACGCAATTTCAGTAGCATCCGAATAACGCGTGCGTTCGTGCACTTATACGTACACGCGCGCGCACGCGCGTACACGCAGACACTTTGTTCCTATTTACATACAGCACGTGCGGCCGGGGAATTCGTTCCCACACATTATATACCCGGCTCCTCAGGGTGGCGGAAGTTTTGCAGATCCTTAGACTAGACTCTCGCGCGCGCCTTAATGGACGATTCGCCGAAACGAAGGGGAACGCAGCGGCGAAGACTCCTCGGTGTGCATTTTGTATAGCCGCGCGGTGGCGTTACATTCTCAATTGCTTTTAATTGCGAGAGATCTGTGCTCTGCTTTTTTCCGAGACGCCACTATACGGTTCGTTTTGAATTAGGTGGAGCGAGTGGTGCATGCGGTAAGTTACGGTATTATATTGCTGTCTGTGTAACGCGTAATTGTGGGATGGCTGGATGTAATTTGGGTCGGATTGAGAGGAACGCTGAGTTAATCGTTAGAATGTCGAGGAACCGAGTGATAATTATTAGAAACGCTGGGTTTTTACATATTGTACTTATGCGGTAGCTGTAAGATGCATTTTACCATCGTCTTGTGATGTAAGGTAATTCTTTTGCTTTCTCTGTTTGCCGTAGATGTAATTACAAAAAATTGATGGCTTATTTTAATTTTATTTACTTTCTCTATTTGTCATACGTATAATCAGAAGAAAAAAATACTAATACTCGTAATAATGACATCTTATTATAGGTATATCCAATTATTTCCCTTTTATTCGGTACTTTCAGCTATAGTCACATAAATTAATAACCCTAAGTTTACGTGTATAACATTATCGATATATACCTAATCAATCATCATCACTCAAATTCTACAAAGAAAAAACAAACAAACACCAACACAATAACATGAAACCCCTTATCCTCAGTCATTAATCCAACGTGCGAATCCACTGCTACCACGCGCTCAAGCATAATCCTATATGTGAGCAATTCTTTAGAATTGTAACATATCTTATGGTTCTCAGATATTTAGATATCTAAGTCAAGCAAATATTTATAAAATCCACTTCCAGTAACATGTTCCAGTACATAGAATTCACTTTTAAACCAGGATAAGCTCCATGGGCAATCGGAAAAGGCCTAAAGTTAGAGGTTTTGCTTGCGTACTGTAGGAAATTTTAATCCTTTTCACATCATTAAAAAAAAAACTCTTTTATAAATGGTTTACCAACTTTTTTAGGCTATCATCCCTTATTTAGTATTCGAAAATATGTTGTCGGATTTAATGTGCCTACCTTTAAAAAAAAGTGCATAGTATTATCTCTGCGACGGTGTATTTTGGTAAAAATAAAAAATAAACTTTATTTGTTGATTAAAAAAAAATATGAGGAAGCAAAACTTTTGTGTTTTTTTAATTTTCTGGGTCATAAATTACTCGTCTTGGAAAGACGAACAAAATGTGACTTTGGTTATAAGTGTGCCTTTTATGGAAAGTGAATTATGATCTACTAAAGCACGCGGTGTCGATGCGCCCCTCGCCTAAAAAATTATCATTTTTTGGTGGCACACATAATCAACGGTATATACCTTTAATGTAAGTATGGCTCTTTTTACTACACACATTTTCTCGAAAAAATTCACGGGGTGTCTACAACGAAATTCGGATTTATTTAAAAAAAAATCAAAAAAGAAAGTGATTGTAAGGCAGTTTTACATGCATTCGTTCACACTTACTCGTACGTGCATAAGCATACAATATTAAAAAACTATGTTGAAAAATGAGGAGCACACCCTTTTTATTGTTATTTAGGGTACCTAGAACAGAAAAAAATGAGTTTCGTGAATGTGCCTCAACATTAAATTTTGAAATTTCTATTTAGCTAAAAATTAAAAGTTCCAGAGAAATACTTATATGCGACCGCGCCAACCTTATCAGCCACGCGCCACTGGCGCAAAAAGAATAGTACACCAAAGAGCGTAGTCACGCGACACCGTTGCCCATGATTTACTCGCATTCCGCTCGCGCGCGCGTTATAATCCTACGCATCTTTCATCCCTCTCTCATAAAACGGGCGAGCGAGCGCGCGCGCGCGTAGCTTCCAAGACGAAATTACGGGTTAAACAAGCGCGCGTCAGCGCCTCGGTGATTTGCAGCGGGCTCGCATAAAGGACGTTTGCCTGCTGCCGTATGTATAGCGCCGTATAAATGTAAAATGTGAAGAGATGGTTGTGAGTGGTGAGTGAGATGGTAAGTGTGTGTTATGTGTAGTTTTTTTGTTATCATTTTGATAGAATGTTTATTTGGGTTATTTTGGATGAGGATTACAGGAATTTGAAAATAAAAATGAACCGGTGTTTCTTAGAAGGGCAGCATATTTTAATTTGGCGTAGTCGAATTCTTTTTAAAATGAAAAAGAGATTTAGAGCGGCCCCTTCAAGTCGGCATCACGATATGCTTACGAAGTAGATGAATGCCAAGCGTGTCCAGACAGATACCTGGAATGACTTAATTTCTAAAGGAATATTTTCTGCTTAATGAAAAATTAAACGAATTTTTCTATTCTTAATAAATATATTATTATAGTAGGTACAAATAAAAATATTAATTTTCAATCATTTTACTATTACTTGCAGAGAAGATTTTTCAAATAATTCCCATATAATCTTACAAGAATATCCTCTAATAGAAATATTCTACCTTCAATGAAAATTTAAAATTGAAACATTATCATATACAACGTACCAAATTTATCAGTGCCCCGATACACCGTACGATACCGGCGAAACCGACTTAAGCTGAGACTACCGCTACCGAACCCCGATAGATTCCTCACCGTGTCCAGCCTCAACTCCCTTTTACATACACACACACACAGAAAGCACACAAAGAAGCTCGCTCCTCTACATCCCCCGCTTCTTCGTTATCTCAATTATTAATACCGCCATCATCGTGCTCTCCACCGCCGCTGCTATCCACCGATTAGAATCGCGTTCGCTCGCTACACACACACACGGACACGCGACAGATCGCAATTACCGCGTCGGCGCGGAGACACCGTAAATCAGGCATCGGGTGCGCGTGCGCGCCGCCGCCGCTGGCCGTTACAATTAAATTTATGGGCCACGCGGCGGCAATTGGTTAGCCCTGACAAGTTTCGCGCTGCCGAAGGACACACTTCTTTGAATTATCGTCGTGCACGCACCCGCGTGTGTGCGAGATCGAATCGTGTGCGCGCGCGCAGGCGGCGGCTTTCCTCATTGTTGCATCCGTCCCGTTATACCCGCGGCGTTTCCCCTGCTACTAATTTATCGCCGCGCGGGATCCTTAAGAGAGGGAGAAATGCAAAGCAACAACGTCCGGCGTGAGTATAATTTAAAAAGAGAGCGCCCCGTAAACGAGCTGCGACGTGAGTAAGACGCGACGTTGAAAGAGTAGACTTTTCTTCTTTTGGGCGTGAAAAGGGTTGCGTGCGTGGAGGCTTTAATTATCATATAAATGGAGCAAGGGTTGGTTGAATTTTTTTTATGCGCGAGGAAGATGTTGAGAAAGGTGGCGGCTAATTTCATGGTGGATTAATTGGGCTGTTTTGGCGTTTTGTGTACGACGACGCTGAGTGCGAGGTGGGAAGGGGAGGCTGAATTAATACGCACGAGCGAGTTGACGGATGAGTCTAATTTTCCGCTTCGAGGATCGACGTGGCATGCAGCTTGCGTTGCTGCGTTGTACTGCTGTCGAAATGTTGACAAGCGAAAGTAGAGCTATTGTGGTCGGGGCTATTTGTGATTAGGGATACGCGTTGTTCTGGAAATAAAGAGGTTTTGTTATAAATTAGGTTTCGTTTTGGTTTAATGTTGTTGTTACCCTAAGAATCCTTTTATTTCAATAGTAATCGAGTTCACTGAAGATAGTGACATAATGGTAGAAGTTGTAAACAGTTTGCAAAAATTAGCACGTAATGTTTTCTAAAACATGAATAATAAGAACAGAAAAATAAGCATACTTTGTAGAAAAGTAGAAAAGCTAGGAATTATGGAGAAATTCACTGTTTTATTTTGTAATATTTTCCATGAACTATATGGTAATCTTTTTAGGGTCTACAGTTCTCAGCAACTTTACGGAACATTTGCATTACTTATACTCAAATGCCCAAAATTAGTTTCCATTTTTTTACTAGATAATTTTGTTAGCTATAAACAAAGTTCTTCATATCGTCGGCTGGGAGGAAAAAGGTTCTAACTCATTATTTTGCTACGAAAAGCTCTAACTCGTTATTTCGCTAAGAAAAGTTCTAACTCAAGTTTTCGCTAAGAATAGTCCTAACTTGACCGAGCGCTAAGAAAGGTTACAACTCGCGGGCTTTTTTTTAATAAACATTTTTGTTGAGAATAGCTCGTCGCTTCCGAATAAAAAGGCCCTATTTCGGAATCCGGTTGGAAAAGATCCTAATCTTGGAATCCGATTGAAATAGGTCCTATCTCGGAATCCAGTTGAAGAAGGCTTTACCTCACCCGCAAATTTTAAAATTGGTTTCTTAATCTATAAAAAATATATTATTATAAAATATTTTTCAAATTAAATATTAAAATTTTTAACAATGCTGCCAACTTAAATCAGGGTAACAAAATTGCCTGTGAAATAAAGCCTTCTTCAACGGAATATTCTGAGATAGGACCTTTTTCAACTGGATTCCGAGATAGAGTCTTTTCCAACCGGATTCCAAGATAGGGCCTTTTTATTTGGAAACGACGAGCCTTAAAATAAGTCACATACACGTTTTTAATTGTACACGCTTTTTATTATTTGTGGTTGTACTTCGTGATATCGGAAAGAAGAAAACGTGTCAAAAAGGTGCCCCTTCAAAAGAAATTTTTCACCATTTCTCGCGTACATATATTTATATAAAAAAACAAATCAGAAACAGATTTTCCAAACTCTATAGCCGTTCTCAACAAAAACGTCTATTAGAAAAAAAAAAAAAAAAAAAACCCGCGAGTTGTAACCTTTCTTAGCGCTCGGTTGAGTTTAGAGCTTTTCTTAGCAAAATAACGAGATAGAACCTTTTTCCTCCTAGACGGCGATATTCACATCATACTATTTATAGCCATACAAAAATAATTTTTCTAAATCTAACTTTGCATATTTTCAAACCAAATAACCGAATAAAGTAACGACGGTACGCTGCAAAACACCCGACGCTATAATAACCTAATCCCCCGCGCTTATATTTGTCATAATAACACTCTCCAGCTCATAAAAGCCCCCTTAAAATGAAATCTCACCCGTAATACGGTAATTTCTATTTCAAGCCTCTCTCGCGCTCTCTGTATAGAGTTCATTCGATTTTATTTAATCAGCCGGCAGCCTCTTCGTCGTTATAATAACCGCGGGCTAATTTGATTTCGCGCCCGTGACTCTCTTTCTCCCGCTCGCGAAATCTCTCTCACTCACTTGAGCTTCTTCTTCTTCTTCTTCTTCGCGCCCCTTTTTAGCAGCAGCGAGAAGAGAGGACGACGCTTCGTTAATTACGCAGGGCGAGCGAGCGAGCGCCGTTACAAGGACGACGATTTCTTAACTACCTCAAATTGGCCGTTCGCGCGCGCGTGAGTAGGTCGTTCCGTTTTTCAGAGTGGAATTAAGAGCGCCGGCAGAAGAGTCGAGACGGGCAGAGAGAGACACGGCCTTTTGTAATTGCGCGAGAGAGCGCGCAGGGTTTTGCGACGCGTGAGTAATTCTGGCGAATGTGTTTTTCACGAAGAGCCACGGTAATTCGGGAATTAAGATTTTTAAGGATCCCTGAAGTGCTGTGTCTGCATAGGTTCTGTTGATCTAAGTGTGCCGATTTTTGAAGTGAAGACGGTAAGTGAGGGTTGATAGCGTGCATTACGCGCCATTTCTGAGCGAACTAGGTTTCTTCCGCTCGCGATTTATAGAGAAAGTTTATATGTGTACGATGTAGGTAGAAAATTACACTTATATGAACTCTCCGTTTATTTGCAGAAGCGCGCGCGTAAGTATAACCGTAATTACCGTAATTTAACAATTGTGCGCGTACCGAATTACGAAAAATATCTCTATATAAACACATGCGATATTACGATCTTCCTCACGCGTGTGCGCATATTACCGACATGTATACATACACAGTGCAACGTTCTCATTCCAATGTGCATATTATACTTATATATATGTACGCGCTAAGAGCGTTTAACACGAAATCGCGCGGCAATTGCACTGGCGCGCGCGAATATCATGACATGCAGACATGCAACTTTCTAAAATTGATTTGAGCCGTCGTGGTGTGCGGCGAGGTGGCGCGCGGCGCATCCCACTTAATTTAATTTTCACTCTTTCATTACTATCATTATCGGCGATTTTTGAGCAATTACTTTATAATTGTGCAAAAATTCCGGTGCTTCGCGAAAATTCGCGCGAACTGGGTGTTTCGGGAATGAAGAGAAATGTGTGGCTGGAACGTGGTAATTTTGATTTAACGGAAGGCAAACATATTGTTCAAACGATGAAGGCAATTTTTGATTTAAATATGTAATATACTTCGTTATTTATGAAACCATAAGAAAACTGTAATTAATCGTCGATAACTCATTTGAATTAGCGAATCATTATTAAATTACTTATGTAAAATTACATTGAAAGATTACGAATAATTTTGATAGCTAAAGTTATTTTATTTTATTTTTAAAGATTTGATTGAACTTTCAGAATGAAAAATGATTCTAGTTTTCTGTGATTAAAGAAACATATTTTCCGCTCCCCACAATGTCAATGAATCTGAATGAAGTCTTTAAGTAGGTGCAGTCACGAATAGGTAAGACTCAATTCACAACGTGTCCGTAATTGATTATCATTATATCCTTACCACTTACTATTCACCGTATATTTCACTTACTAAAATGTACCTTTAAAGGTTCTCAATTCAGAATTATTCCATCAATTTTTCCTCCACCCATCCAGCCTCCACAAATATCGAAAAATACCTCATATTAATGGATCCGCGACATCAAACCAATTCCCTCGCCTCGGCAGGCTCCCTAACGATCTAAAACGGTAACCCATCGTTTTTTTCTTAAATAATCGTAATTTAATGAAAACCAGTTACACGTTACGACCACCACTACGCGCCCACCTTATACACATATACACTCGACGGTATAAGTCAACGCATCTTATTAGCGGCGTAACTGGCGTATAAAAGGGCCTGCGCGCGTGTGAGCGGCTACCGCGCATGCGCGCGCGCAAGAAAATATCCGTTTCCTCATCAGCCTCCCGCGAGGAGGTGACTCTCTCTCTCTCTCTCTCTCTCTCTCTCTCTCTCTCTCTTTCCCCGCGCGCGCTTGTACAATTATCCCCCTAGCGATCATTACACGCCGCGCGCGGCGAATCGTCCCGGGAAATAAGCGAAACTGTCGTGTCTCTTCTCTCTCTCTCTCTCTCTCTCTCTCTCTCTCTCTCTCTCTCTCTCTCTCTCTCTCTCTCTCTCTCTCTCTCTCTCTCTCTCTCTCTCTCTCTCTCTCTCTCTCTCTCTCTCTCTCTCTCTCTCTCTCTCTCTCTCTCTCTCTCTCTCTCTCTCTCTCTCTCTCTCTCTCTCTCTCTCTCTCTCTCTCTCTCTCTCTCTCTCTCTCTCTCTCTCTCTCTCTCTCTCTCTCTCTCTCTCTCTCTCTCTCTCTCTCTCTCTCTCTCTCTCTCTCTCTCTCTCTCTCTCTCTCTCTCTCTCTCTCTCTCTCTCTCTCTCTCTCTCTCTCTCTCTCTCTCTCTCTCTCTCTCTCTCTCCGTGGGGTAATGGGCGGCTCTTCTTCTCTCTTTCTTTCTCTCTGTCTCTCTCTCTCTCTCTCTCTCTCTCTCTCTCTCTCTCTCTCTACCTACGGCGCCGTGAAATTCATACGCGGAAGAGGTATAGAGGATGACGACGACAACGACGACGACGGTGTAAGAGTGGAAATGGCCTTGGGGTTCAGGGATAGGGATGGGGGGAGAGTTTGATGATTGCGAGGAGGTTAATTGAATTACGCGGTTCTTAAGTTGAGTTTGAGTGTGGTCGTACTCATGCGCCAGCCGCTAACGAAGTTTGCCTAAGGTTTTACTGAATGAATCTACATGCTAAATAATCGTGTAAGGCAAAAATGATTTTTAGTGATTTTTTTCAACGAATTTCTTCTTTCTATACGCTATGTAAAAAATGTTTGGTTTCAGAATTTCCGCTTGAATAAACTTTCCACCAGCATCGATAAAAATCAATTTGAAATATTATTTCGCCCTTTTACAAATTTTCGCTTCCCCCAAAAACATCCTCAACAATTTTGAACCCTCGACGTACACTCGCCGCAAACCCCCGAATTTCACGCTCGCTTTTCCACCGTCCTCTCACCGCACAAAACACCCGCCGCAGCGCATGCACCGTGAAATCCGCACTCTCGCGCTAGCCCTCAAAAATCCCCGCTCGCAACTTACCAGAACACACATACACATACGTCCAAGCGTGTAACTGCATCTGGCGTATGCGAGCTAGCGAGCCGCCGGAAAAATAATCGCGGTCGCCGCGGTTCCGGGTTTTGTCCATTAGCGGGCGACAGATGAGATTGCGCCTCTCTTTTTTAGCCACGCGCGCACGCGAGAGCTCGTCTTCCGCCATGTGGAGCGCACACCGCAAGGATAATTAATTTTTTGCGCACAGTTGGGGGTACGCGTGACGATTTCGCGCTGCCGCGATGTGATGCGCGGGGCTGGGGATCAGGTATTTTTGTTTGATGTGAGTATGTGATGACGGAGTTTGAATTGTGGATGTTAGGTTTCAGCATATAGTTTTTGTGATGATTTAGATGAGTATTCTGCAGGTGGGAACAAACTTTTTTTACCGAGAAGAACTGTAAGTAGTACAAGTAAAGTTTGGTTACAATATAAATTGTTTTAAGTAAAATGTTTAAAACAGATTTCACGGTTACATCAGTATATAATGTTAATGAGATTACTTTTTGTATAAACTTTTAGTTTCAAAGAGTTTAGACACAAGAAACTTTCTAAATTATTTGAATTCTGTCAAAATACCTCTATATATTCTGTAAGATTGCTCGTCAACTGAGAGGATTTAATTGCAGACTTGAATCTACTTTTAATAGTTAGGTAGATAGCGCCAGATATGAAATTCGTTCAAAATTGATTTGTCGAACTTTACAAGTTTGCATACTTTCAACAATCGTACGATCAATAATCTTTATTGAAGTTTTAAGTACTAATTTAATTTTGTACTATAGATTATTATGATACTAATTTCATACATCGTCGCGCACCCTCTTGCAAAAAAAAAAAAAACAAAACAAAAACATTTCCGCGAACCACAGCTTCAAGCCACACACGCTGTAGACCAGCTGCAGTGACAGGTCCATTCAGCCTCTCTCCCTTGGAAGCTCGCCTCTCTCATTCGCCGGATAAATCGCATATTCGCGCGCGCGTGTGCGACTGCTGAGCAGACTCCTCCAACTCGAGTTGTATATAGTGACTGCAGCCTCTCTCTCTCTCGCTCTCTCTTGCGGCGATGCGCGTTCACGCTCGATCTTGCGCTATTTATGCTCGGCAGGATCCATGATTTATCAACCGGTGGTGGCGGCTCGAGTACTGGCGTTTCCAGCGTGTGTATATGTACGAGAGATAGAGTAAGCGTATACGGGGTGTGTCGTAACGAGCGGTCCGGTGTGCTGGATTGAGTTTTGAAGAGGTTTACTGCGTGCGTGCGTTTGTTTGTTTGTTTATCGAGTGCGTTTGTTTGTTTTGTTTTTTTGGAGGTTTGAAAAAATGAAAAATATAGGGATTCTGTTTTGAGTGATTGGTTCGAGGGCGATCGGATTTTGGAGAACAATAAACGTTGTATAGTTTACGATTAAGGAGGTTCATAGGAGTGATGCTGCGGGGCGAGGAGAGGGGCACTCCCCTCTTACCGCACACCTCCTCGCACAGCCACCAAGCTTGATGTTTTGTTTATCTTTTCGTTAAATACTCGGAAATTTATGCGGTTACACGAGTTGAACTTTCGTGTACAGCTGTTTAACGTTTTAGCCAATACGTTCGTTAGTTTTTTATTGCTTTTTCTGCTTTTGTACAAAATCGCACTCTATGATAATCAGCTATTTTTGACCGCGTCCCATAAAAGCCCGTGTATAACCTACAAACTTTCGAATCAAATATTTTCAAAATATGTGCGATAATAAATATGGAGAAAAAATTGTGCGTGTTACTCAAAATTGGGTTCCCGTTTTTCTCATTCAATTTTTAATTTTAAGAAAAAACTCTTTGATACGTTGTAGTTCTTTATTAAACTTAAAACGTGTCAGAGAGTTTTTTTCAAAAAGTTTAAAATTGAAGGAGAAAATGGGAACCCAGAATTGAGTAAAAGTGTGGGTATCACATCACCCAGTGCAGATACATTTCAAAAGTAATAAAAAATTATTTAATTTAACAATTCGAAAAATAGATCTTTCGAAATACAGCATTATTAATGTATGAATTAGGATGACCTTTACTTTATGTGACGATACATTTTCATTAAAGAAATTTAGATACTTACAATTATTCAAAAACTACACACAGGTCAAAGACCTGCACACTGAGAAAAGGATATCTTTATGATTAAGATGGTATCGTAACTGTTAAGATAGCTAAGTTTAAGATATCACCTTTGGTGTAACAATTTCAGTATCATTGATATTGTATATAATAATTCCAATATCATCCATTAACTGTTATACATGATCATGTCTCAAATTTTTTTTTTTACCGTTACAAAGCTTTCTCTTTGTGGAAACAAAATACTGGAAGAATTCGACTTGAGTATCCTTTCCGCTACGAATGTTTTATATTTTTACCTTAACTTGATTTTTGGCTGAGTTCATTGACGACACTCCGAGGTGCAGAATAATATAGATATTACAATAATAGTTAATATTATAGATATCATAACCATTACAATATCAAAGTTCTAGATAACTTGATAAATGTCTTAACAGTAAAGATTTTCTTTTCTCAGTGTGTCGTAAAATATTCTTTGTTTTTCAAAACTAGTCCACCTATCAGAACCCTTCCAAATCACCCACAACCCCACCCACCCTACACTTCCTTCTCTGCCCACTCCTTCCTTCCTATCATCCCACCCTATACACCTCAACCGCCCGTGGGCCAGCAGACCGCATCCTTCCACTCTCCTGCCTATCAGTATTCACGCGGCCGCGACCAGCATCTGCGCGCCCAGCTTATATATGCAGATGCAGCAGCAGCGTCGCACTCGCTACACTGCAAAACCGATCTGTTCTCCTCCCGCCGCTTGGAAATCGCACCTCGTACATCTCCAGCGCGCGATGAGCATCTCGCGGTTCGCTCGTTTCCGTTGTATTTTTCCGGCTGATTTGTTGCGCGGGGGTGTGTAGATTTTAGTCCACGGCGAGAGCTCGCTGATTATATACATGGCGGGGATGGGGGCAGGGAGAGATGAGGTTGAACGATAATATAGAAAGGGGAGGAGGAAGCGCGGTGAGGGTGATTGTAATGTTAACGAATGGGTAGGGGAGGGGTTCGGTGTGATAAGTTTAGAATTGTATCTATGTTTTGTTTTTTGATTTTGCGTAATTCTGTATCTCAAGGAATATATTTTTTTTTTAATCTTAAATTTGTGATGTAATTTGTGACATGTAAGACGATTCATTTATGTTAGACAATAAAATTAAGATGAGTTTATACTAGTAATTATTTCAATCACATTCACGTAGTTTTTAATGAATCGCTTTCGTTCCTAATGACAAGGTATACGTTTCTTCACTAGAAATAAACAATAGGCCCGCGTACACTCTGAATTAAATTTTTTCCCCGAGCTATGGCAGCTTTGTTTAAAAAAAAAAGCGAGAACGCCCGTAATTACTCGCGTACTTTCTCGCGCGCGGCGTAATTTCACGACTGCAGATGAAAAAAGAGTGTGCCCAGTAAGTAGTTTCCATGGAGTTACGTAACGAGTGACACGATGCGCTTCTCTTTGTTCGCGCGTAATCATAATCTCGTTGTAACTGTTTACACATCCGAGAAATCCGATGCTGTTACATTATCAGAAAAAATATACGCTTCTACAGAAGTCATTTTAAAATGTCTCTGCATACATAATCTAAAAAGTTAAAGGCATTTGTCAGAGACTCCCTTTTTCACTAACAGAAAAAGTGAACAAACTATCGTTGTTACTCGCAACACGGAAGAGACTAAAATCCCGTATCGAATCGAACAAACGATCGGGCGCAACTAGCACCGGCGACCGCGCCCTCTCGGCTTGAATTAATAACGAAATAAATACGCGAGCTCTGTCCCGAAAAAAGCCGCGCCGATACTCATCGCCTCCACCCCGCCTCGTAAATAAGCGAATTCCAGCCCATTATTCATACCCCGCGCGGCGGCACACACTACCTCGTTCTCTCTCTCTCCACTCCCGCAATTTCCTCCTCCTCGAGAAAATCGCGCTCTCGCGACAGCTCGCACACACACCGTTAAACCAGTTTTCCTCTCTTTTTACCCCAGCTATCGAAGGGAAAAAATCCTTCTCCTCGCCGTAAAAAAACGAAGAACAAAAAATCGCGACAGGCGCAATTTCAATCGAAGACATAGCTCGCGGAGAACGGTACCCGCGCCCATTGAATCCTCACTGCGTATGCGTGTATATAGGAAACGCCTCGGAGAGAGAAAAGGCCATTCGCGCGACGGCGGCGTTGAATGATATTCGATCGTCGGCATTAAAGCGCGAGCGGGGGGAGTCGTAAATAAAGGAGGCGCGTAATGTGGCGAATGAAAAATGAGGAAGGAGGGTAAGTGGAGGCGCGAGAGCGCGTTTTCACGCGTTATTGAAACAATTTCTAACGAGGCTGGAGGGGAATAGCGCGCGTCTTGGAGTGTTGCAAAGAGGCACAAGCAGCCGAGGTAATTTGTAAAGGGAGGTTAATGAGATATTTCCCGGTTTCTTTGCAAGGGAGTTGAGGGAAAAGGAGGTACTTTGATTTAGGGTCGTGGTACGGCTGTGCGAAAGACGTTTTATTATGTTCGTAAAGGCGCGGAAATTAATTTCTCCTTATTTATTGGGGTAATAAGTTTGCAGTTAAATTTTTGTCGAGCGGATATTAATTATAAATTTTAATCGTTGGCAATAACAGATTTAAAGTGTAATTAGAGTTGAGATTGATTTATAATAATATATTTATAAAAATAACAAAAAAATTTTAAAATATATTAACTGAGAGCAGGCGATAACACTATTCTCTTTAAAATCCCCACCCCAACCAAAACGATTCCTCAAAGATCGCTCGAACTTTTCCGCCTCTCATCTCCGCAGCAACGAAAACACACTCGCGGAACAAAATCACTTAGCGAAACACAATAAACCCGAAGACCATAGCCAGCCAGCTACCGCTCATAACTCACGAGTCGCGTTTGACTTGACGCGCGAAGTTTTCCCTTCGGATGTGTAGCTCTTTCTCTCTTCCTCACTCGCATAATTCGAAAAGTTCGCCGGCGCACACTTGACATTGATTTCGCGGGGGCGCGCGCGCGCGCGCTTTGGAGGTTGGCCAAGCCACACGTCGCGAAATTTCCGGCGGTCTTACGCGAGCGCAGTGTCGTCGCAGTGCGCACGTGGTTAGGATGGTTTTTTTGGGGTGGAATGATTTGGAGTAGTTTTGGAGTGGTTTTCGACGTGATTTTGGGTTGTAGAGTGGATGATATGTGAGAGTTTCAGAAGGTAAGCGGAAATTCTGGGTCTTTCCATACCTGACTTTTTCTACTTACCAAACATAAAGTTTACGTCTACTAAAATTGTTTGATAGTTTTGATAATTTTGATAATTCTTAATTAAATTGCATGTCCGTTAAATTTAATTATTTTTATGAAGAGAATTAATTATGAAGAACAGACATAATTTTATGGAAATATTATTTTTAGACCACCATTTACTAACTTACAATTAAATTCTCTTCACAAATTTTAATTGAACCTTTCCCCAACGAAATTCACCGTTACCATTCATAAAAACACCCTCCCCCCCCATTCAAAACATAAACCACACGCACCTTCTCCAGCCCACGTGATCCTCGCAGCCAATGAATGAAATCCCCGATGAATGACGACTCGCCCTACCCTTACCTCTCCAGAAAACCTCGCAACACTTGTCGGTCCGCATCTCCATTCCCCCCGCGAGGGAATCCGGTTCGATTCTCTCCTCTCCGCCGACGCTCGTATATATACATATTCCCGCGGCCGGTCATCGGAATTGCAGATTCGCGCGCGCGCGGGAAGGCGCGAACGGACACAAAAGGAGAGAGGGACTTTCCAACTGTCGTTTTATTGGCAGCAAGAGGCTTCGCTCGTTCGTTCGGCTTTTATCGCTTTATTTCCCGTCACTCGGCTGGATTAAATTAGAGTTTTGATGTGTTCCGTCTCGCGGTTTACACGAAGAGGGTGTACTGGGAATTGTTGTCGGGGTGAAGGGTCGACGTGGATGAATGAACAAGCGTGCGGTTAGCGTGTGAAGACGCGGAATACTCGATGTTCGAGTGTATGGGGATAACTGGAGTTGCATTGTTCTGTATTTTTGTGGGGCGATTTTGGCGAAAGCTGCGCGTTCTTGTTGTTAATATTCAAATAGTCGAATGTACCGCGTGACATTATGTTGTCAGGCTAATAGAATTCGAGCGATATTTTGAATTATGACCTACATAACTGCGCGAGCGTAAGCACAAATATGAATCTGTTTATGTATATACACCAGCCGTATAAGTCAACTAATTTTGCATAACGTACGATTCGGGGCGTACGAAATTGCCGCGCGACGCCCCAACAAATCAAACTATCAGCAGTAAATAGCACTTAGAGCGCCATGTAAGGAACGCTAAACGCTATGTGTAAACAAACGAAGCTCGCTGTCTGCGAAAGTGCGATAAATAACGTCGCCGTCGACGAAATATCCATAAGTCAAGGTAATAGGGGCCAATTTCGTTGATAAAGATGGACAATGGTTGTACTTCTTTAGATATATTTTACTACAGTTAGAAAAGTTTTTCAGAGTTTTTAATTTCTTTTATTATAAATGTTTCTGTTAAATTTAAATTAACATTGAATAGTTTTCTAGCAGAAAATTATCTATTAAAGTCAGTCGTATTTAAACTTACGAAGAAATTTAGTATCTAGAAAGAAATCAAAAGGGTTGAAACTTGAAGCTTTTCCAAATCCGATAGCAAAAATAACGATAAAAAGTATTCAATATAAAAATAACGATTGATTTGTTTATATTTCTTCTGAATTGCTAAAATACTTCTATTTTTATTATCTTCGTCAGCATTCTTATCGCAACGTCCGAGGCAACGTCAATAAACCTCAAAGCTTATACCAATAAGTACAGATTTTCAATGAATTTTTTCGTACTAGCATCAATCGTTTTATTTATATCTATACGAATCATTAAACTTCTACCTTTTGCTTTACTTAAATAGCTCAATTAAATTCATTCAAACCTCGAAATAAATCCCGTTACCGGTATCGATAAAATTTTATCAATCAAATCCTCCCATTCCCATCCATTCACTCGAACTAATTGATCGCTATCAAAACAATGATTTGCGCGTTCTCGCGACTAGAAACACACATAGCGAGCAACTCGTACACAGACTCCATTCAAAAGAGACGGGGAGAAATAAATCCTAATTAAATCTTCCTAACGTCCGGGCTGTAAGCGCGCAAAATCCTCTCGTTTGTTTCCCTCGTTCTCTCTGTCTTTCTCTCCTCGTTCGCCTTGTCTCTGTCCCCAGTCTCGTGTGGAGTTCTTTTCCTCCCGAGGTGATTCCGTTAATTGGATCGAAAGAGGGGGAGAGCGTGAAATTGAGAGCCGAAAACCGGTGCTGTCCGCCTGGCGCTGCTGTTATCCGCTGGTGTGTGTGTGTGTGTGTGTGTGTGTACGCGATCGGGAGAATTGAGAGGAGGAAAAAAAACGGCGAAGGGACACACGAGCGGTGAGTGAAATGGGACGGTCGCGAATCTGCGAAGATTTAGGGGATACGAAAAGCTAGGTTGAAAGGGTTTGGTGTTAGAATTTTTATCGCAATGTAGGATTTGACAGTTTTCTTACTAGTTTTCAGAAAATAGATGAACCTGATGCATTTAAAATTGTATCTGCTTATCCTCTTCTTTAATTTAATTATAATGCTTAAGTTTACTTCATTTCGTTATAATGAAACACAACAAAAATACTTTGGTACATCAATCGACTGAAACATTACCTTTTAAATTTAAACATTGTTGTTAAGCACATTAAATAACAGAAAATATTTTTTAAAACGTTTGCTTGTTTTAAATCGTTTGCTTTCTTATTGTTAAATCTTCTCATTAAATTGCAACGGTACAAACATTTACTTCAAGTTCTCATTGCGATAATTTCTATACTTTATTTATAGTCAGTGTTTTCAAAATGAATTCGTGTTAAAAAGTAATTGACAAGATATTTCTTATCAATTCAGAGTTAGTTTAATTTTTCACGACAAAAAATCATTCAACTCTAAAAACCATTGCACACCTTGACAATTCAAAAGGAATCACACGAGCACAATAAACTCGGTCAACGAGCTCATCTCCCGTTCGCGCTCGCGCTTACTCGGCACAAAAATCCCTCATCCTCCCTCTCCTTCTCCTCCTTACACTTTTGAACACACTTCGGCGCATCGCCTCGGGAGGGAAATAAGGTCACGACTGGCGACGAGAAAAAGCATTTGGGTGACGAGGCGCATTGTTCGATTATTGCCCCGCGGAGAGAGAAATCGCGCGCTCGCGTTTGTCGTCCCGCGCTCCCGCGGATGATTGACTTACTTGCCGAGAGCCCTTTTTGCAGCGAGCGCGCGCGGGATTTTTGTACTTTTGAGGAAATGACGAGGATGGCTGCGAGAGAGAAAGAGCAGAGTTTTCGAAGTAAAAAGTGGACGAGCGAATTTTCGTTCCGTTAGGTAGAGTAAGAGAGAGAGAGAGGGAGGGAGAAAGGGAGAGAGGGAGAGAGGGGGGAGAGTCGTTTAACGGAAATTGCGATTGAGGGAAGGAGGATGTAACAGTGAAATTTGGAATTTTTTGCTTGTTAGTTTTATGAGCGGCGAATGTCTATTTTTAGTATGATTTTATGAAGTTTTATAGAGTTATTAATTCAATTAAATTGCAAAATTGTTGAACTAATAATCATTTACGATTAAAGTTATTTTGTTGAATAATTATATTTGTAGCTATGATGCTAACGTTAAAATGTGCTATTTAACATTATTGATTAGATTAATCTCTGTATCTTATGGCACGCGTCTATTTATAATGAAGCTTGTTACATTTTTTTTGCATCTCGCTTCGATAATTAATTAGACAACGCGGAGAGATTAGAGAGAGACAGTTGGTAGGGAAACAAGTCGACTTTATCTAACCTAGTAACTTGCACAAATCATCTATTTTGAATAACTTGTTTCTCGCTCTGCAGTCAAGTACTAGTGAATAAAAAATATGACAGAAAATAATATAAAGAATTTTTACAATTACATTAATAATACAGTACAACAATCGTTAATTGCAAGTCATCTGATTATTCTGTGCAAATTACGTATAACAAGGTTGCTAGAAAAACTGTACAAAACTGTATCATTCGTAAGTAAAATAAAACGACGCTCGCAGGATACACAATCGCCCGCCTTACTTATTATTTATTCGATCTTCAGCACATTTTTCTCGAGTAACTGTATAAGAGCAAGGAAGTTAAGGAAGGGCATCGACAAACCTGTTCCTTAATCCAAAAATTAATAATTCTCACGAAAATAAATTGAATTCGTCTCTGATCTCGCAACTTCTTTTTAATTCTGAATAAATCAACAAAATTCTTCAAAAACATAACAGTTTCGATTAAACCTATACAATTTGTACAAACCATTTATTCACCTCATCACTGCCAACCACAAATCCACCCACTCACCCACTCACCTCACCTTAGGGAAACCCGAGCGAATACTTCTTAACATTCTTCAAATAATTGATACGATTCTCCAGTTCTGCACCTTCACCCCCCATACCCTCCCGAGAGAGAACGTCGGCAGCAGTAACGTTGCGACGTCGCATCATCGGTATCTCTTGTGCGGCGGTTCGCCAGAAATTCGACTCCCGGGGGCGCGCGGGAGCAACGTCCTCTCCCCCGCCGCCAAAACCGCGCGCAACTTCTTCGAGAATGATAGATATTCCGCGGTATCGACTTCGCCGGGGAATTTAGGGTCGCGAGCGTTCGCGCATCGTTGAGCGTCAGCGTTTTTCGAGGCCGGATGTTGGGAGGGTGAAAGAGGTTGACCCATTCCCTGGCATTTTCGTGATTGCTGGGTGCGGTTGGGTTTTGATGGGGGAATGGTTGCAGGGGTAGCCATGCATGGAATTTCAGATGTGTAGATGTAGAATTTGCTTGCGTAATAATGATATTATAAATAAAGATATAATAATTCTTTTACAGAGAAGAAAAATCTCTTGATAACGGGAGTTAGCAATTAATTTTTGTAATATAAGTGTTTTGCTAATTATTTATTTTTGTACAGTATCTGGTTGTTGAAACATGCATTTTTACTATCTTTTAGTCAAGTAAATACTATCTCAAAAATTAATCTATCCATTTAGCCTCATTAATCAATAAAAATCTCATCCTCATTTCTATAACATCCGAAAAAATACAACTAATCAATGCGCCATACCACTCGCTAACCCCTTTTCTGGCAATGCAACAATAGAGATCTCTCCTAAACAATCGTTCTGTTGTGAACCAACTTCCCCCAAAAAACTCCACCCCACCGCGCGCGAAAACTCCGAAAAAATTCCCTTCAGCCTCCCACGGGCAACGGCCAGCAGCCGCAGCAGCAACAATAATGCTTCGCGGTCAAGTGCGCCTGCGCGAAACGGTGTCGATCAGCCCGCGCGATAAGGCCTCTCTCTCTTTAAAAAGAGCGACAGGCTGCTATGGGGCCCGGGAAAATCGCGAAGGGAGCGAGCGAGCGAGAGAGAAAGGAACGAGTCTCGCAGAAGCCCCGCGGCCATGGCGGGCGCCACGACTCCTGCGCGAGTGTATATAAGTGTATACAGGCAGGGTCCTTGATAATAAAGAGGATTTCACGGCAAGGTAAAGGGAGGAGAAGAGAGAGCCGGGAATTCATTTTTCTAAGAATGCAGGCGAGGCGCGCAAGCGCGCTTTTGTCTGTTACATAATTGGATGTTTTCAAGCTCGTGCGTGTTTTTGTCGGTTGTTTGTTTTGCGATGATGCCTCGTCGTTGTGGCTCCAAACCCATTTTCCTGTGGGTTTTAATTTTAGCGAGGATATTAAAATTTTATATGAATTTTTACCGCCGTTCTTGGATTATCTGATGTGAAGTTTTAGATTAGAATATACATACACGTGAAGACGTGCGGTGTTGCATTAAATGCATATTAAATAACAATTATTTCTTCGCGTGGTAGTAATTGACACTTAAAAATTGATACAAATAATAATTAGCAGCTTTTCATTAAAAGTCCAAAAATAAAATCGGCGTACATAATAAAAAGCTCAAAAAACTAAAAAAAGAAGATGTATTAACTGGAAGCGGAATCTTTTACCACCACGATACTTAACCAGCTCATCAAGCGAACCAAAAAATCTGATACCGCCAGACCATGTAATTCCGACTGGAGAAAACTCTTCCACCTCTAGCGCCCATCTCTCTGTCCCCCTCATAAAATCACGGACAACAAGCTGGCAATCCGATTTTTCCCCTGTAAATTCATTAAAAGTAATCGTCCCCCGATTACTCGGCAAAATTACTAATACACTTTTTAATCAGCCGCATGAATAATAATACTCTTAATAACACTCGCGTACTTATAACATGTACATCTACCACCTCAGGGGGGCATGTTCTTCCAGCTTGCAGCACTGGCGCCAGTTCGCCTTCTCATTTCCAGAGCGCGATAAAACGCCGCGATTATAAGCCGCGCAATTGCCCTCCTGCGCGCTTTTTGCGCGCCTGTATATCTCTTCATCCGCGCGAAAGATTTTCCGAATTCTATTATATAGCGCAGCGACGGCGGCGCCAGGCAAGGTCGCGCTTGATGGCGATTATTTTATGGGGGAGCGAGGGGTTTATTATCGGGGAGGATGATCGGTTGTTGTACTGGTAGTAGTATCGTTTTGTCGAGGTTTATGGCGTGAGGTGAGGTTTTGTTTTGGCGAAAAGTTTTGTTACCCGCGCGCAGGTTCGCGCGTTTATGGCAGCTTATCGTTGTCGATAAGTGCGTTGATTTATTCTTTGCAGTGCTGGTGCTCGTAGTTATTATCAGAGATATTCATTGTTTTAAAAAGATGTGGAAAAGAGTGTGTAACAGTTATAAATAGCCGATTTATGCAGAAACTTTCGCACTACTACTGCTACTTTTATCCTTCCCAATTAATAAACTTCGTCGAACAATGCAAAAGTATATCTTGGCTGTCATCAATATTCATATAAAGCTGGCAAAGAGTATAAGCAGATTTTGCCTTCTTTTTGTAGTCGGCTTGAACTATAAAGTTATAGTATGCTAAAACTTCTTCATAATGTCGGCCCGATCAAAGTCCCGGATACTACCGTGAGATTGAAGTGACGTCACAAGAAAATTTAGAGCGTCATATCTTTTTTAATTTTGAGGATATGCCAAAAATTTTGCGCTCGCGCGAAGAATATCCTACCTAATCTATTATAAAATATCCTGTTGAATTCAAAACTTTTATCTTTCCTTTTCATGGTAATTCGTACATACGCCTATCGGTATTAAATGACAGAACAAAATTTTTTTTACGTAAATTTATTCCAAACATAAGAAGAGCACAATCCATCCGCAAAAAACATTGACGTCATAGTTCCTCGAACACTTTTCTACCGTCGCGAAATTTCTTAATACACCATCGAGCCTCGTGCCGCGCACAGCAGTGCATAAAAGCGTGAAACAGCGGCAGCAACAACCTCGGGAGAGAGACAGAGAGAGAGAGAGTAAATTGTTCGGCTTTAACGAGAGGGAGCGCGAGTGACGTCATAAAAAGTATTATACACGTCTCTCCCCCTCCGTGTAATTAGGTTGTCGCGAAACATTGAATCTCCCGCTCACCGCCGGCGCGCGCACTTTCATACGGAAAATTAAAATACAGAAGATTGCCACTTTCGACGCGAGTGCGCGTGTGCATTGAGTCGCGTCTCTCTCTCTCTCTCTCTCTCTCTCTCTCTCTCTCTCTCTCTCTCTCTCTCTCTCTCTCTCTCTCTCTCTCTCTCTCGTTCGCGCGCGTGAACGGAGGCTACTGCATCGACGCAGTAAAAACATCATTAACAAGTTCCTGCCCCCCTCTTCTATCTCGTTCTCTCTCATTCTCTCTGTTTTTCTCTCTTTCGTTCGACGATTCACGGTCGAATTCGCTTCGAGCTTTTTCATCACTCCTCTGCTGGCGTCTCTTTACGGCGCTCTGGGCTTTTTGTTGGTCGTTTTGGCGTGCACGCGCGGCTACAATCGACGAGTTATCTCTATCTTGGGTTGTGTTTTTTTGGGCTTTTATGTATTGGAGAGATTGAGAAGGGGGGGGGCTAAACGATTGATATCAGATTCTTTAGATAACCGACAATTATGTTTGTGGAAGGATCAGGGACGATCTTGTACCTTCGTAATCGTAAGCGATCGGTTATAGAATTTTTGTTGTCTTTTTACGATGCATTACAAAAACCATTAGATATATTATGATATTTAAAACACATTTAATATTTTACAAAAAATTTTCCAACAATGAAAGTCCGAAAATCAATGGGCACTCTTTAGATATTTAAGGGTTTAGCTTTTTGTTATGAAAAAAGCAAAATCAATGGCGTTCCCTTTAGGGTAATGGGTGGTTAACAGAAAATTTGATATTTTACAAATTCAAAATTAAATTTTACATACTCAATCATATTAAGGTATAATTTTTACACACACACACACACACACACACACACACACACACACACACACACACACACACACACACACACACACACACACACACACACACACACACACACACACACACACACACACACACACACACACACACACACACCCACACACACACACACACACACACACACACACACACACACACACACACACACACACACACTTTTGTATTTGAAATATTTTTAGTAAGCATTTTTAATTCAGAATATAGATTAATTTTTGCTTCCTCCTTGATGATGCTTTGTGATAGTAAAGAAATTAATTTTTTTAGAAAACATGATAAAAATGTATAACACGACATTTGTAACCAAAATACAATATTTTTAGAAAATGTCCGTGTGGATGTGTGTGGCTTAATTTAGAAGAGATATTGTGTACATACCATACATCTAACTCCTGGACAAAAAAAAATCTTAAAAAAAAAACGAAATTTACGTAATATTAAAGTCTCAAAGGCTAAAATCAAATGCTTAGGTGGTAGGTGGTAGAACATTAAATTTTTGATAAAATTTAAAAGTTCCCAAAAGTTTTTTTTTATATTTCATCACTAAATTTTTAAAAATAATACTCAAAATGATAAAAGAAATTTGTAGTGTTTTTTCTGAACAATCCAAAAACATCTGATAATTCAGTAATTAAAAAATATGTTGTTGATTGGACGACATAAGGTAGATGTCCGTATTAGTGTGGGTTTAAGAAACTCTTCAGTTTTGTCGCATAATAATAGACTATTTAAGCTGTATCAGAGATTCCGGGTGGTTTATATAGATAATAAAAGTAATAATCTACACGAAACAATTTTTTTATAGAAAAATATTTATATTTACGAAAGTTACAAGCAATATAAAAAAAAAAAATTTTGTACGCGTTTGTGTGCCCTAGCAGACATCAAAGTACATTTTTGTGTGCCCCGTATTAATGTGGATATACACGTTTGTGTGCCCCACATTAGTGTGTCTTGATAATATTATCATTACCAACAAAATTATTTTGTTAACTGTAGTGCATTTATAATCAATTTCTAACCCTTGTTTACATTGAATGTTAATTAATTCCAATACGGTAAAAACTGTTAAAGGTCGTCAATGCGATATGAAACAACGTTTGTGCGCAGACAACCTAACCTAACTTTTCTGTTCAAGCGCCGATACGAGCATGCTCGTATTGTATTTGTGCACACACAAATCTGGACAAGTCGTTTTTCACTGGCCCTATTAGTAGACACCATTAATTAAATATTAAAATCAATTGAAAACCTTTATATTAAGGTTTATTATATAACATAATATTATTTTATGATATAATCAATTGTATCCCACATTAAAATCCTTCCGAAACATTATTTAATGTTACTTTTAAAAATGTCATTTCTTAGCAGGTTTGGACAAGGAAACACCATGACACACCGCAAACCGTGAAACATATTTTTGAAAGTTCTTTTTTAATGTTATAGTAAATGAAAAGAAATTAAGTAATTAATTCTATTTAAACTTAATTAACTATACTTTATGAAAAAAAATATTTTAGTGTTACGTATTTACTAGTTCACTTCTAGGATATGTTTTAATAATAGGGCACACAAATATAGACAGGCACACTAATACGGACCACTACCCTATGAGCAAATCCCAGAAACTTTTAAAATTTTATATAACTACAAAATTTTAGATTTAAAAGGCTATAACTCAAGTTTTTTGCAAAGCACATGACTGAACCAAAAAAGAAAATGTTCATTTTTCAATAGAGGAAAAAAAGAGAAAGTTCAACTTAATGGTAGAGAAAGACTTTATTACGAAAAATTACAAAAAGAGTAAAAAAGTGCTCATTTTGATTATTTTTATGTGTTTTTCGATCTAGGAAAAACGTCACTTACTATCATTGTCAAATTTTTAGAGCTTTTTCTTTATAACAAAGGCTTCAATTTAAGCCCTGGTATATCGATGTGTCATGAAAAATAGCCAAGTTATAAGAGTTTTTATTTTCCACTATTGAAGAAGTAAAAAGTTAAAGTCTCTGAAATCGGGCCTTCTTTCATGGCACATCAATCTACCAGGGCTTAAATTGAAGCTTTTGTTATAAAGAAAAAGCTCTAAAAATTTGACAATAATAGTAAGTGACTTTTTTCTAGATCGAAAAACATAAAAATACTCAAAATTGCCACTTTTTTCGCTCTTTTTTCAATTTCTCGTAAAAAAGTCTTCCTCTACCATTAAGTTGAACTTTTTTTTTATTCTTCTATTGAAAAATGAACATTTTCTTTTTTGGTTTAGTTATGTGCTTTGTAAAGAACTTAAGTTATAGCCTTTTAAATCTGAAATTTTGAAGTTACATAAAATTTTAAATGTTTCTGGAATTTGCTCATATATAGAAGTTCTACAATAGTAAAAAGTTCGAAGATTTTCTTATATAAAATTAAAATTAAAAGGATCGTTTGAAATTATACAATATGTTTTTCTAATAAATTTGTTTCTTTTCTGTTTCAGGTAAGTTGAATAGTTGTTGCTGGTATTCTTTCATAAGAAAATGCGAAAATTCAGTATTAGCTGCTGATTGGTAAGTCAGAGCCCGTCTCTAAATATACTACACGAAAAAAAATGATTTGTTATCCTAACCAACTGGTTGGTTAAAAAGCATAGAACAAAAACGAATAGTTGAATTAACAAACAAGTAGTAGTTCTGCCAATAATTTTTATATTATTCAATTTACTAACCTATCGTTATTTAAATTTACCAATAAATATATAGTTACAATAATCATTTTAATAATGTTTTTTAAATAATATTTTTCTGTGAGCATTCTCGATAGTTGCTTTAACCAAAAAATTTGTTTTTCCACGAGTGAAGTAGTCAATGTTACTATAGATTTGGATGTTCTTATTAACTTTCAGTAGTTATTACTACCAATTATTTGTACCGAAAGCCAAATCAATAAAATATTTGCGTCAACTATGTAGTATTTTTTACCAATAGCATTAGTTATACTATCACCTTTAGTTCTGTATTTTTTGACCAATTTAAATTGGTGCAGTAACCTATTTTATGATTACTCAAGTCAACCCTTTTTTCCCTTTACCTATTACCAAAATTCAAAATTTTTCTTCATTCTATCCGAATTTAAAAACCACGAAGAATCTCAGTTATTATTTAAAAGACAAAATATAATAAAAAAACAAAGAACCTGCACAACTCCAAACCATCAAAACCTCTCATAACCAACCTCTCGAAAATAAAAACCACCTCCCAGACCTACTCACCACAGGCGCGCGTGTGCGCGCGAAAGAAGACGAGAAGAGACCACCTCGGTCTCGGAAAACCGAGTCAGGCCGTAGCGGGATTCTGGGAACGGAGACCGGCGACACGTCTTCATTAGCCTTTCATGAACGCTCTCTCCCCCTCCGAGCGAGCGCATATAACGTCGTCGGGGCTCGCGCACGATATACACACACACACCATGCGCGTGCTCGCTCGTGATGTCTACTTGTCGCGCGAGCGCGCGCATCCGTCGTGCGCGCTCACGGCTGCTCTTCCATATCTCGGGAGCGCCTGCAGCCTGCTTACCCATGCTGCGCGCGCGCGAGTGCAACCAGAGAGAGAGAGGAGGCTGCGAGAGGCCGAATATTCGCTTGATGCAGCGCACTTGCAGATGTGGGTGGCTGAATATTGCTGCATTATTAGTTTGTAGAGGAGGGGGAGGGGGTGATGTGATTTCAGTGTGTGGGTGTAGATTGGGGTTTTGGTGGTTTGTGAAAATTTTCGTGCGATTTGGGTGGTAATAATTGGCTTGTTTGGCGTGGAGAGAAAAAAAAATTAATTGGGTTATTACGGTGGGTGGGTATATTAGAGATCGTGATTCGGCGATTCTGTGGGAATTTGCAGACTAATTTGATAATGAGGAGAAATTGCGAAAAAAAGTCGATAATAGAAAGATTATGTAAATCACGTATAATAAGAATTTCTGATCATATTAAACCAATCAGTTCGCCAATGAAATTGGTCCACTCGAGTTTTTGCACTATGATTTTTCTTTTTATTTACAAACTACTGTTAATGTCATTAAATTCAAACCTTCTCATACGCATCGACACAAAATACACACGCGCATTGGCGCACACAACTCATTTTTCGCGCTGATTATCCACGTGTCCATGCGCACACACGCACTGACCTATACGAATCTACTGCAGCGTATATACGTCTCGGCCACTCGGGGGAATCTTGCCTCATGGTACAGACGCACGCACGGCGGCACCATTTGTATGTCGTTGGTATACCTAATAGCCCGCGAGCGATGCGCGCGTACACACGCGTGTCGTTCCGCGTTGCAAGTGCCAATACCGACGCTCAATTGGAACGCGCGTCGTAGTGCAGTGTGCACATTCGTAGCGACGGTTGGAAGATGCGTATACAGTGTTTTTAGTGCGGCGGTCGGGGTGTTCGTTAGGGAAGTAGGTTCGGTGCGAGGCGAATGTGGGAAATGGAGTGGAGAATATTGCGTTTGTTTAGGAATATGAATGGTGCGTGTTGTGATTGTAAACTGTGATATTCGGATTGTATATTTTATATTTAATGTGGAAAAAGTTGGGTAGAGTAGTGGTGTTATGTAAGGCTGAACTCATAAATTTACTTCATGGCGGGCCGTAAAAGTTATGTTTGTTTCGATTTTGAAATCATTGAAAACATGTAAATGTCAGTTTAAATCCCAAAGTCAATCATCGACGAACTCTAAATCATTTTCATTCATTGTGTACCTACATCTAAATCATTTACTTCGTCTGAAGTAAAATCGTGACTTCTAAAATTTTGAAATCTCCATAAATTAAAATGAAAATGTGTAGTTTGTCTGGATAAGAAAATATTTCTATTATTCCTGCTTTCTTTGTTTAGCGAAGTTGTACATTATCTTCAAAAAATTTTTAAATGTTAATCTTACATAAATTTTAAAATACGAACAACATCCCATATAGTATTCGATTTTTACTCAAGGCTGTGACGATATTATTTTATAAGGCGCAAGATTTAAAAATATTGTATATCTATTTTGAAGTATTGACACAGCTTTTAGACAATACTGCAACAACATTGAAAAAATATTGACCCCCATATGGTTACAATATTGTACAGAGGAGTAGAAAAAGTAAAATCTAACCTGTCAAATCTCACAATCCTTGTAAAAGAATATTTATTTATATAGACAAGTACACCCAACGATAAAAATAACTTTGAAAATTTAAATGAAAGTTGGAACGTTATAAAGGCTAGGTTAACCCTAAAGCGATGGTACACCCCGCTCTTCGATATTTATCTAATCTAACTTTTAGAACCTTTCAAAAGCTGGAGTTCCAATTTTCGAAGTTATTTTTATCATTGGGTGTACATAAGAAAAGTAATTGATCAAGCCACCAATATTGACAAACCAAACCACACATCACCATTCTTACCCCACCCCATCTACTCACGCACTTTCATCAACTTCCCACCTACATCTCCCCTAAAAAACACCTCATCCATCCATATATCCATCCGTCAATCCCGCAATTACCCGTGTTTACTCATTCGCGAATGAAACCCAGCCGTATCTCTCCTTCTTTCTCCCCTCGCCGGATCCCGTGGGATCATTTCTACCGTTCCTTCTCCCTCCCTCTCTCGTGCATTACGCGACGCTGGGCGATTTATGCGATCCCCGATAAGGGGGCGGCCGCCGCCGGCGCGATAAGCTCGAACATCCGGCTTCGGATGTCGTCCGCCGCCTGCGCTACCTCACTCGCTCGCTCACTCGGCATTCTGCGAACGCGGAAAATTCATATCGGCGCATTACGATTCGCTGTCTAGTCGTTATCTCATAAATAAATAATAAGCGTAACGGTTAGCAGCAGTGGGTTGTACTACCTATAGTACATGTACGTGTGCTGTATTATGCGAGCGCGCGCGGGGATGGATTTATAAAGTTTGATCGTTTATGCGGGGAATTCTGGTTTACTGTTAGCGCGCGCGAGCGCGATGCTGCCGAGATGACCTGGTGATAGGTGCACCGCGTGGGCAAGTGGAGAGGGAGGATGAGGAGGGAAGAGAGCATTGTAGTGCTGCTTGTTTTGCGGGAACGATTTTTAATGTAAACGCTGGGATGATTTGTTCGCTCTCGCGGCTGATTAAAGCATGAGCAGCGGAGTGACAAAATATTGGACGTGTTAAACTGTTTTTCAGAGTGCGAGGATGAAGGGTATACTGATAAAGTAGATTGATGGCGACACGAGTATCGCGTTGTTCTGTGCTATGTCATTCACATTTTAGCATCAACAAGGCGACAAAAAGACATTGTTCATTTGAGGAGTTATATACGCAGCGAATTGACATATATTCTCCATTCCGCGAAGATCAAACCACCGTGAACGCACAACCGTTGCCGCTAAATGAATTCACCATTGTAGCCTATACACGACCCAGACAAAAGAAGACAGTAAGATAGCCTCCCGACTTTATACACACACATATAGAGAGACTGCGTAACGGTTCCGCAATATACACTAACCTCGGCTGCGATCGGCGACGAGGTATCCGCGTCTCCGCTATCTCGCCGATAAAAAAATCGAGAGATACAGACGGAGAAAGAGAGGGAATGTAGAAAAAAGGCGCGGGAAAGTCTCGCACGAGAATGGCGCGGGACCGTTTAACAATGCGTATAAGCAGACACACGCGCGCAGTTAAATTCTCGCCCCCGTTATAACGTTGTCTCTCGGTCGCTCGGATGATGACTTTTTATCGTTTTTATCCACGAGGCATGCGCGCAGACGTCATATTCTACAACTGTTGCTGTGACGGCGGCGTCGCTTAGCGGTCCCTTCGTTAACCTAATTTAAAGGGGCTTTGGGATTGGATGCGATTATCGCACGGTGATTAGGTTATCGCAACAATGGATCGTAAATTGTGGGCGTACATGTTTTTTTTTTTTTTTTAATCTGGATGTGTGCGTGTTCGTTTGCCGAGTTGTTACAAAAATTCTTTAGAAAATTGTAAAAGTTACGGGGAAGTTATTTCATTGCGGCGAATGCAAATTTTCAGTCAGCGTTAAACAAGTTATTTATTAAATGTGTAACGTAAATTTCACGTCATTTTTTTATGCGCTATATATAACTTTGCAGCAAAAGTTCATTTTTGAAAATTGATGATTCTATTTTGAAGAGCTGACGTGAACATTTTTTTCACGCGTAGCTTTAACCCCTTCGAGCATCACAAAAAAATATCGTATCCATTAAGTTTTTTAACTACTCTCATACATTTTCTTCAGAATGTTCTCAAAAGTCATGAAAAAAAAGAGATTACGGTAGTAAACATATTTTATTTAGTAAAATATGCCATATTAGAAAAGAAAGTATACGAAAAGAAACTTATTATTCAACGGCAAAGGAAATCAAAATCACTCTTACGGAGGTGAATGTTATCATCTGAAATAAGTTTCCCTCCGAACTTTTACGAATGCACGCGGAAAACGAGTTACTTTAAAACTTGGTCATTAACATTTATCAAAACGAAATATCGCCATATTTCCTACTCCATTATAAAGCACCAGCTCTTCACCCCGCACTTTCCGTAGTACAAACTTCTCATACCGCGTGAACAATCTCTTTTCACCTATATAAAAAAGTTAAATTTCTCGGAAAAACCTTCTCATTCGTAACAAAAAGAAACCGCACCCTCCTCGTCCCAACTTTTAATAACCTCGTGACGCTCTCTCTACCCAAACTTTCCCTCGTAACTCTGATCAATTATCCCCTTGTCCTCGCAAACAAAAATCGCTCATACGTATAACATGCGCACGCACACGTGCGACACTATAAACTAGAGCGTGCCGAGTGCCCGAAAGTTAATTCGAATCGAAACCGAGCGCTGCGGGAGAGAAGTACGCTCGCGTTTCCGGTTACCGGTAAACGGCCGCCCCGGCGCCGCTAGAAGTTTAACGGTCGATCCCAGTAACCGAGGAAGACCGGCGACCCGACGAGAGAAGAGAGAGAGAGAGAGAGAGAATACGTATATATAATACCCCACTCCACTGCGCGGCACGCTCGTATCTCGCTCGAGCGCTCGGCCATCTCGGCTGACCCCGCCGCCGCTGCCGGGGATAACTTTGTAATGACGAGGGGGGGAGAGAGATGGGAGTACTAATTGATTATCCTACTCGTTTCGCGCGCTTTTCCCTGAATTATTCACCGTTCGCCCGCATATATTACCCGAGTTTTTGCACGTCCACCCGCTCCTTTGTGCAGCGGTTCGCCCGTGTGCTTTAGCGAGTGAGAAAGAGAGCTGCGCTTTTTGCGCGGGGTTTAGTGGGAAGAGTTTTACGGTTAGCGCGTGTAGGTGCGACGCTTAATAAGCGCGTATTTGGTATGTAGAGCAGGTGGATTATAATGGCGATTCTTTTGTGGTTATGATGAGTGGTATATAGTCGTGCCCGATTGACCTCACAGTAGTGTACAATTGGCTGCTGATCAGCGAAAAGCATTGTAAAACTGTCGAAATATAAATGTCCCCGCGCACTTTTTGCGCCAGTATATAAAGTAAATCTCTGTTATATCTCCTGAGAAGCGAGGATGGGGATAAGAAGACGACGGTGATTATTAAAGTTTCCGGGGCTAAAACGCGCCGTCCCAAGTTTACGGGGGATAATCTATCCGAAAAGTTTGCCTCATAACCGCGTGTACAGCGCAAGAAGAGCTTTCAATTAACCTAATTTCGAACTCGATCAGCGCCCCCTCGCGCAAAAAGAGGTCGCGAAGATTTCGGTTCTTCCTCCGACATTCGTATCATATAGTTTTGCCAATTTGCGTGAGCATAATCTATTCTACTTCCCGCTTGTTTGCGAGTCGCGTAATGGAGTAATTATTTTAAGGGCCAAAATTCGAACTTCTATATTAGTGTCTCTTGGGGGACTAACGGAGTTGAAAGAACGAGGTTAATCGAAGACGATTGTTATGCGCGCTTTTATTTTTTTTTTCAGGCATAATATATTGTTCGGCTATCTTCTACGGCGTGATAAAAAATTTAACGCTCCGCGTATCTTGACTTTCTCCTGCGATAAACTTGACTTGAATTTCTGCAAATTGAAGCGTCTTTCCTGCCTAAATGGGCATACTAATTTTATAGGGTTATTATACGCATCTCTCTCTCTCACATTTCAAAACCGACTAATTTGATTTATGTTAATGGTTTTTCACCTACCTCTGATCTATCAGTTAGACATTTAGCGCTAATTAATCCGGATTGCGATCTTAATGTACGAAGGATTCTCTCCCCCTTGACGCATATAATTTTAATCCTACTTTTCCTTTATAATCATCATTCCTGCATAAATTAAGACTTAATTCCCCCCAATCCCATCCGGAACCTAACACCTCTATAAAATTTTACTCACAACTCCACATCGCACACCTTTATCACACCATAAAGCACCACAGCTACCATAAGCATCTCAAAAAACGCCCGACAAAACTTTCCAAAAACTCAACTCCCCGGAACCCCAGCATCACTTCCTCGAGCAAACACTTCATTCGACCGGCTCTCTCCTACGTCCGACACGCGAAGAAAATTTACTGCTAGTATATACGCGGCCGACACGCGCAATATTCCACGGCGGCGCCCCGGCATCCGAGCAACGCGCGCGCGCGCGATTAGAAAGGGTTTGCCGCTCGGTCTAGCGCAAAATCGCGGCACGTGGATGCGCGTACAATGCCATAACAGTCCCCGAGCGGCGGCGACTGCCGCTGCTGCTGCTGCTTATTGTCATTACAAAAGCCACCGTATACTCCCTGACCTCCCGCGGCGGGTTCCCACGCCGAGACGTGTGTGTGGAAGGAAGGAGTTGTGCGAGGAATATGTGTGAGTGTGTGGGTGAGCGGTATCGCGTGCGTTCAATTGGGATTGGTGTGTGTAAGGAATGAGTTTTGCGTGGGTGGTGTGTGGAATAGTTTGGCGAGGTGAGCGAGGGGAAGGTGGTAGGTGTTGTGCGATTGTGGTGGGTTAGGTATATAGGGTTCGAGTGTAGCGTGTGTATTAAGCGATTTGTTTGAGAAATGGTCAGAAATGTTTTTTCTTGTAATGTTTAGATTTCTTTTTTATTTTTAATTACTGAATTTCAAAATTGCAGCTTTGATAATAAATAAAGTTACTGTTGTGGGGGCAATGTATCAGTTACGCTGTTAAGAAATTTTATTAAATTTAACGTACACTAGCAAAATCCAAACTCGCTGCACGCGTACTATTTTGTTTTTTAGGTTATGAATATATAATTTTTCATTATGATTTAATTTTAATTGGTTTAAATGATAGGATAATCAGATCATTTTTCAAAGCATAACAAAATTAATCTTTTTATTTTAAATTTATTTAATTATTTAGTTTTAAATAGTTAAGAATACAAATTCAATTTCAAAAATTCAAATGTACTGGAAGTAGAGAATTTTCGCGCCTATTCCTTACAGACCAATCAAAATCACTCTTTAAGTGCTTCACAACATCCGGCCATCGTTTTTTAAAGAGAAGATTCTGTATGTAACCAAACTTCGTGGAGGTACATTAAATTTAATAAATTTGCATTAAAATTATTTAGTTTTTTAAAGTAGTTAATTAAAATTATTTAATTTTAGTTTAATTAAATTTAATGCAAATTTTCGTGTTTGGTTACAGAATGTACAACATTAAATTTTTAAAAATTTCTAACAGTTGTAGGCAAGCGTCAGACAATTAATTTTATTCAAAACTGGCATTCGAATACTTCTCTGTTTGTTTTACACAAGCATCGAATAATATTGCAGCTCGAATAGTTTGAATTCCAGCTCTATAAAAAACTATTTGCTCCTCCACAATTTTGGAAGCCACACATTCGAGCACAAACACCATACAATGTTAAACAGAAAAAAAGAAAAATTATCCTCAAATATTTAAACAAAAAACATTGCATTCGTTATTTAACATCATTTATTTGATTTTCCACCCGGTACATGACCAAATACGGAACACTTCCTGTGTGTGTGTATATGTACACAAACCCGTACCTGCCCACCTAACCGTAGGTGTCAGAGTTCGAGCGGCGTGACCGCGCGCGCCTCAAAGGCGGCGGTACTCCAACCGATTATACCCACACACACGTACACGAGCGGTCGAACGATTCACTCCGTTGGCTTTCCTCTCCGCTGTGTAGTCGGCGAGCAGCTAATCATCCCGCGGAGTTTCGCGTCGCGTGTAAGGGATATTAGAGATTGAAATCTCTTATAATACGACTAAGAGCACTGATTGTACTGATATATCGCGCGCGCGCTCGCTGCTTTTTATATACGGAGATTATTCGAGGTTACCGGCTATCAGTTTGTAACTGTCTTGAGATCTAAAGAGCTGGATGGATTGGTCGATATTGGTCGACGGACTGTTTTAATTTATGAAGCTGTTCAAATAATTGCGAATTGCGATGTGCGATCGCGTCGTTGGTGGGGTAACTGTAAAGGCGGGTGATGGTTGTCAAAAGAATTTTTAGGGACGAATAAAATTGAATTTTTCAACAGTTTATGCACGTATAGTCGACTAAAACATATAGATGGAATTAATTAAAAAAAAAAAGAAAATCACTGCAAATACATTACAGTGATCTCATCGTGTTAGTTATAATGCCAGTAACGATTATCGTGCTCCAACCTTTGTTTCCTTTATCAAGTAGAAAAGGCGCTAAAACCATCATCGTGCCGCGGCTGTACGTATATGCATTAGATGAGTGTACTTGAACTTAACGGTACCGAAGGTTAGTCATCGTCCAACGGTTTTCCTCTCTTTCGCGATTACCTGAATTACCGGGACGTCTTTCACGGTGGCGAGTTAAATAAAGACCCCCCGAACCTCCCGATAAACATTTAACATTCCTCGGCCAGCTATTATTTCATTTATCCCTCATACAATTATTTTACCACGCGAACATTCACCTCGCTCTAAAAATACCCAAAAACAAATTACCACTCCGAACCTCCTGTCACATCAACTTTTCCGACTTACCCTTTTACACACACATATCCCACTTCGATCACACGTCCATTTTCCCCTCCTCGCCGACAGCTGCCGAAACCGTCGCAACTCCTCCACGTCTCTGCAGCAGCCTCCCTTTCACCCGTCACTCAGCGCGCGCAGCCACAGCACGAGTATACACCTCTCTTCTACCTGCGCTATAGAAAACAAAGCGCGAACCCTTTGACCGGCTCCGACCACCGCCACAACCCAATTCATCACCGCTGCTCTCCTTATCTCCCCCGCGCTCGCACGTGCGAGGCGAATTATGGCGGTCCTACTACAAATTGCCGGCTGAGCGAGTATAGGTGTCGTCGTCGCCCGCGGCTCTTCGTCTCTGTCGACTTGGCTGGCGAGCCGAGCAAATTTATGCCCCGATGTGTGTGCCGCAGTGGCCTCGTTGCCTCCAGGAGGTTGCCAGCGGCGGCCCTTTTTTGGGTTTTAAGGCTCCTTGTGTTGTCAGGGACGGGGGTGATGTGTTCGTAGGGTGGTGAGGATTGATTTCGATGGGTGGAGGATTGATCGTCGCGATGGCTGCTCTGATAGATGGAGTTCGAGGTGGGGGACTGGGCTGGATTGACTTTTGAATAGACGATTTGTTTTTGGCAGGGTTTATTGCCGCTTTCTTCCCTTCTGAAATATTGACGTCTTTTTTCGCAATTAATAAAAGAATTAACACAAAATGTTAATACTCTCTTTGTTAACCAAGCAAGCCATTCTCGTCCCGAAACTTCCTGTCTTTCTCATCCCTAGGGAAACCTCTTCCCATTCCCCTTTCCCCATAAGACTCTTTGTCTGGTCCCCGTATGCACATCACCTGTGCCGTCTGAACGAAGTGGCACAGTCACCTGAATACTTGCCTGCAATCAAGCTGCGCGCGCACGCGCGAGAAAAAAAGTCGAGAGGATACAGAGGCGGTAGCTTCCGTCGGTGTTCGTTTTATCTCGCTATTTTTGCGCGGAGTCTCGCGGGATTCCCCGGGGAGCGAGGACAAAAAGGTGAAAACGCGGGAGGGGAAGGAGGTTAGTGTATCGAAGTGCGCGCGGCCGCGGGCTGATTTTTCCACTTCGAAGTGTCCGTTGTTATAGCTCGTAGTAATTTAATGTCGAGTTGTGTGTGTGGATTTCTGCAGAAAATTTATTTTAGGAAGTTCGAGAGGATTTAAAATAGGTTTTCGCAGTACGGATTGGCTGTGGTTCTGTATTTATAAGGAGTTTAATTTTCTTCTTTAATTATGGGGGATAATTTATCTGTGAAAATACGAAATTTATCGTGTTAGTGCAAAATATTTCTCGTTGAAAGCACTATAATAAAGTAAAAAACAGTTATATATGTACTGAAGTAGCATTTTACGAACAGCGGGATTGGCTGAAAAATTTTATGGCCCCACTTAAAAATTGAAAATAAGTGCTATATTATACGAGCCTTATAATATATGAATAATTGAGAGTTATAACTGCAGAAAAGTATTACGCCAACGCGAACGGCTGAAATATTAATGTTTTCAATTATTCAATCGATGAGTATAATACAGATGTAATAATTTTTCAAGATTTAAGGCTGGCGTAGTGCTTTTCATATTATATACACTTTCCGTACTTTAATGCTGAAATTACAGTTAAATCTTCATTTATATTCATTAATCTAGCCGCATGTGATGTTTTAATTTTAGAAAAACAGAAACACACATACGCGCAGAGAATCGTAAATCGAGAAAACGGCTTAATTAACCATCGAGACCCAACGAAAAGTCCTCGTTCTCCAAAAATAAATCGAGAAAATTCATATAATCAAAAGAGCCTCCACGCCCTCCGCCCCATTATCATACTAACCGCCTCATCACTGCCGTCATCACGACATACATAAATTCGAGAACTCACTCTCGAGCAAGATGACGACGACTCGAAAAACTTCCCGCGGAAATTAACAAGGACCTTCTCGCGCGCGTTTTCTTCGGGTTAATTAAATTCTCGCGCTCGCGCTCGCGCAAGAGAGATAGAGAGAGAGAGAGAGAGAGAGAGAGAGAGAGAGAGAGAGAGAGAGAGAGAGAGAGAGAAGTAATGTACTCTCTCGGCCGCTCATCCGCAAAACTCGTTGCTGCCCTAGTACGAGAGAGAGAGAGAGAGAGAGAGAGAGAGAGAAAGAGAGAAAGAGAGAGAGAGCAGAGGGCGAAAGTTTTAAGGACTTTTTAAAATCCATTAAGGGACTTTTTAAATCCATTGCACCCGGAAGGAGAGAGAGAAAGAGAGAGAGAGAGAGAGAGAGAGAGAGAGAGAGAGAGAGAGAGAGAGAGAGAGAGAGAGAGAGAGAGAGAGAGCCGCCCCGTAGTCACGAACTCGCATAATTTTTGCACAGTTGCGCGAGCACGCGCGAAGAGGAGTATAGAGAGAGAGAGAGGGAAGGAGAAATATATATTGTTCGTTAACCGCCGGCTGGTAGAGAGCGCGGAGCAAATTGTTTTTCTTTGGGAATTTGAGGTCGCGGATGGGTGGGTCGAGAAATGGCGGTGAAGGTACGTTTCCGAATACTGATTGCCAATTATTGGGCTTGCGAATTCGGGTGAGCCAACGATGAGAATTACTTTTTATCTTATTGGTCATGATTATTAGTACAGATCGGCACCTGTAAAGGTTATCTTTTTTTTTGCTTTTATGCATTTTTGTAGTTTGTTTTGTACAGTATTTCATAAAACCAAGAATACAGTCAAGACTTTTTCAAGTTCAAAATCAATGATCCTAAACAGAATTATTTCCCGCAACCATCTCGAATAATAAAGCGACTTTTTCCAATGGGAGGCAACGCATAATAAACAACGCACTTATAAACTCGAGAAACGCGACAATTCAGCAATAACCTCAGCCCAGCGCCTCAGCCTCTTGCTGAACCGCACCGGGACTTTTAAATTTCATAATTAACGACACCGCATCTCCTCGTTACCGCTCCTTAGCCGCCCCATAAAACCCGCAGCCTCCCAACCAAACCCTGCTAATAAACACACATACGCACACACACATCCTCCGCACGCTGCATCTTCAATTCCACCTCTCCGGCATTAGAAATTCATGAAACTCGATCGAGCCGTGCCGCGCTATCTAGAATTCCCACCATCTCTCGCACGGCCTATTCAATTAGTACTTGGAGATCGCGCGCTCGTTCCTCTCTTTTTCTATCCCCACATATACCTATATATACGCACGTGATAAATCGCGGCGTGCGCGCGCAGTCGTCATCGCGGCTGCGCATGCGACCGGTTGCGCGCGCGGCGCTTCATTAGGAGAGTTGCGTAATTGCCGACGATCCATTTGCCCCCTGCGCGTGCACGCGCGAGGAATAAAAACTAGTTCCTTTGGAGACAAGCGTCCTTTCTCGCGTGCTGCTTCAGTTTGTGTGCGGGGGGAAATTGTAAGTGTCGAGGGCAGCTTCCATGTACGGTAGTTTTGTTGTAATTGTACAATATATGTGTAGTTTTCTCGGTGGTATTTAATGTTGAGTAATATACTGGTAGCGTGCGGAGTTGTTGTATTGTTGTGTGTGTGTGTGTGTGTGTGTGTGTGTGTGTGTAATATATATATATATATGTAAAGTATATCGAGTTGGAGAAAGAAATCACGGTTAAATAAATAAGCGAGAGGTATAACGAGGCAGTAATAAAGTTCATTAGTATGCATTACAATTCTGATTTTACCGTGTGCATTAACCGGGCTGTAACTAAGGGGCGCTTTCATTACATACGACGTTGTTATTCTACTATTAGCATTATTACATTCACCGTTCCATTGAGTTTACACTCGTTATGCCTTGCATAATTTTCGTTTTAATTAAATTTGTGTTGGTAAATCGAATGAAGACTATGTTTTTTTTTTTTTTTTTTAGATTTCATGGAAATTAATAAACTATATATATATATAATATATATTTCGCAAATGTACGTATTACCGTTAAAAACTATCCCAGCGATATGAAATAAATATGAATACACGCGACTTATATTAAGACACCACTTCGCTTATCACCACAAATAAGACGTAACTTTAACAACCGTTCGAACCGCCCATCCCCCAATCGGAAAAAAATAGTCCACACACATATATAACCACACCTCCTGACCCAATGATTTACCGTCTCGCCACCTCTGGCGCGCTACTGTCACGCACTTCCCTTTGACAATATACGCTGCTCAAATCTCGTCGTCGAGTACTGGAAGAGACCCGCGGTTTCGTATTAATCCCTCTCTCTCTCTCTCTCTTTGGAAGAGGAAAAGGCGAGCGGTCGCGCACAAAAGAGCGGTAAAGAAGGCTGACGCTCTCCCGAATAAGTACTTAAGGGGATGTGAGTACCGACGTTATTTTTCAAACGAGCATAACTCACGCAAATATCAATAGAATTATCCAGAAAAAAATCTGCATGTAGTGTTTGCGTGTACGGAGCGCTTGACAGACGTCTTTTTCCAAAAAAAATGATGAGAATTTATTGAATTAAATAAAAACCGTACTGTCGGTAAGTAGGAATCTACAATTGACCTACTTTTCAAACGAGCATAACTCACGCAAATATCAATAGAATTATCCAGAAAAAAATCTGCATATAGTGTTTGCGTGTACGGAGCGCTTGACAGCCGTCTTTTTCCAAATAAATGTTTGAATGTTGATTTAAAAAAATATTGAAATTAGGGTTGCACATCCCCTTAATCAGACCGCCGAGATAGCCCGGTCGACGAGAGAGAAAGAGTATTCCTTTATACTGCGGCGAAGAGGAAAGAGAGAGAGAGAGGGGGATTACACGAGAGTTTGGAGGAGGCGGCGACGGTAATGACCTAACGACGACTGTGAATGGGAGGAGGAGAGATGTAGATAAACGCGGAATGGCCTTCTTTCGGGCATAGAGTGAGAGAAAGAGACAGAGAGACTTTTCGTGCGGATTCCGCGTTTTTATTCCGGTTTGTGAGTTTGCGCACGCCGCGCGGCTTTATATGCTAATGCGCGAGGTTTCTTTTATGAGTTTTTTTGTAACGAGAGATTATTGAAGGTTTTTTTTTCGAAAAGGTATTTAATGGGTAAAAATTTATTTTTTTTTATCGTTGTGGGGTAAGTGGTTATTGAAATGCGAAATGAAATTAATACAGGAATTTATTAAATGGTTGCACAATGTATCATTTTACTTTATTTTTTTTTTAATATAGTAAAATATTTTATTTTATCATTATTGTAATTTGAGTAGCAATATGTTTGTATATTTGATTTGTATATATAAAAGGAAATTTACATTAACAGAATGAATTTTATTTATTATAAATTTCTTATTGCCTCGTTTGAACAATTTTTGAACAAACCCGCGTAAAAATTGAAGCTATTGCAATAACATTGCTACTGTATAATTAATATCGCAGATGTATTGGCAATATAGAAGTACAACAATTGCAAGGCTATTGGCGCTATTTGCCTTGGGTGCTATTGCCAATGTATTGCCAATATCTTAAGATTTAACTCTCTAAAAAAAAAAAAATTCTTGGGTGGATTCGAACTAGGAATCTTCGGATTACTAGACTTGCTTGCTACCCACACAGCTATTTCGTTGTTTCTGTTAATGAACGAAATGGAGTTGGCAATTTAATACTCATAGTTCGCCCGAACTATGAGTAACAGCATTTATTACGGACACCAGTGTCCGTCAAAATTATTTTGAACGAAATGGAGGTTAAAAGTTGAAACAATTAGTACGTTATTTATCATAAAACTCAAAATCTTTCAGAAGTTTCAATACTTTTTTAATCCCATCGTACAACAATAATCCCAATCCCAGCACAAAACCAGCCGTTGAAAAGGAAACCTCATCATTATCCTCTCCTTGCTACCTCACAGAAAAAAAGAAGAAATCATCATTATTCATCGTCGCTCGCCAGTCGCGAGAGAGAGAGAGAGAGAGAGAGAGAGAGAGAGAGAGAGAGAGAGAGAGAGAGAAAGAGAGAGAGGACACCCAGATATGCATGCATACACGTCTATATAACCAAGCGGCGCGCGATTTGAAATTCAAATGACTAATGCCTCGGCGACGGTATTACCGGCACTACTGCTTCTCCTGCCTCTCCTCGAATTAGAATTGAAGATCCATCTAATTTCACAAAGAGAGCGCAAAAGAAAGCCAGCGCGCATATTAAAAACTTCAAAGAGCTGATTACGAGATCCACACAAATTGTCGTCCTCGTCTACGTCCGTTCATAATTCATCATTTCCTTGAGATTTGAATGAGAAAGCGCGAGAACGGGGGAAGAGCATGAGGACCTTTATGAAGTCTCTGTCTTTCTTCCTTTGCGCCTCGATATTACCCCGTTTTCTCCGGTGATCCCTAGTGATATTGTGAGAATCAGAGGGAGAGAAGAGAAGCGAATGGATCCTGTTTTACGACTACCGCGAGAGTCACGTCGCGTGTTCCAAGCTGCGATGCGCGCAGCTGTTTTGGAGCAGAGGTTTTTGATGCGTAATATGGGCTCGCCGAAAGAAATAGTAATAAATAAACGACGTTTGGGTTTCATTTCGACTAGTATATATAATAAAATAAATTCGCATATTCGGCCATACACGAAAGTAGAATATGACACAGTCGGCAGAAATCTGCTCCCTCGGCTTTTTATTCCCGCCTTTGAGAGTGAGAGCTGCACCGTCGAGTTCGCAAATCAGCCTGTTTGTTATCACAACAGCTACATTGGGCATGACATCACGCCTGCTTCAGGTCCCGCGATTCAGAATACACCACACACACATTCCTGCACTTCCTTATACCCACTCCCCTGTACCAGAAAAAGCAGCAGCAGCAGCAGAAAATCAACAACATCGCGTCATCAAAAACTATACCGTCAACCTTATCCCTCGCATCTCATCTCATCTCATCTCTCTCTCTCTCTCCTCTCGTTCCCAATTTTCCCGCCACATATTCCTCTCTTTACCCCACACCACTCTCTCTGCGTGCGCGTCTATCAATCACTCTCGGCACTCACTGCTACCGCGCGTACGCCCGTTGACGATCGCGCGTGCGCGCTTGTAAACTCGTTTCGGATTAGTTACGGCAGCGGCGGCGGGCTGCTGCTACCGCGAGAGATAGCGCCTGTAATTAATAAGGCAGGGGGGAATCGCTTTTCAATCTACCTGTAATCGCCTTGCTTTCTCTCTCTCTCTCTCTCTTCCTCTCTCTTCGTTTCGCGGCGTTATTACGAGCGCAGGAGAGAGGCGAGAAAAATCGCGGCGTAGTGCATGGGTATATAATTAGTTGTCGCGCGGCGTCGTTTGAAAATCGTTAGATAGATAGCAGGTGATTGAGACGTGCGTTCGTTTGCAGGTTGATTTTTGGCGGCGGGGGTTTGATAATTTGTCAGGATTTAGTTTATCGAGTGTTTATATAGAGTTTGTCGATAAGTAGGTACATTATTTTAGATGTCGTGAAAGTATGTATACATAAGCGATAAAAACTTTGTTAGATTAAGTGAAATATATCGATTATAAGTTTATGTACCGGTTTTTAATGCGATCGATGAAATTTATTCGTTAAAACCGTTTTAATAAAGATACCGATCATTATCTTAACTCACGGTCGAGATGTAATCATTCGGGGAATTTGCAATTACAATTAAATAAGTATATATGTATACTGAAATATGTAATATTTGATACCTCGATTCAATCGAATAACCGTATGCGCGCGGACTCACAATTAAGATAACCGTTGTACAAGGATATTATTCCCCGAAAATTATCATGAACGTTACAATATAATTTGCGACAAGACCATTGACTTACTTTTCATCTGTAATTATACCTGACGTACACAGCCGTCTCAGCTTCATCAAAATAAACAACCAATTAATCTTTTAAAATTCTCCATATCGTTCTCACGAAATTTCCTTCGTAAATACCTTTAAATCGCAAGAAACCCCAACGATCCCCCGTCAATAAATCGCACCTCCTCCTTCCACCATTCCGAAAATAGCTCCCGTCAAGTCCCGACACCTGCAAAGCGCCGATTTCGAATCCACGCTACCTCTCGTAATCCGATACGCCAACGTCGCGTGCTATCCTTCACTCCCACGTACACACACCCGATGCCGCCTTCTTCTTCTCCTCCTCGCGATAACGCGCTTTTCAACGCGCGCGCAGCTGCCAGCCGGCAGAATTCGGAAAACCCGAAACCGCCGCGATTGTACTTTCACGCGCGCGCGCAACTGGTTCTCTATATGCGCGCTGGGAGTGGGACTTTGGCTGCTTTTTGGTTTCTTTTGTATACTCCAGAAAGCGCGCGCTTTTACTTCTGGTGGCTGCGGTAGAGAGGAGAAATTATTTGGAAAAAGGTGGCGCTCGCGTTGTTGTTTTTTTCATAATATTGGGAAGAGAGGGAGAGGTAATTGTAACGTTGACACATTGTTCGTGTAATAAAAAGGCTTAACCCCAAATCAATAATTTTCGCGAGAATTATATAGAAGTGTGAGAGAGTCTCGCGGTCGACGAGCCAGTTCGAGGAATAAAGTCGGACGGGATGAAATTCTTCAAAGTTTTGATACTTTGGCACATTTACAACAACGGGATTTTATTTATTCTTTAGTGCTGTGTTTAATTTGCTTTTCATTAACGTATATTATAAATCTATATGCAGACTCGTGCGATCGAAAAGATTAATGGAGATGATAATTAAGATAACGGAAGAAATCGGTTTGATAAATATCTTCGATATATAAATCATGAATCGATGAAGCTGCTTTTTTCATATAATGGTTCGTTATTCTCTCGATGAAAATCATTTATTAAAAGAAAAATATTCTACCTCGCGTTGAAACAAAATCCAAATTCCCAACTACTAATTACCCCAACCTAAACAAACCTTAACTTAAAAAGTTAACACACAAAAATCACTTCAAGGCCCTTACATACCGCCTCCCTCTTTAACCCATCTCATCTTCAGAACGCATTTCCAAATCAAGACTCTATCCTAAACACGCAGCATCTCCCCATCACCACCCGCTATACACATTTCGTCGGCCTTGGATTTCAGAAACGCGCGTAGCGCAAACATAGAGAGCCCGACTACAGCGAATCCCCGCGCGTATTTGCGCGCGCGCACACGGGCGTAAATATTTGCGCGTCGAAGAGCAGCGCGTGTCCGCGTGGTCTTGTATTTTACGATTGTCAATACGTTACGCGCGCGCGCGCCTGCGCGTGATATATACCGCGACTCTTATATTATACGCGTCTGATTTCATTTTGGATTTTGCTTGCTCTGTGTGTTGGAGTTTGGAAGTGACACGGGGCGTGTGTGATTTATTTCCGGCGCGTGTAGTATTGTGAATCAATTGTAGAGGTAATGGACTGTTGGCTGAGGAAAATTTTGAGAGCCGGATTATATGTTTTCGAAATTGGATTTTTAATTAAAATAAGAAGATAATTTCGTTGCAAGGAGGATAAGAAGTTGAAAGATTAGAGCGAGCGAGAATGAAGTAGTCCCAAAAGTTTAATTTCTCGCTGAAGGGAAATTTCGAAAATTAATTGCCGATGTTTTGAACTCATTTAAAGTTCTGATGGTTAGTTATACTCGTGGAAGTAATTTTGCGCTAGATACTCAAATAGAAATTATACGTTTCGAAGAAACTTTTTGTTTTTGTGAGGGAGTGTGTTCAACTCGTGTTTCTTATTTCAAGAAAATAATTGAAAATCGAAATATTATTTTATAATTACCCATCCATTTCGTATCGCGATTTCCAAATTTTCATTAAAATAATACTTTTTTTCAAAATTCCTATATCTATGAGAATATTAAATGACGCTTTTAAAGTGCAAATCCTTTTTAGTAACCTCCAAAAAAAAATACGGAAAATCCATCCCGGTCCAAAAATTTTGACCACCCCACCAACTCACCTCACCCATTCCTTCACTGCCCCCCCCCCCCTTCCCGTCTCCAAACCGTCCATTTAGCCGCTGAAAAATGAACCCGATATACAGGCCTCTCCTGAGCCATCGACCACCGATCCAATCCCAAAAGCCATTATTTTCCCGCGCTCGCGTGTGTATCATCGTCGTCGTTCAACCCGTTCAGCTGCTTCATCAATCGCTCCCCTCCCTTGCAGTTTACACGCTGGTTGTCCTTAACCCCGATTTCCGGCGGCAGCGTTTGCTTATTGCGAGCGGAGGAAATCCGCGTTCCCCGCCTGATGCGGTGGAAGAGCTGAGTCTGTTTTATCGGGCGATTTAGCGTATATAGCTGTTTTGAGACAGAGATCTTTTGTTTTAATCCGTTTGCCGGTCGCTGCGTGCTCCGTTTCAGGTTAGGAGGTTGCGCGGGAAGCGAACTGTTCTTGAGAGGTTAAGATGGTTTTGGAGGCATTATAATCGGAAGCGAGACATGCTAAACAATTGATACTTTAAGACTTACAAGGTTCCTCAGTTTTATAATAAATACAATAAGAAATTACTGCTTGAATTTTGTGCTTCAAACTGAACGGAAATTTTTTCATAAATTAAAAGCGATGGAAACATAAACATGTAAACCCAATGCGGTCCTAAAATCACAAAGTTACTCAGTGCAAATGACAAATACTCAAAGCCAAATTTCCAATCAAATTTTCCACCTCTTTTCAAACCCCGAGAATGTCCAACTCTCCGCGCTCTCCCCGTCCGCCTCGTCACACTCGTCGCGCGTTTACAAATAAATTTACGGGTATTTATAAAACGATTTCCTCGCACGCTCGCGTGCACAATTTATACGTCGCGGCTACTGCGCTCTCGTTCGCCGCGTATGTGTGCTCAGCAAAGTGTGCAAACGAATCATGTATGGACCTTCTCTCTCTCTCTCGCCCCTTCGTTTGCATTGCCGAGAGAGAGAGAGAGAGAGAGAGAGAGAGAGTATAGGACGGCAGCTCGGACGTCGAAGTGACGCAAATTGTCAATAATTGCGAGAGGACGAGGGCTGCGGTCTTGTGGATGCGCATTTGCAATCGGTGTATTGATTAATTTTGAAGGTTTTAGTGTAGTCTGTAGGGTTATACACGTCGTTATTTTTGGGCCGGTTTAGAGTTATTGTTTAGGGACAGGGCTATGCGCTGATATTTGCCGCATTATTTAATATCACGTGCGCGCGGCCGCAAATTTGCACGCTTGAATTGACCCTTTGCAAACGTTACAAGGACATATGTAACAGAATTTACGTGCCTAAACAGGGTGCTGTGTTACATTGGTTTGGGTCACGCGTTATCGATGTAACTAACAATTGTTATCCTACATTAGTTATCCTGCTCTCAAACATTTGCATTCATTTGAACACATAAACATTCCAAATTATCGCGTTTCTTAATCTCTTAATTGCAATAAAATACGATTCTATCACCCTTTACCTTCCCCTCCTCACTATCCTCAATCTCTGCTGATATCACCAAAAGCCATTCCTCTCTCTCTCTTCCTTTCCCGATACATCCGGACTATACCCGACGACACCTAGATCCGCCTTAGCACAGCAGCGCCAGGCGTTAATGGCCCTTCCTCTCTCTCTCTCTCTCTCTCGCTCTCTCTCTGTCCGCTCATTCATTCGTAAAGCCGTGCTAAGAGCCTTTTGACGCCTCTGCGGAAGTGACCAGCGACGCGTGCGCGCGTTCGCGGAGCCCCGGCTCAGCGCGATAATTCATTCGTGCGCACGCATGAGCTGCGGGGTATCGGGATGAAAGGGTTCGAGTGGTTGAGTTATGATTTTCGGTGATACATGCGTAGAGACGGAGAGGGAGAGAAGTGTTTTTGATTTGGTGAATGGGGAGTGATGGATGAGGTTAGAGAGGCGAAAATTGGGGATTATGTAGGGGGTATTGTGCGTTGGTGGAAGGGATGTGTGAAGTGGTTGAGATTAGAGAGTAAACAGGAGTGTCGATATGGTTAAAGGGTTCGTGCGACTTTTATTGCTCTTAAGGCAGTTCACCCGGTCGACACAGCAGTTTTAGTTGTATTATTTTTTAAATAATGTTTTATTAAGTTGATAATCCAAGAAAAAGTACATGTAACAAATATATACTAGAAGGAACATAAGACAAATTTTTTCAGATAAATTCAGGCAATAGTCACTATGCTATTGTTACAATTAAAGACAAAAACTTTATGATACGAGTTACCAGTACGGCGCAATATCAATTTATTTAAGAAAAGCAAGTAAAGTTTTAGAGTGTTTAAGATGAACAAATTGATGTTGCGCCGTACTGGTAACTCGTATCATAAATTTTTCCACCGATACTCCCCCTGAAATTTCTTAACGAACAAAACAAGCTTTATTTCGTTAAGATCGGATAAAAAATAAAAAAATTAGAGAAACTTATTGAAGTTTTTGTCTTTAATTGTAACAATATAGCATAGTGACTATTGCCTGAATTTGTCTGAAAAAAATTGTCTTATGTTCCTTCTAGTATATATTTGTTACATGTACTTACTCTTGGATTATCAACTTAATAAAACATTATTTAAAAAATACAAAAACTAAAACTGCTGTTTCGACCGGGTGAACTACCTTAACGTTGAGTTGTGGTATTTTGTTGATATTTTATGACCCAATAACGTACCTTCACTACTCAGTAGCAGTGCTTCGCATACAAAAATTTATCATTTCATTCAAGAGCATTAAGCCAAATCAGTGTCATCTCGCAAGCAGCGACCCATGAAACTCTCAGCCTCCTCCTCGCGATCTACTCCAGATTCCCCAGATAAAAATCCGCCGCCTCTCTCAAGGCCGAAGCAGAAGCAGCAGCAGCACTTACATCGCTCTCTCGTCACCCTCTTATCCTCTGCCCGAGAACAGCAGCCATTCTTCATTAATAACGGCTCGCTAGCGAGCGAGCGCGCGGTTATAAATTCCTGCCGCGACGCGCGTTCGCACCTCATTATTCCTCTCTCGCGTTGCGGAAAATTTCTCCTCGGACGCAAGCGTATATGCATCACGGAGATTAAGCTCTCTCTTAGGAAATATAGATTCAATTTCGAGTCTTTACTTGTGTGTGTGTGTGTGTGTGTGTGTGTGTGTGTGTGTGTGTGTGTGTGTGTGTGTGTGTGTGTGTGTGTGTGTGTGTGTGTACGAGTCTTGTGCGCGTTTAAAGCCATCTGTTTTTCCCTTTATCGTTCTTCTCGCGCCTTGGGTCGACGTCTTCTTCTTGGGGGCGCACCCCTTTATCTTTCATTTTCACCCCAATGGCTTTTTTATCGGTAATGTCAATAAAGGTGCTTTATTGCTTTGGAGTTCAACCGTTTCTTTAAATCGTTTAGAAAAGTGTAACGACCCTTTCGAGTTTCTTTATACCTAGTATTTTGTTAATTATTGTTTGAAAATAAAATTATTTCTTATTATTTTATTACCTACTTATAATAATAAACAAGGTATAGTATTCAAGTTATACGGCAAATTCAATCATTCGGAGCCCTTCGTAAAACACGAAACCGTCCGCAACCTTCGGCAATGTTTGCTTTACGAGCGACGATAATTTAGCAATCAAACCGCCTAAATCAATCGCCCGGAATTCACCTCCTCACCTCGCCGTCCCTCTCTTTTTTTCGACTAAACATTTAGCTCGGCCCAAGCACCGCCGTTTCCATCTTCTCCACCTTCAGCGTTTTTATCGTCCGACTTTTCCCTCCTGCGATTGCTTTTTTTCCTCCCACCGCGCGCGTGCAATCCGGCATTATTCCCCGATCTTATACGCCCTCTCCCGAGACCTTCCATTCTTCTCTCTCCCTCCACCCCTCTCGCTCACGTGTGGAACACAGACACAAGGAGAAAAAGAGAGAGAGAGAGAGAGAGAGAGAGAGAGAGAGAGAGAGAGAGAGAGAGAGAGAAAATCCAAGAATCTCCAGCGGAGATTTATCGCCGCGAACCTTATCACGCGGCCGTATCTCACCGAAACGATGATACGAATTCAGTGGCTCCCGCGCGCTTCTCTCGTTTCTCTCTACCGCAGAATCCGATCGTTTCAGCTTCGTGGAACAAGCCGAGCGCGTCCAAAATTTTAGAAAAAATTTTGTAATTTTGGGGAATGCGCGGTTAGATCGGCTTATCGGAGTATACGGGTGGAAACCCGAGATGCGCGCGCCACGGAATTCCACCATATAATTAGAAGCGTTAGAGGCTACATATAATGTGTTTATATACACGCAGTGTGCCTGTGTGAGGTTGCTTTAAATCACGGTTAATTGACTTATTAACGACGCTGGCAGTGGCGTTTCGCCGAATTCGAGCGTTATTTTTCTCGTAAATCTGGCAGGTATGCGGAAAGAAGCGTGCAGCGGCCGAGAGGAGGTTTTAAGTTACGAGGTCGCTGGGTAAATTTTGGTAATTTGTATGGCTACATTAAACGCGCGCTATACGATCATCGAACGCAATCGACGATAAATTTAATTAAGGGAACTATAAACTATTTTGTTGAACAATAATTCATCCTATATATGTTTCACCAACGCGGTCGCCTAAATTTAATACATTGTCGCAATTTTTACGACCCGCATTAACATCAACCCCCACACCGAATCCAATCCATCCCTCACCACCGCCATGAACTTAATACTCCCTCCGCGATCTATCCACCTATCGCTCCTTCACCTCTCTCTTCTACCAGCATCAGCTTCTTCCTTACGCACGGGCATATCGGCTTCCATCCTCTTCCTCCTCCTCCTCGTCGGCGTACGTACATCCATATATATGCGCGCGGAGCCGAAAAGACTCCGGTGCGCGCGCGCGAATCATCAGTCAGCAACAGAAACCCCCGCGGGAGATACGTATCTTCGGTCACGCTTAACAACCGGAGATTAACGAGTCGCATTACGCGCCGCGAGGAGAGAGGAGATGCGCCCCCGTGTACAGGAAATACACACGGCTGATGCTGCTGCTGCTGTAGCTGCAGCTGTGGCGGCGGTGGCGGTGGCTTCCGCGTGTATTATCTAAGCGCGTCATATACGCGCGGGATTGTTATCTATATGTATGTATATGCATGTATGTATGCGAGGGGCGTATGGTTGGTTGCGCGGCTGAATTATTAATTAAATTTAATATATCGAATGCCAGGGTATACCGATTAGATGCGCGCGCGCGATTCGTGACGCATGGTTGAGGGTAGAGAGAGGTGGGGTTGGTGTGGAATGCGTCGGCTTGTAAAATGAGGTTCGTGCTATTCGGTAGTTTATATTGTGTTTTTCCAAATTTATAAGTGTTACGGTTTATTTTGATAGGGATCGAGCGAATGGATGCGGGCTTCCGAGGTAAATAATATGCAGAACTGTATATACGAGCTAATCCGAACACGCGAAGCGCATAATGATGTGAAATAAGTTACGCTGATAATAAATGTTTCGCAAACTTATCGAATGCGGCAACATTATTCAGAAAGTTGCGATCATTCGTATAAGGTAGAATATCTAGCCGGTGTGATCTAGCACGTGGAAAAGTGGAAGTGCAGTTGGAGATTTCGTTGTTGTTGATTATTATGGCACTGCCCAGTTTTACGGTAGTTGATAAACATTTACACTGGTTATTTCAAATCGCACGATAATTTGTAAATAAATCTGGGATGTAATTGAATATATAAATAAGATCTCAATTAGTCAAATTCAGTGTGGTTGGTGAATATTTGATTAATTTATTTCAGTATACATCTTCATGATATGTATAATCCTACATGTATCGGACTTCTCAATGACATAATATACGCATTTGGGCAACGGTGTATTGAAGTTTTAAATTTTAATCGATGGACCGATTTTGGTACATCGATAACGAAATTTAAATTTTACCCAATATTTACAAACTTTCGAATTTGCATACACGTGTTTTGAAGATTTAATCGAGTCGTATTTATAACACACGTAACGCCGCGCGTTAAAAAGTAAATATATTGTACAAGAAAGCACGAAAAAATGAGAAATCACTTTTCACTTTTTAAATATAAATAAACAAAAATTTATTTTTATTTTCTCCATTCTCTTTTAAAAAATGTCGCAACAAATTCCATGTTTCTCTTCGTATTTTACGAACCGGGACCAAATTTTTATTTAAAAAACCATAAAAGTTCGATAAAACACTGTCAAGCAGCACCAGCAGTCGAGATTTTACGATTGAAACATATGGCGATGAATTAAAAAAGTTTCTTCCGGTGCAAGTGTAAAAATTTTTTACGAACTTTGCCGTCGTCGTCGTCGTCACTCGGCTCGCTATTTTCAAGCGCTCGCGCACGCCCGCGAGAGAGAAAAGCAAACACTTCTTATCGGTTGTTCCTTCGCGATAAAATTTATTGTATTGCCGACGTAACACTTTTATGCCCGGCTGATTTAAACCTCGAGTTTTTTACGCGCGACGCGTGACGCTCGTACGAAAAATCCCCCAGTCGAGATGAAGTGGAAGCCTGTTTATTTCAATAAGGGGTTAGCCGGGTATATAGTGATGATCCGAGTTTACGATAAGTGGCAAATAGATTCTAGACATTATTACCCGAAGTCAAGTATTTTACGTGAAAATTCTTCTCTCCGATCTTAAATTTCGTATAATATTATCAAATACATTTATTATTTCGCAAAAAAAAAAAAAATTAACCATCCTGTACGAAATTTCACTTTCCACCACTCCAGCAAGTCCGTGAACCTGCCTCAGTCGTTAAAAACCGCACCCGACCGAATTCAGTCTGCTAGCCAGCCAACTCTCGCCGACCTGCGCACATGCACAGAGAGCCCCAGTGTCCTTGTCCTTCTCTCCCTACCAGACATACCTCGACACTCTGCAATTACGCGCACGCGAAGCCGCTCTCGTATATAGGGAGGGAGAGGAAAAAGATGTCCTCTTTCCGGATCACTCGACCTCAACGGCGACAACGCGGCTGTAGCCGAGGACGCGACGACGCCGAGCGTTGCGGCGGAGTTGTGCGCATCACCCTTGGACTCGCCTTGAGTGTATAAAACGAGGTACACGTGTTCGCGAGCGAGCGGCTTCTCTTTTTGTTTGGGTCCTTTTTTTCTCTCTCTCCCCCTCTTAGGAGAACGCGAGCAGTCGCGCGTTTCGTGTCTAGCCGAGGAGGAATCTGGGTAATTTCGAGGCGAGCGCGCGTGTGTGTGCGTGTTAATTATGAAGATTAGATGCGTAAAATTGCGGTTGATGCGCGCGGGTTCTGGAAGGGCTGAGCTCTTAAGCAGGCAGGTGATGTGAATTCATTTGATTTTGGGATAAGGGAGAGAGAGAGAGAGAGAAATTTCTGGAATGCACAATCCACAGCTGGAATTCCACGTATATATACATAAAGATTGTTCATATATAAGCTTTCGAAAATTACATCACTATGGCGCGTTCGCTGATTCCGAAAGGAAATAATACCCCTCTCTGATAAGTCTCTCAAAGTATATAGAAAACAATAACGACATGTCGAGTCGACGAAAGAAAACACTTACATAGTTATCGCGGATAGCCGCACGATGATATGTATGCGTATATAACACACACACAAAGCGCGCGCTAGCGAGACCGCAGTAAAACAAGCGGCTGGAACATCTCCGATGCGAGCGCGCGCCCGCCGCGCATACCGCGCGTGTAAGAGTTCTCATATTCCTCAGCAGTCAGCTGACACTATAGACGCGGGATCGTATAAGTTCTCACAGACGCATTTAAAACGCATTTGCGCGCGCGCGCGCGCACGGTAACTGCGTAAAATACACAGTTTACCGGCAGTTATACGCGGGATAATAATAAGAGATTTTCGAACTGGAAATTTTTCGGATTCTGTAATGTTCTATTTATATGTCAATGCACTCCCGGGATTATTGGACGGAATAAGGAAGTTATTAGAAATGCATTTGATAAACGATGGGGATCCATTGACACGTAAAACAAATCGAATATAAAACGCTTGAAATTCGACGCGATTGCCTGATATCATTTCGGTTGTCACGCGTCTTCCTCAGCGATTATCTCGGAAAGTGTGTTTGACTAGCTAATGATATTGACATTCTCTCGTCTGCGATGTTAATTTTCTACCATTCGAAGCTCGTTATTTGTTTCATCACTAATCACCAAAACGTCTCCGATTTTGTCACCCAAGTATATAAAAATCCAATTTTCCTGCTCCGAAAAAAAAACCTTATCCATATATTTTCGATTCAAACATCAGCAGTCACTAACCTTCCCAAAACCCTCCCTCGCGTTCCCACGCCTATCATCCTGCCAAATCGCCCCGAAATCGCCAACGCAAACCCATCTCTCCTACAACTGCAGGAGCTCGGGCGAACCTTATACTCACGCGGGGCCCCTCGGGCTACCGTCTCTCTCTCTCCGCTCGCAATGTGTCTCTCCCACTACCGGCACGCGCGAGCGGCAAGCGCGGCGGCTCGAGTCCCAGAGCGTAGAGCGTGCCTGTCTCTCGGCTCGCCTCAGTCGCCGCTTAAAGGCACGCCGAGTCTAACGAGCTCTCTTCCTCTCTCTTACTCCTTCTTTCTCTTTCTTATACTCGCTCACTCCGATATTTATACGTTATACATATAAGCATACTATATGAGGTTCGCGCGGTGTGCGAGGCAGCAGAGTTCGGCAGTGCGCGTGGTGGTGGTGGTTGGTTTCGCGTTTCTGTGCTTTTCGTGATGATGGTGGAGAGTGTGTCGAAGGAGAGGAGCAGCAGAAGCAGTTGCGAGAAGCAGAAGGTGACGACAGGTGGACGGAGCGAGACTGTTGTTGTTACCGATGTCGAGCGGTCCTGAGGTCGCCAGTCGACCCTTCTGCTGGGACACCATGCCGCCCTACTGGTGAGCGAGCGGGCGATCGAGGGATCGATAAAGAATCGATTTTTTTTTGGGACGTATAGTTGATTGGGAGAGGACAAATAGGCATTGTGTGTGTGGGATGATGCAGGGGAAATGGTGGGCTACGTGATTGTTTACAATATTGTGTGCCGAAAGAGATTGTAAATGGCCTGAATAGGCTATTCAATTTCGCTCGTTTTAATTAGCCTCATTTAATTTGGTATATGTATAATTAAACAATGATCCAAATGGATGCCCGCCTATCGATCTTTGATCGGATCAATGGCACCCCTTATTCGACGCGCGCGCTGGAATTTACACAGTTCTCAAATAAATATATTAAATTCAATGGGTTAATTATTTCATCCAAGGATAATCGCTCTTATATCGCCAAGCGCAAATATTTCTAACCGCATTTTTGTACAGATATTAAAAATAAACTAGACGCTCGCATTTATACGATTGTTCTCAAAATCATTTGATAAACTTCGTATACGATAATTCGTTTTTATAACGCTAATAAAACTCTTGCCGGTTGATTATCAACTATACGTGCGCGTATAAAGAGCGTAAAAAAGAAACATATAAGCACTGCTTCTTTGAGGAAGTAAAATCAATTAACCGATCAAGCTTTCGGGCTCGCAGTGGGTACGTGTTCCTCTGCCAAATACGTGATTTGCCGTAGGTCTTGCGCGCGTTTATAACGTAGTTGTGCGAGATGACGAAAAAAGTGCCGTGCGCGCGGCCGCGTCAGCAGAAACGTCGGCTCCCGCTGTCTCCGAGTGTTGCGGTTTTTAGAGACCGATGGACAGTTCGGCTGAGCTAGGCAGCAGTAGATAGTAGTAGACACGAGGAGTGACCTGACCCGAAATGTGTCATAATCGGAACAAAAAATTCGTAGGCGAAAAATGTGTCCTTCCGTTCTCTCTCTCTCTCTCTCTCTCTCTCTCTCTCTCTCTCTCTCTCTCTCTCTCTGGGCTACAGATGCTATCGGTTCCGGGTTATAAGAAAATTGATCTCGTATGTGATTGTACCTCTTTGTAATAGTAACATTGACATTTCTTACGAAGTTTTTTACTGCTACATTTCGAAACCTTTTCATTAAAAACCTTATTATACATAGATCGACTAGTACTGATACAATACACCGGAATTAAACGACGGATAATTTCGTACAAAACAGCGCATATTATTTGTTTTTACACGCCCGCACCGAATGCAAACACCACATACCGAAGCAATCCAGGCACCTCTTACAAAGTCTTAAAACAATTTCTTCGTATGCTCCTCTCTCCGTGCGCGCGCGCGCGCACTAAATCCTCGCGACATCGGCGCAGAAAACATCGAAAAACATACATTAAGACCATCCTTGTCGTCGTCGTAGTCGTTCTACCTATACCTTTCCTTGCGCACTGTTTAAAATGTCAAAGTCGTGTATAGCATCCTCCTTCTCCTCTCCTCACCCCCTCTCGCTCTTTTTTCGCATATACATATAGACACCGCGAGCGAGTAAAAGCGACGAGTGCACGCAAGCAAGCGAGCAAGAAGAAAGTGAATCCGCGCAGACGTGACGCGGGTCGAAAAACACCGGTGGCGCCGTTTTAATCTCTCTCGGAATATCGCGCGTCGATGACAAAAAGAAAGAGAAGGAAAAAGAAAAAAGACGTATGGTGGGTACACGGATACATTGATTTCTTAGGGAGGGCAAGAGATGTGCAGTGGAGTATATTGCACAAGGCTTAGAAAGCGGATGGCGGAGATTTTTCGGGGGGAGAGTGCAGTGCTGTGTGGCTTTGAACTTCGGTGGAAGACGCGCGAGATTTTGTTGTGATACGGCCTGGAGATGCGCGAGGAGGATGAGGCGGTTTCGCAAGTGTGCGCGTTGGTAAGAACGTTTCTCCGACGATGTGTTTTTTCGGGAGTTATTTTAGTTGGTGTGATGGCTTGTAATTATGCCGTCGAGTGCGTGTGTACAATTGATAATTTAGAAACTCACTATAATGACGGTTATAACGACTTCGATACATCGTTGTCTAGGATTCTCATAATGCTTTGTACGGACTTCGAATCTTTGAATTGATAAAATATTTTAATGAAAAAAAAAAAAACAGATATCTTACATCAAAGTATATTTACGTGTTGTTTTTTGTGTATAACCGCATATTTTAAGACTGCCAAACTAGATTTTCGAGTAATGCAAAGTAGCTCAAGTTCACCGAAACATTTTGCATCTCTGCCCACATAGTATACAAGCAGCAACTGCACCAACATCTATACACAAACACTTAACTCACGCTATATTTTTAGACCAATCGTAAAATATCGCTTCTCTCTCCGAAATGCCAAACTGTGACGGATCTCCTCCTCTCGGCATTTAAACAATCGACATTCCCCTCATGCGAAATTAAACAAGCCCCCTCCCAAAAGCAAACATACATGTACACACACGCCCCCAGATATCTCCTCACACAAAAGTCAAGGCCAGCTTGGCGAGTGTCAATACAGGACCGGAGAGGAAAATCTCTCTCCTTCCCTCCTCGACTCAACTCTCCGCACGCCTCGCGAGGAGCAACAGGTGAACCTGCCGCTCTCGCTCGCTCGCGCATTTGAATAATTGGGCGCTTGCACGAGGGTTGCCTCTCTTCTCGCGTACCTATATATATATATATATCACACTCGACGCGAAACTCGATCGCTCTCGTGCGAGAGAAAGGGAGAAAGGCCTTCAGCATATTTTGGAAGAAAATACGTGACTCTCGAAAGTGTACCTTCGCGCACGACTCGATTCGGCGAGCGAGCGACGATTTTGTGTATATATATGTCCCTCGTCGCCGCGGGCGCGAGCGTATCTCTGTGTGTATATGTGAGAATGTGCAGCACAAGAGAGAGAGAGATATGGATCGGATGGATAATGTCCTATTTCGGATGCCCGTCGCGGCGCGAGTGCGAAAAGATCGTGCATTTCGAATTTGGAGAGGTGCGCGCGCGCGCGCGTATGGGCTTTTATGGGACGTAAGCGAAAGAGAAATGAGGGATTCGCGACCGGTTTTCTGTCGTGCGCGCGGTATCGGAGTCTTTTATTTTTCGGGAGTCGAAGTAAAATTGGCGAAGGTGGGCTTTTAAATAAGAGGGGGGAGAGAGAGGTTTGGCTAATTATTGTATTTTTAGGATATTGGGTAAAAGTGCGGGTTGGGTTGGGTTTGTTTTTGAGAACTTTATACGTGATGTTGTTTTACACAAGCTGTTATATACAATGTTGCTTGTGACAGTATAAAAATTTTACATTTTTACGAAATTGAAATACAATGATAAAATTCCACGCTCAATTTTTTACATTTACATTTAAAAATCATATCTCTGAACTGGTTGCTAATTTTTTTATCTCTCTCTTTTGTTGCAGGTAAGTTGAACCGCCGCTACCCAACCACAAAAATAAACCGTAGCATGTTAATGGTCGCGGATCGGTAAGTCAAACCAATCGCCATGATTCCGATTCCCCATCGTCGACCGACAAAAAGAAATTCGAAACCTTTTGCAATTACCAATAATCCCTTCGAAACCCGTAAAACCTGTGCACAACGGGGCGCATTAAACCGCCAAAAAAAACAAAACCCCGTACCCCGTTCCATTTCTTTCCTCTCTCTCTTTCTCTTTCTTTCAACTTTTCCGCGAAAACCATCGTCTAGTTTCAAAAATTAATCAACGATTATCCTCGGATTAATACATTATATATGCCCGGCGCGCCGGCGATGACGTTAGACCAATCCCCTCGACACGCGTAATCGACGCGTAATGATGGAAAATTGCCCAACAAGAGGGGGAGAAAAAACGGCTCCTTTTCCCATCGACTCGTGTGTATGTAAACAGTCCGCGATCGCAATTAGCGTTTATGGGCGGCCAATTACGCGCGCGTGTGATTTCGGAGAGCGACTCTATTAAGCGCGCAGGCGCCGCGCGAGGCTTCGCGGAATACGTCGTCGCCTCGGTGTGTCTGTAGGTGAGGTATACGAGCGACCTCGAATGTCACGGACACGACGACGACGACGGTTCTGCGATGAGGAGCGGGACCTTGGCGCGGCGATTTTTTTCGTTCTTCCGGTGTTTTCTTGTAATTGGTTTTTGCGAGTGGTGCGTTATTGTTGTTCTTCGCGGTATCGTTGCAATTTTCGAACCGGCAGGGTTGAAGGCGGGATGGACTCTTTTAAATTTGACGCGATAATTAGTTTCGTGGATTTATCGATCTCTGAATGTTTTCTTTCTTTTTAAGACCGAAAGAGACGAGTGCGGAAATGAAGAACAGTAGTCATGTCTTCGATAATTCATAAAACTTAATTTTGAATGTTTTTATGGGTTTGAAATTTGCATCGTTGGAGTGCAACGAAATAATTTTTTATACAATTAATTAAAGTTATTAAGGACTGGAAATTTTATCTTCTAAATTTTTGTTATAAAGTTGTTTGGCACTATAAAATAATAAATCTACACGCAAAATTAATATTAATTATTATAAACTTAATGTAGTATCAAATATTCTTTTATTTCGTTGCATTACAACGTTGCAAACTTCAGACCCATATGTTTTTTACCGTCGTATAAAAACTGTTTTAAAATCTTATTTAAATATTTAATAAATACAGTTGATTAAACTGTTATCAATAGTGTTAAAATTATAATAAAAAGAAAATATATATGTATTGTTTTAAACAATTAAAAGTCCGAATCGAATGAGAAATCTTGCAAACAATTAAGTTTTATCAGGCGGGACTAATCTGTGCAGCGAGTGAAATTGAATCCCTGATAAAGTGAAATATGACGAATGAACACGTTATACAGCGCGGCCGCGGTCGCCGGCCTTGGTACTAATTCTCAATTTAGACGTCTACGTATACGAATTCAAGCAATTAATTTCAGCCACATTATTATTCTTTTTCTCACATATTATATATACACACACTTACACGACACAAAAGCTCTCTCCGCAGACTCGAACATTCATCTCTCCTCCATAGAACGGCACCATTCACATCCGAGCTCATCTTCCTACCAACGTATCACTCAACCCGTCGACTTTTCAATTAATCTCAAAGGCGCACGACGATCTTCCCCGGTACAATAGACCCACCGAATAATATCGCTGAGGGGAAGAGATGCTCATACTTTCACTCGCGCAGGCGTAGCGCGACAACAGATGTGTCGTCGTGTCAAGTCCATTTCGCCTTGGCGGCGCTCTCTTTCGAGAGCGACCGCGAGACATGCTTAACTGTGCAGATTTGTCTCAATATTTAGGTTGGAGACGGGTCGTGATCGAGGCTAAAGACTTTCTGTGAGAAACGGGTGATGGGGATAAATTGCCGGTGCAGCGTGGGGGCCCCGTTAGTGAAATATTAATAAATTTTTTTTTTTGTCGGGGAGGATTGATATGGTTACGATACGATTTTTTGGTCGACTTTTGCAGACGATGAAAAGTAGAACCAAGCTAAATTGACTGTATAGATACACGGTTGCGCAGGCGCATTAGAAACTTCCGCTAACGCAGCCGTAAATTACGTTCGAAACTACAAGATCCATAACACTTCAATAACTTTTGGTGACACACGTTTTATTCGACGGTGTTTAAAATCACCGTAAATCTTGTACCGCAAAAACAGCCTTTCGCTCGGTTCTAGCTCAGCTCACTAACGAAACTATCTTTATAGCTTCATAATAAATCTCCGGCGCCAGTTACAGCTTCATTGGTCAATTTGCTATCATGTGAAGAAACCAACTTCACAACCAAATCATCATCTTATATTCCTTCACCTCATAAATCGCTTACCTAATCTCGTAAATCGCGCACAAACTTCGATTAAATTACATCTATCATCGCACGCACCTTTCCCGAAAATCGGTATACATTTGTATTTCTAAACTCGAGGCGACGACGCGACGCGGCTTATTCCGATTGAGAAAGCCCGATGCGAGATGATATAACGGTCGCGGCGGCCGCACGCGCCAGACGACGAGATTCGTGTTGCCACTGTCACTGCGCCCGTTTTTCATGTACCATTAGGCGGGACACGTTATATGCGTACGGCGGGGGTCCGGATTCCTTCGCGCATATTTTAGTCGTCGGTGTTGCTTTGCTAGAGACAAGTTAAAATGTGGTTTAATATGTCGAGATGGTATTTGCATAAAGATATAATTTTGCAGGATTATATAAAATAAAAAGTATACGAGCGTCAATGATTAGTTATTGAAAACTGGACATCTTCGTTTCGTAAAATTGTCCACCGAATAACTGTAAAATATTTCAGCTTTTAGATTAAACGTCAAAAAAAGCTTATATATCAATTTTTACGGATTTTCAATCCGGTCCATTTTTCGCCGTCATCGCCACGTCAATTTCCACATCTTGAATACCTCCATTCAAATCCCCGTCAAAAATCTCTCGTTATCGTGCTCATAGCATATATACACGCGCGGGCGTGTCGCAATCGCTTAAAACTCATGCGCTGTATATATATATACACATATATGCACCGGCCGCGCGCTGTGTGAATATCGTCGCAACAGGTTCGATACAGATATCGCGCTCCGCGGCGTCGGGGCCCGATAAAGTCGCCGCGTAAAAAGAGTCGAGAGCTAATGGAGTCCTTTTGTGTGCGCGCGCCGGAAAGCTTTTAATTGAAAGGGGATTGGACGTCTGTAAAATAATGTTGCGCGAACTTTCAGCGTGTCGTGTGGCGCGAGCGCGCGTACAAAGGAATGGAATTGTCGGTTGGATGGAATGACGCGGGGGAAAAGCGAGTGCTGCGCGCTGAAAGGGTTTTCAGCTGATTTTTGCGTCCGATAAGGCATTGATGTATGCCTGTGTGTGGGTGTGTGTATGTGTGTGTATGTAGTTTTCGAAAGACACTCGATCGATTTCTTTTCGGTGGCGTATAGATCCGTATCTGGCTTTAATTGTGTTTCGGAGTTTTTAAAAATTGGAGAAATCGTGTTGGATTGTGTACGGAATTCTAGCGGTGTCGAAGCGAGTAATATATCGTGTCTCGGTCGCGTTGCCACTTAGGTCTGATGCTTTTTAAATTTGTACCAGTCTGTAATTGACTATTTTTTAAGACATATTTTATTTCAAAGTAATCTATTAGCCGTTCGCAACTCTTGTAAATAAATTATTGAAGTTATGTAGATGCAGTATAGATAACGTGTTGTAACAACACTGTAGCAACGTTGAATATTGCTAAACGAAACGCTTCTGTTGGCAATAAATAAATACCTCGTAGCAATTTAATCGAAATGTCTATAGTTTCTATATAATGGACGGACGCGCTGGGAAGTATTTCATTTGCTGGAATTTATCATAAAAACTAATTGCTTCTCAAAAATGCTGTTTATTTTCCAGTTTACACTTTCTTCGCGGTAAACCGGTAGTGCGCCACCGCAACGTCCTAATCCTACACAATCCAAAGACACAGGCGAGATCTATCCCCGGTCCCACCGACCCATCCGGCATTACCCAAATGCCACTCGACTCGCTTTTCCCATTAAATCCTCCTCTCTACAGCGCGCGAATCGGCAACTCGCCGAGCGCAAGTGGACCAACCGTGCGCATACATACACACGCGTGAGCGCTTGGTATCCGGAATTTTCGGAATCCCCCCCTCGACTGTCGCCGCTCTCCGCGCAATTTAAATGCCCGGCCAATTAGGGGGAGGGTTAATTCCCGAGTGATTTACGATCGCGGGTGCGGGGAGAGGCGCTTGACCTCTAGGCGAGAGCACGCGATTGGTTGGTTTTTCGTCGATTGGCGAGAGGGAGACGACGATGACTGTGAGGTCATCGATTAGGTTGTTAGCTGTTCGATTGTTTCTTCGGCCGACTCTTTTTTCTTTTTATCGCGGGTTCGCGGTATCGAGCGCCTGGTGGAGGCTGTAATTAGGGTGTGTGCTGCGTTAAGTGATATATGTGGACGATTGTTTTTGTGCATTGTCCGCGGAGCGCCGCGCGCCTTATTATGACACGCGTCGCTGCGTTTTTATTAGAGGGGCAATTTCGTGGCGATGGAGTCTAGAACCTTCAGCGGGGCTTTGTTTTGCTGATGGAGAGCATTTTTTCTTTGCAACGCGAGGTGCTTGAGATGCGATAAAAAGAATGCGTATAGTAGGTTCAATGTTTTCCTATAGATAATAAAGTAGGATGTTTGTAGAGTTAGAAAGCTGGACGGTGCATGAATAATTAAAAACAAAACGTACTTAGAAGAACGTGGAAACGATTTGTTAAAGTTAGCAAAATCAGAGCAATTTTTATGATGCGTACTATGCTTTATGTAACGCCGCTGTGCAGTAATTAATCATTGATTATTCAGATTAATAAAAGAACAGTTTTCCGCAAATTTTCTCTTCAAAATTATGAATATTCATAAGCGTAGTTTTATGCACGGGTAGTTTCAACAAATGAGTTATAAATCTCCTTGTAAAAGTTGAAGTGAAAACATGATGTGTTTCCGCTGATAACAGGCGGAGTGAATAACCTCTCGATAATAAATGTAAAAGCACAACATTGAAAATCTTCTCTCTAACGAACAAATTATATACTATTCCAGTGTTAACAAATAGCACGTCTCAGCATCTTTAACTTACCCCCTTGACTTATAAACGCAACGTGTGTGAATTCATTACTTCCCTTAGTCACGCAAAATTCTAAAACCAAATTTGATATTATGTACGCGAAACACACTTACCAAATAGATAAATTTTAATATATACTTATATCAAATAAGTTCTAAAAATTTTCGTCACTCTCAACTAACATTAAAAAATATGACTGTCTTCCTTACCCTATACATACGTGACCCACGTTAAAATAGCCATCTCGTACCTCTCTTCCCACCGTTATTACCGCCGCTAAATCATCATTATCGTTCCCATACCATTCAAATTTCACCGCGCTGCATTCGCTCTAACATCCACCAAAATTCCTTCTCCCCACACTATCACACACACACACACGCGTGTGCATAATCCCCACCTAGTACTCTATCGTCACATCCGAAAACAATTCCGTCGTCACGCTCTTACCTCACCGCTCTCTGCACGTAGTGTATACCCGCGATGATTCGTCAGATGTGTACACGGTATCACACGCATATACACACGTTCTCTCGCGGGGTCATCGCGGGTCAGATCGTTTATCTCTCCGGCGGTAAACCGCGGTATCTCCGAGGCGTCGACGCAATTGTGATTTTTGAGATATGCGCGTAGAGAGGGAGACCCCCGGTTTTTTTTTTGCGCGGCGGCAGCGGCGAGAGGTTCGTTTGCTTTGTGCGCCCTGAAGTGGATCGTAAAGCAGTCGGAGATGGTTCTTAAAGGCTGCAACAGTGTGTCTTTTACTTTTTGGCAAGGGGGAGATTTACTTTTGGCGAGAGGGTAGAGAGAGGGTGACGTAATCGCCGCGCATGATGGAATTCGCGGTGGGATTAGCTGGATTTATTTTGGTTTAAACGGAGATGACGATCGGCTTCGGCAGCAAATAAGCCTTTATTTATATTCGTGGCTTTGGAAATTAATTTACGACGCCTTGAGTGAATTTAGCGAACCGCGATGATACGAGCTGGTGAGCTGCTGCTGCTACTGCTGCTCATCGGGCGCAATTGGAGGAGAAGCCTTTTAATCCAATTACGGGGAAAATTGATCAATTTGCTCGCACAGCGGTCAGGCTATTCTCAGTCAAAGGTCGCGCTGCTCATTAATTCTCCGTGATTATCTCTCGAAATGAAATTTACAATCTACAGGTCCGGAAGCGTAGTCTACTAGGATTCAATTCCTTCAAGGATAAATAGACTCTAGCGCGTAGACAAAATAATCAAGCCCGAAAGCGAACCAAACTCCATCGGCCGCAGCTGTAATACACTTTAACGCTCAAGGACGCGCGTTGCTTACGACGCGCGAAGAACAACGAGCTTGAGGATTTTCGAGAACTCCGCGCTCGCGCGCGCGTACACTTTTTTCGTAGCTGAAGTGCAGTACATTGTGCTTCGAGGGGGCAAGGTAACGATAAATCATTCTTTTTATCTCTCTCTCTTTCCTCTGCCCGCTTCTTGATTACTTTCACTCTTTGCGCCGGCTCGCGCATCTTCGTTTTTTTCCAGGCTCGCACGTGCGCGCGCGCATTTTACGCTTTGTTCACGTACGTTTCGAGGTAGCCGTTATTTTTCTGGGTCTGAGAGCGACGCTGTAGAGAAGTAAGAAGAATTTCGTCGTTTGATGAAAGCTCGCTACCGGTGTGGTAAGAGATTAGTGGAACTGTACAATATCCTATTTAACATTAAAATTATTGTATGAAATGAGTTCATTTTGCATTGAAAAATAAGGATCTTAGAATCATTAAATAGTTTTATGATAATGATATAACGAAATGCTATTTCATAAATTCTTCTGATCTCATTGGTCAGAGAATTCTTTTCTTGTTTTCATTTCAAATTTGATCCAAGTACTACTTTGATAAATTCAAAAATATATGCATATATACTTTTCTTGCTTTATAAATGATTAAGTCTAAGAAAGTCTACTTCAACGTTCATTACTTGACAGATATTTTTAGTGTGAATTTCAATTCATAATAATTCTTACTTTTAAAACTTATTTTTATAAACTGTAAAGTAAAATAAATACCATCCAAGCATATAGATAAAGCAAAAACCTTGTCCTAAATTCACAACACCCACACATCACAACGACCCAACTAACTCCATCCACGCGAAAATTCCCACCTCGGCTTTTCCTCGCGTGCCGCGCATCCAATTTACGAAGTTACCTCCACTTTTTCGTGCGCGCGAGATTTATCGGCACATATCGCCCGCGGCTCGTGTCGATTGGCAATTTCGGCGCGCGCGCTCGCGAGCTTTGAAGGGCTTCGCGCGCGTCCCGTTGCTGCGAAGGAGGTACATGACGTATTTTCGGAAAACGGAACGGCGATGGCCTTTGAGAAAGACGAAGAGAGAGAGAGAGAGAGAGAAAATTGCGGCGCATGGGTTCGATCGCTGGTGCTTCGCTCCGGGCGAAATTTAAGATACCGAGGGAAAGGAGCGTGACGCGTGACTCTGAGAGTTTCAAGGGGATGTGTAATTGATTTAACTGTACTTACAAGTGGAGGTGGTGAGGGTAATTTGTGTGTGTTGAGAAAAGACCGTTTAAGAGTTAGGCAAGATGGTTGAACGAAGGTATTGAGCGCTGTATCAGTGTACTCCAAGGTCAGAGTTGTGGAATTTTGGATGTCGAAAGGTAAATCGTCTTTTAAAAATGTTTACTCTTATACGTTGGTGTTGTGCGATTCTTTAACACTTCGAATTCAATAAACCGGTATAATATCTGGTTGATGGATTTCCTCGAAAGTTATTTAATTTTACACGTAAAGTGTTAAAAAGCGTGACGGAATCTTGTGTAAACTCGAATCTCGAATTAGCCGCGCTGCACTTTATGAGAAATATAACGTTAAGATGTACATAACTGTACACCGCCTACCAAATTGGGCGTGATTAATGGTGTCAGTGTGATGTCGAGCGGGCGCAAGGTCAATGCAACACTTTTCGACACCACTTTTCATTTAGGCTCATTTTTCAAACGTGAAATACAGTTTATATATAGGCGCTATAAGCCGTATACGCGCGATATCTTTACCCGGTGATTAATGATATGCGTATATTTCATTACGTTAACCGGTACATTCTGACGCTATGTCTACATTGCTAATCAGCGTTATGGGAAAATATAATCTAATTAAGATCGTTCCTTAATTTTGTGAAAAGTGTGCCGTTAATTCTCCCTAGCGGTTCATCGCACAAAAAAGAAACGATCCTGAATGATGCATTAATGAATTGATATGATCACACAACGCTGCGCTACGCTTTGAAAAGCCAAAGTTAATCGAAACCACAGCGACCGGTAAAACCGATATTCAGTAGCAACAGCGAACATACGTTACGGCGTAGGATATGATGAAATTCCGCGAAAAAAGCCCAATACGTCTTTCGCCTCTCGGAAAACAGTCGGCTCACCGGCTCGTGTAAACCAAACGAATGAGTGCGCACACATGTATGTATATATATATACCGGCGAAAAAGATGAACAGAGAAGACGGGCAAAGGGAGTCGCCGCAATATCTGCGACAACGCACACATGGCGGTCCGAAAGCTTCGGCCCAGCAGCGCCGCGTACGTGACAATAATATCCACCCCCGAGGAGGATTTAGTTTGCTTTTTCCGTCTTTTTGCGGAGCTGCGGCGGCCAGAAGCGAAACACATTTTCCACGGACGGGGGAAATGATGTTGGAAGAAATTGAGATAATAATGGACGATGCGGTCGGAGGTTTCTCGTTTTTTGTTGGCTTTGGATGGTACGGTGTCGTTTTTAGGATGTGAAATAATGCGGTAATTAATGGTCGGCTGGTGGGACATAATAAATTTGTAAGATGCGCTTAAAAGCGGGAGACAGCTGTACACATGTGCGATATTTCAGGTCTTCTTACGCGGTCGTAAGAGAATGTTATAAGAACATTTTATGTTTAATTCCGTTCGTTTATTTTGTTTCAAAACGACTCTTCATAAACATTTTGTAATACGATCGTATAGTAATATTTTGATTAAAATATAATTCAGATCACATAATGTAATTCCTGTTTACGTCTTGAAATACAAGGAAACTTACCTAATCGTTTCTATTTATTTTCGTAAATGCACCTTACTTCTTATATCTTCAACATCTTATATCCCCTTTAACCTCTACTTCAAGAAAAACAAACGATTCGCTAGAGTCCGTTGCTGCAACTATCTCCTTCTCTCTGCAAATAGACAATTATTTTCCGGCGAGCGCTGCGGGACGTAAACAAAACCAACTAATCTCGGACTCGGGAAGAAAACGCGCTTGACCGCTGTTTTCGCAACAAAAAGAAGAAAAAAAGCTCGGGTTTCCTCCGTTTCCGCGTCTTTGGATAAAGTAGAGTGGAGTCCATGATGTTCCACTAAGCTTTCGAGTAATCTTACGTTGAATTTCAAAGTACTTGTTTTCTGCTGTAAGCTTCCTGGGAATTTAAATATTGTATTATTTTATCCATTTTATAAGATGTTTTCATATTTTATTCTATATACTCAGACTGTTATTTCTGGTTCGAGTTAACCGAAAACATGATCTCGTGAATATATACGATTGTAATCGCCCAAGCCCTATAAAAACGTGGCTTTAAAATTAGATTCTGCATCTGCGGCATTCTCTAAACCTTTCGAAGCTCATATGTTAGCGATTTTACGCGCCAGTGTAAACAGTCGAAAAAAAGTCGAAGGTAAAAAGAATTTCCGTTTTCACTCAAGTTTCTCTTCCCGAGACGTTAAGTAAATCCAGCGTTTCGGATTACTTGTCAGTCCTGATCCTTTAAAAAGGTTCCTTCTGTACAATCCCGTTAAAAATTTTGAGTCAGTTCAGTTAAAACGATAAACAAATAATCACAATACATTCTATATTCAAATTTAAAATTTATTGGTGATTTTCGTTGTATTGATCTCAATATTGAAGTAAATGGTTACGCAATCTCAACACTGAAATAGATTTTATGCTTTTGTTTACAGTGCGCTGAGTGCGCATGTGTAACTTAGCGAAAGATCTATTTAAAACTAATTTACACATTGGCATATCTAAAGGCGTAGACGTAATTTCACTTTCAGCTTGTAATGCAATATGTTTTACTACTTCCTACAATTTCAAATTTAGGACAAACAATATATTCGCAAACTTAATTCTCCATAACTTGTGTAGTATCATAATTTCAAAAATACCCTTTGTATTCAATCCTTTTCAACGAAAAGTAAATATAGATAGCAAATGATAACAGTTTCTCGTAAACTATCTCCATAAATAGAAAATGTGTAAGAACCGCTTTAATGGACCCAAACCACTGTACATAACTAATGGGTCTGAAGTTTGCATCGTTGGAGTGCAACGAAATAATTTTTTACAATTAATTAAAGTTATTAAGTAATGGAAATTTGATCTAAATCTTTGTTATAAAGTTGTTTGATATACTATATAAAACAATAAATCTATACACGCAAAATTAATATTAATTATTATAACTTGATGCAGTATCAAATATTTTTTTATTTCGTTACACTACAATGTTACAAACTTTAGACACATCCCCTGGTAGAAATTTTAACGACATGTTGGCTAATTGTTGGTTAATTTTGGAGTTAAAAACGTCACACTAACATTATTTCGTTGTTAAAGATAAATATTCAGTTTTCGTTCATAAGAACATATTATATTCTATTGTCAATATTTGAACATGTGATTATAATTTTCGATACTTTTAATAAGGTTTAAATATTGATTTTGGTCGAAAATGCTCCCATTTGATTAACACTTTAACCAACAAAAATAGTTAATTTTCTACCAGGTTCATAACTACTAAATTTAAAAAAAATCTACTCCTCACTTTGCCTAACCCTCATCCTAATCACCGCCCCGATCACGCAGTCATCCCGCACAAAGCCCTCGCACACATCGACTCCTCGGCCGCACATCCTCCTCACCCCCTCGCAAAAAAACCTCGCCAGCTACATAAAAGAAAGCGGACCGCCGCCAGTTGTTGGAGCGCACTTGCGGCGGGCGGTGTACGTTTTACCGGCCCTTTGAAACGTGATATACGGCTTTATTTTAGTAATCCGACGGAAATAGGTGCTCCCGCCGTGTCTGTCTCTCCGCGTACTTTCGACTATTGACGACGCGCGCGCTTGCGCTGTCTTCAGGGTTATTGTCAATCAAGTCTCGGGACTGTGGCAGCGGCGAAACGCAAGATCGCGCGTCCTCTTTTTTACTGTTATGAGTCGCGCTCTGGGTACGATAAATGCGCGCCGCTGGATTACGCCGGAGAGGAGGGCTGTTGGTGTGGTTTAAGTGTGTTGGGCTACTGTGTGGGTGTATTATCGGAGTATTATGGGGTCGTAATGGTTCGTGTATTATGTATGGTAGTGAATTAAAATTTTTGGGGTTGTTTTGAGTTGTACTTCAAGTACGCGATGTTAGAAAAATAATGTAAAATAAACTTAATCTTTTTTAGTTAAAAACCTGTGGCTACTTTCAACTATATGCGTAATACTTACTTCTCAGAAAAATTATAACGTCGTGCCTCATAGAACCCGCTTACTTACCGAGAAAATAACAAATTTTTATCAAACCACGAAGATTCCTAACGACTGAACTTGTTTCGCAAAAATTCTGATTCAACCCAGGGACATTTATAAAAATCTCACCACGTTTCATAAATATCAATCTATTATTACAACTGTTTAACATTCCCGCGCTCGCTCTCTGTCTGCCGCGCAGTCACGCTATATGCATCACTTGTGCATACGCTCGAAACTGCGCACACAATCAATTACCGCGAATAAAAAGAGAAACAATTCGCCCAGGCAGCGCATTCATCAGCGCGCGTGTGCTCGGACAAAAGATTGAAATCACGTACGACTGCAGAACCGGAAGGGATCTCTTAGCGAGAAACAATTGTGCATCTCCGAACGGCTCCCGCCCGTATCGCGAACTGTAAACTATCACAATACCGCTTGCGTCGGTGCATTCCTTCGGCTTGCGATCTCGAGGCAAGTGTCTCGTATGACAACATCTTTAATATATGCATATAATACATACAAGATTATTATTTACGAAAAATAATCGTACTTAACAAACTATAATTATCCTTCTTACCATTAAAATTACAAACATCATTCATTGAAAGTATCACATCTTCCGAGCTTTTTTAAAAATAATATTTTTCATCGCGACGCCTAATATATATAATAAACTGCGATATTCATATACATAAAACCCACAAAACGATCGTTAACCTTGCCGCTTGTCCCGCCGGCAGCGCGCGCCTCTCCCATTCAGCAGCTCGTGGCGTTCGCTCCGCGGCTTTCATTCAGCGGCGGCTCGCCGTGAATCCCGGCCCCGTCGGCATTGAACTTGGCCGCCCGCCGCGGCGCGGGAAGTTTTTATTTACACGATCGGCGGAATTTATCCCGCGGCTGTCGCTGCTAAGCGCGGCCGCTCCTTCCTTCTTCTCGCGCCGTGTGTCCACTGGGTATAATGAATTCCCGATGGTTGCTGCGTGTCAAGAGGAGGTCGTTGACGCGTAGTTTTTGCGGCTCGGTGGGCGGAGGAAGCGGACAGGGGAAGAATTGATTTTTGGGGGATGTAGTTTTTGAGGTTTTGGGGAGTGTGCGTTTGTGGTTGCGCGGATAGGAACGAAGGTATGAGTGGTTGGGTCGAAATATGTTGTATTGTTTCGGGGATATTTTTATATGGGAGGAACAATTCGTATTGTTTAACGGTTTTTGTAGAAGGAAGTATTTTTTCTTTTGTAGAAGTCAAAGGTTCGGTTCGAAAGAGTTTTTTGTTATCTTTTGTTTGAAAGTTTCGGGTACTCTGAGAATAAAGAGAAAAAAAGTTTCAATTTTTCACTCGCAAAATTGCACTTTGATTGTGAAATATCGTTCGAAATATATAAAATATTTAATATTCGAGTTATCAAAACAACAAAAACTCTTTGAACTGATTCGCAGTTTACAAACACGCGCGCGCGCGCCGCCCTACATCCATAATTCTCCAACCGCCGAATCAATTTACGGCAACATGTGTATAACCTCTCTCTCAATCCTCTACCCAACAACATTCGCGAGCCTCGCAGCCCACGCGTTCTCCAACTTTCTCTCTCTCTCTCTCTCTCACTCCATCCCAAAACTGCCGAAATTACATAAAATCCCTGCGCCTCGCCCGCCGCGATACGTAAATCATGAATATACAAAACGGTCCGAAACGCGCATAAAACCTCTCCCGACTTCCGACGGCCCGTAAATTCGCCTCCATTCACTCGCTCTCCATTCGCTCGCGAGCGCATGCACAGAAGGAGAGAGAGATGGAAAAAAGAAAGATACGGCCATTGAACGCGCGCGAGAGGAACCGATAAGTCATACGCCAAATTCCACACCCACTTCTCTCTCTCTACTCTTGCGCGTGCGCGGAAGAATTTTCAGCAGCAGGGATTCCCCTCGCAACGCAAGGTGCGCTCGCGCAGAGGCTCATTTACGAGCGGAAACATTATTAACGCGTAGCGGCGGCAGCGCCGAGCTCGTTTTTTCCGTCGCCGCGGCGGCTTCTTCTTCTTCTTCTTTGCGCATAAGGGAACCACGCGAAGTTCTTTCGCGCTCGCGCGCGTGGAGAAGTGCGTGCGTTATTTACTCGGATTTTTCTCGATGCGGAGGCGGATTAAGGTCCCGCTGTTGCTAAGGTTCCTTGCGTGTGCAGGTGGCAGTGCGGCTTTGGAGGGATTTTTCTTATTGCGTCGGAATTACGGAGGATCTGGCTTACAGTTTTACACGACTTTATTAATGATTATTGTATTCAACGATTTTTTTTATAAATTTTTATTTGTAATTTTCAGTATAAATTACCCATATCACAGATTTCTTACTTTACACACATAAAATCTTCGTATAGATACCGAAGATCGCCATCGACCTCGCAAACATTCTTTTTATACTTCAAACACTTTCAACTTCCCCCGACTGACCCCACATCAAACTTCTCTTTCTCTCTCTTGAGAATTCTCCTCCTACCCGTCATTTCAGTTCGCAAACTCTCGCCGAAATCCCTCTACTTCACCTCCCGGCATCGTCTCTGCAAACGGCCAGCTACCTCGTCCTCTCGAGAAAGACTCTCGTCGGCTCTCTCTCTCAACCTCGACCTTCGCCGCACTGCTCGTCTCGCTCCATCCGTCCGTCTCGGTCCGTCTGCTCCCCCGCGACTTCATCGGCCCTCTCTTCTGCTTCTTCTTCTCCTCCCCCCCTTCCTTTTTTCTCAAATCCATTGTCCTCCGAGCGGATTCTCAGGCGGCCGTAGCTCGCGTGGGAAGGTTCACACACATAGCGACGGCGCACTTGAACTCGCTGCTGCTTGCTCAGTCCTGTGCATATGGTGGATATACATACGGGTGTAGTTGTGTGTATGTATAAGCGACGGATGGTTAGGTGTAGCTCGGAGGTGAGTTCAGGTGGCAGGTTTAGGTGGAGGTGGTTCTGGAGAGATAGGGGGAGGATAATGTGTGGAGTGAGGTGTCGACAAATTTTTTTTGCGGTGTAGAGTTTATGGAACAGGTGTCGGTATAGATTTAGTCTCGTGATTGGGTTTGAAAAGAATTCCATTGATGTGGGAGAAATTTTTGCGAAATGTAGCAGTTGATTACATATAAGATTTAGATTGAAAGTTTTTACGTTATCAATATCGAACGAATGTTTACTCTGAGAATTCGATACGATCAACAACAGCAATCTCTCATTACTTACGTCCGATTTTTTCAATAACCATACTCGTCCTCTTTAATATAAAATTATAAAAAATAATTACGGCTATTAACAAACTTTTACACCCTCGATCGAAAAATTTTTCACTCACCCTCGATGAATAATACACAGTGGTAACTCAACTGCACACCCATCATGCCTTGAAAATCCAGTTTATATACTCGCATTATTATTTTTCATGCGTGCACCCCAAAATTAATGTATTTTTAATTCCCATATATCAGGCGAAACGAAAAAAAAAAAGAAAATTAAAGCGTTCCTTAAAAATGAAATTTACGAAAGAGCGCGCGCTATATACACTGCCGCACACACATAAATTAATATTAAAAAATGATTTTGCAGCGCGCGCACACGCGGAACATGAAAAACGTGTTTCGCGACAACACGCGGCGGCGTCGGCGGCGCCGATTACGTTACACTTTATAAAAGGCGGGGCGGTAGTGTATACACGCTATCGCGAATTTTGCACCGAGTGAAATATGCCGCGCGTGTACACATACCACAATGAGCGTAAGGGCGCTGGCACAAGTGCAGAGAGCGGTTTTATAACAACGAGAGGGAGAGAGAGAGAGAATCGACGGAAATTTATGTCGTCGGGGCCACATGACGACGCTTTGATTGACGTTAAAAATGCCAGCGAGGAAAAAAGGTCCATTGTTTTCGCCCGCGCGCGAGAGATATCGAAGCGTTTGCTTGTGTCGGGAGGCTAATGGCGCAATATTCCCCGCGATCTTATCCGAAAAGCTAGCGGTGGGTGAAAAATTACGCGCGAGGCTTTTCCGCGAGTGTTCGTAGCGCCGGCAAGAGGTCCGACCCAATTTGTCTTGGCGCTATGTACGTTCGTGCGAGCAGCGCGGGATCTAACGATGCATCGCGTGTGTATCTCGCCGTATAAATATTTTTTTATCGGATCGCTGGGCGTTGTGGTTTGGTTTGAGGTGGAATAACGCTGTAAATTTCGCGGGTTTTTCTATGGGCCATTATTGTGGTTCAGGTGTTGGTACTGCAATTTATAGACGTATTTTACACAAGTTTCTGGGGTAACAATGAAAATAATAATAATAATTATAAAAATAATCAATATTTCTTCTATTGATACTGTATTAAACTATAGAAAATTTATAAATTTGCAAAAAATTTTAATTATTTTATAAAAACATTATTCGGAATCGTTTAATTTGTAGTTAATATAAATCTTGGAAATAATATTTCAAATCAATAATTTTTAATCCAAATGAAAACAGATCGTTACAACAGCAAATTCCAGATTATATCACTCCAAAACTCCAACCCACAATCAAGCACGAAACTGATCACACGTCCTAATATACCTTCAAACCTTCAACCAAGCAACTCGCAAAACCCCGTAAACGTCCGACATCCACTCTCTTCCCCCCCTCTCTCTCTCGCATCACGCTTGGCATAATGAGCACCATAACCCCTCTTTCTCTCTCTCTCTCTCTCACTCCCCAGCACAGATATAAAATATGCAATATTCAGAAACCATCCGCACACTACACGACGCTCGCGCGCTGCTCCTTCGACTCTTTCTCACGCGCTCGCTCGCTCGCTCGCTCGCTGGCTCCCCCATAGCTCGGGGGGCCCTCGCGCGCCTCCTCTCTCTATACATATTTATGGGGCACACACACACATGTATATACTTATAGGATAGTTCACCGGCGTGTATATCCCGTTGCCCCAGTGACGCTCTCTCTCTTGCGCTCGCTGTATACGGCCACGCGGCGCCCGCTAATTAATTACAATGGCGAATTAATCGACGGCGCGCGCGGCCTTGGGGTAATTACTTAATTAAGTGAGCGCCGATTGATCGTGTGTATACGTAGCAGAGTGAACGAGAGACATAGCGAGCGAGAGAGAGAGAGAGAGCGAGAGAGAGCGAGAGAGCGAGAGAGAGAGAGGGAGTGGCGACGAGCGCTGACAAATTGAGTCGGGAGAGGGGTTATGGGGAATTTGGAGTGCGAAGTGTGTGTGTCCGTGGGAATGCGAGTGGGTTGCGGCGGTGGCGATCGAGACACGCTGATTGGGTTATTCGCTGCTGATTGGGGATTGACGGCGACGAGGGGGTTGGTCGAGTGGGGGGGGGGGGGTTAATGAGGCTGGAAGAAGTTCGTTTGGGCTGATTGACGAAATAATCTTTTTCCGGGGTCAATTGAGTGGTTTCGCGTGCGGTTGAAGTTCGATTAGGGCTTCGTAAATATTTATGAAGAGGGAAACTCATTTGGGGATGATTGATGGTGGTAGAGGAACGCTAATTACGTCATTTAAAGGATATAGTCAATAATAAATTTGAAGAGGTTTCCCGAGTCAAATTTTTATTAATATTCAGTTGAAATATGTTAATACAAATACCCCCTAGGCATTTCAACTTCTTTAATCAGAGTACAAATACAAGTAATTGCCGTCTATATGTACATAATATGTAAGATATACCATAATACTTCCTGTAGAGATATGAAAAATATACCTGTGCAGAGGATTGCATTGGATATATGTCGTTACGTAAAACAATGTTACAATAACGTTATTATATGATCTTTTTTTCATGTAATATAGTGGAAAGAAGTAACAATCTAAACAAATTAGAACATTCGGCCAAATTAAACTAATTTGTCTCTGAAACTACCTTCCGCTACCTCAGAGCCTAGACAAATTTTCCTCAATCAATTCGACGAAACCGTAATTTCAATTAAAACCAAAAGCAGCCGCACTAACGACGACAACGGCGAACGGCACTGAGATGCCCACATTAGATCACGTCGAAATAACGCGCAAAAATTTCGCATATAATACGCTAGCGCGCCCATTAGCCTACTCTGCCCATCCGCTAATAAAGTCTCGCAGTAACGAGCCATCGAAAAAAGTAGCCTACGCGACTCTGCATAACAAAAAGAAATCCTTATTAATCCAAATACAGAGCGGGACCTGCAGGTACGATAACCCCGCACTCCCCTTACACACATATACACATATAAACAGCCTAACGGTGCTCCGATTTCGTCGGCGGTGGGCCCAGCGCAATAACAAGGCCCGCGCGCGCCGACTCGCAGAAACAAACACCACCACCACTCGTACGAATATATATATACACACTAACGTTCCTATTTCTTTTTTTTCTCTGTTGCAGCCGAAAGAACTCGATCGTTCTCAGGACCCAGCTATCCGTGCGAGTTCACACCATCATAGGTGAGTACAGCAACAAGAGCGCGCGGCATTAAAGAGGCCCACTTTATAGACGGCGACGAATATACAGCCGCCTATCGGCTGCAGGATCGCGTTTTGTGTGCAAATGAATTTGCGCGAACGCGAGCGCGCGTGGATGGGAAGAGCTGCTGCTGCTGCTCGCGAGCATTGTGTAGTAGCTGCAGCAGTAGCGTATGCGCGAACGAGGTCACAAGTGCACGGGCACTTGTATGTGCTTCCATCACACACGACGCTATATAGCTAATGGCTTTTTTAGGACGGTGAGATGATGATGCTTTGACGTGTGTGTGTGCGGGCGCGCTAATTCCGATGTAATTAGATGGAGGCGAGATGCCGGGCTTTTTATGAGGGAAGGTGGGAGAGCTGGTTGAGGAAGATTCGATGTGCTTTCTAGGAGGATGAAAGTTGCGAGTAAGAGCGTGGATTTGCGAGCTCGGAGTTGTGAGTGATTAGAGGAGGATCGGAGTTTCGATAGATTACGGTGGGAGAATTATCTGATCCTTACGAGCGGAAGGATATTTTAGTATAAGTTTTATTCGTGTAATTGGAAACAAATGAAATTTTTTTTCGACCTTAGAAAAGTTTGTTATAACGACATCCGTTTCTTCGGGAAAAATTTGTAACTATACCGCAGATAAGACTTTATCTTTGACTCTATAATGTGCTTGTTACTGAAAAAGTTCATATGCAGGTTAATTAAATGCTCAAACGACCGAGCTGCCACACATCTCTCCCCCGCGTCGTTCTTCGAAAAAACAACAACAAGACAACCCGAGAAATTCACACTCTCTGATGTCATACACCTAATTAGCTCTCCTCTCTCATATTTTTCACCAACACGATCCAGGATAAAACGAAACATACACACACACACACACACACACAAACACACGCTGTCGAGAGCCTCATTGTATTATTATGCGCCGATAAGACGCACGAGCCACCTGTGCCCGATTCCCTGGGTATTATTAATAAAGACGCGCCGGTGCTCACGCGCGCATAACCTCGAGCTATATCTCGCGCCGAGCGCGTATATTTTATCAGCTGTTTCCGGCAATTTCGCGCCGCGTTCCCAGCCTCCTTCGCCCCGTACTCCCGCGAATTTACAGCCTTACCGGTGTACGTACTACGACGCCCCTCTCTCGATGTAAACTCGATCGGTCGATTAACCTGCGAAGCGTATAGGTACAGGAGAGGATACGTCGCGAGCGGGTGTAACTCTTGAACGCGTATACGTTATAGTTGCTCGCAGATCGGTGAGGCAAGGTGCGATGGGAGGATGTAGGTATATATACACTAGGTGCGCGGTGAAGTGGAAGAATGACGGATACCGCGTTGTTTGTTTCTTCCGGAGATTTTGCTTGCGAGGTGGATGCTAGAGCTGTGATGGACTGTGGTGTAGGTTATGCTGGTGTGAAAAAAAAAAATTATACGCGAATGCGAAAGCATTTTTTCATCAAAATGATTTTTGTTGGGTGAATTTGAGTTTATTACGTATATGAAAATGTCAAGTGCACACGGTTAGTTAATTATATTTTGTGGAAAATACCTTCATTTACACCACCCCATTATTCTCGTCTCGGTAGCGAAACTTCGGGAAGTGTTACACTGGCTTACATAGCTGCTTACGTTATTTACAGTCGAAATCAGGCTTGTGGTATGAAGCAAGTTAATGAGACTTCCGCCGGCATAATAAGATAATATTTTATAAATAATACACGTGGAGGTAGAATTGCTATTTTATTTATGAATAGTTGTTGTATCTCATCTTTTTTACATTGTTTACATGCTGATGTATTAAACAATATAACTATTAACGTTAAGCAATGTTTATTCAAATAAAAAATAATATTTTTTATAACGGATTGTTGCTTATAAATGGACATTATCATATGCATGAATCTTAAAAAACTAGTCAGCAATAATTGTACAATAAAAGATTTAACACACTTGGAAACCGTAATAAAACAGAATTTATTGCAAAAGTAGCATAACAGTACGTCAGAGGCACAAATCCTTCTTACATAAATTGCTCCTTATAACACTGATCCGTTCGCGTGACAACGCAACACCGCCACTGTACCGCCGCCGCTCCAGATGTAAATTTTCGTCCATAGGTCGCGTCTCGTGAAAAGTCGGACCCGCTGCGGTATAACGAGCGCAAAAGCCCGTCAAAGAGATACCGCGCGCGCGTTCTTGACAAAGAAATGCGCCGCGGATGAATAAAGAACGGTACCGCGCATGTGCCCGCGTGATAAGCCCTGAAAAGAAATTTTATCGAGAGATACTTACGCTCGGTTCTTTTTCCTAAAAGTACCTGATTCGAAACCGATTCTGATGTTGCCAGAAAAGTAATATTAGTAGTGGAATTATAAAGTGGGCATGTGTTGTTTTTGCTCAAGATTTGATTGCCATGTAAGTACTCTACCTTTGGCATTACTTAAAATGAAGCTTGTAATCAGCAAATTATTATAAACAGAGACAGATGAAATAGTACGTTTGGTGGAAATATACAAAATTATATAGATTAAGTTAATTTTATTTTATACTTGGCAAATAAAATATACAATTTAATGTAAAGTATATCCGTTATTAACTTTTTAATGATTACTAATTCAATACAATCGAATAATTTCTTAAGTTCATTTTCATTTTGCACCAAAATCCATTACATTCTGAAATTTTTGATCTTCTTGAACCACAGAAATTGTTAATTTTCAATAACACAAATAATTCAATTCTCTGTTATAATATAAGGCAATATAAATTCATTACTTACACTTTAAAAAGTAACTATTCTTTATACGTAGACTAGTATTTATAATACGCGTAAAACTCTCTGGAAAGTCACTTTTTATTATAATTCTGACTGTAATTCTTCGTAACTGCGATTTTCAATGCTCTCAATAGAGGAATCATAATTTGTTGAATTAATTGTTGCAATAAGTGCGTGACTACTATCTACTCAAATAAGTGAATAATTCACTTATTCAAATTTAGAGGAAATATGATAAAATTACATGAATAAATATGATATTTTACTCTTATAATGCCCAGTAATATTTTATTGTGTTACTAATTTTATATACTGTCACGGGCTCAGCTCGACCGTCATCCGAGCCCTGACGCATCCGCTTCATGATAAGGACTAGACACTCGCGATGCTCTCGAGCAAGCATCGCGATGTTAGCTCAGTTAGAGCGCGGGCCTACAAACCTCGAGATCGTGCGTTCGAATCCCGCTCGTCGCATATTTTTTACGCGACTTATTCAGTCTGTCCTCTCATACGTAACAATACACTAGTTATCTCTAAGCGCGCTTCGCGCGCCGTAATTTTAGCTACCCTTTGCACCACTTTTGTTTTTGTAACCTAGCAACCCATAACTCCCACCAACCAAATCATAAATAAATTGGTATCATAACAAATCCATCATTCTTTTAAGATAGGAAATCATCACATCACGCTGTCCTATTGACGTTCTAAAAAATAAAAGTTATTTGAAATAAGAAAACAACTATAGCAAAAGGGCATGGTGTGGTTTGTGCACATAAGAATTATGCACATATTTATTGTGCACACTTTAGCATTGGAGTATACACATAGATATAGATATACACCAATGCTAAAGTGTGCACAATAAATATGTGCATAATTCTTATGTGCACAAACCACACCATGCCAGCAAAAGCATATCCTGTAAGTTGAATGAAAATCAAAAGTTTCAATATGAACTGCGATTCGTCGTTTGAAAAAATGTCATTGTCCTTAGGAATTTCTTTATTATTATAAAGTTGAGTTATACCACTTTCTGCAATTCTAAATATTATTTTCTGTAGTTTCATGTGAAACATAGATTTGAAATCTAAAATGAAAGCTTCATATGTGTAACCCATTACAGGATTTGCTATTCTCGTTACTGACTGGTAATTTACGTACTTTTTTAATATGTCTTGCGCTAGAGCCTCGTGCATAACACATATTTCATTTCCATTTAGATATATTGTTTCCAAACAATCCATTTCATTATCTTGTTTCAATACGTATGATTTATTTAATATTTTGTTATAATATATATCCTCGATACTTAATTTATCATTAATGATTAACTTAGACTTATATTCGTCTGCCATTCGTATACGAAAGTTGGATTCATATATTTCTTGATAGGTATCGTAAGATGTAGTTTCAAAAGACAATTGAGTTTCAATAAGGCTAGAATAAAATTCGTTTGAGTAATAATAACTTAAAAATCCGAAGTAGATCATGAACATTTTTTGCATTAATGATACTGGACTAACAAAAGAAGATCCTCCAATTAATTGTTGTAGAATATTTAAAGCATTCCAATACGCACTATTGTGACGTAAAATCTTATTTACACTACTTCCGATAATTATAACGATTATTAAAATGCCTACATGTATGAGGATTTGGTATATATTACGTAGCATAAGAATTCTTCGTTTAGGAACAACTGCTATTACTTTCTTAGCATTATCAAACACTTGCAACCGCGGAACTCCGAGTGCCGTTATACGATACGGCATACGTTTCAAGTTAATAAATCCTGTCTTCACTCCTGAAAAATATACTTCATTGGGAAGTAGTGTAATATTTAATTTCTGCAAAGCTATTGATATAACAGGTAATACAGTTTTGTCCAGATAGTAGTCATTCTTCAAGTTTCCGTATATGTCTTTGGTAAATTTAGCATGTACGTGGTAAATAATGAATTCGTAACCATTTACATCAAACAATTTGTCCGGAAAAATGTCTGTACTTGCATTAAACATATTATTGTGAGTTTTATGGAAAAATGGATTGTAATAATGTACCACAGGATTATTATAACATTTTTCTTTCACATTTATGTTTATAATTGTTAAATCTAAATATTTCAAGGTCCAACCGTATCGCATAATATTTTCAAAGTTAATCAATTGTATGCCATTATCAAAGTGAACAATTAAACATTTTGCTCTTTGAGCCCACCCTCTGTTTAATCTGTATATATAAGAACGCAAAGTGGATTCTTTATCTGTTGCACACGTCAGGATAATATATGTCATAATATTTCTAATATTTGCAACAGGAAATTTTTTTTGCAACAAAATTGGATTTACAATAGAGAGTGGATACCTTTGAGAGATGAGATGAATCAAAGCATTATGTTCGGACATTAATCTTGACTCATTTAATACAACAACCATTGCTTGGTAATTACTATGTAAGTTATGAAAAATTTTTATTGCCACTAAATTGAACCATTCGCATTCTCTAATATTATCACTCAAAAATTGTCCATCAGTCCATACTTGAGGAATATTTAAGAAAATGACAACATAATATTTAATTTTCATGTTTATTATTAAACTTTTTTTGCGCTTATTTTCACACTGGCTTGCTTAGACGTAATGAATACCCTTTTACAACTATTTTGTTGAGAGTGATATGTAAGTGCTGTTATTGATATCCAATATTAATAATACTTAATAGACTCAATTCCATTTTTCAATTAAATATTAATGTTTTCATAATATTCATCTAAGTGAATTAAACTATTACTTATTGACATTGCAACTAATAAGTAATCGAGGAGATCTTGCGCCATTATACATATAAAGATTAGTTGTTTTCTAATAAAATGACGGAAATTAGTTTAAGATCTCAATGAAAAAGTTGGCAATTTGGAAGGCGATCGTTTAAAAGTTATAGTTAAAAATAGTATATTACGCAAAAGCGCAAGGTAGGTGATTCTTGCAGGAGTGGAGTTTTTCGCTCGGGTGAAACGTCGACAACAATAGCAACGAGGGCGGGTTACTTTGCATACACTATTTTTTGAAGATAGGATACAAAAATCGACAATTCAATCGGGCGCAAAGTGGTGGATTTCTCATTCTGGGACGCAAAGTAAGCACTTTGCCCCTGATAAACAGGTATTATTAATATTAATATAGCGGATTTTTGCGCCTTAGGTTTAAAATAGTAATTTTCGTAATATGTGCGTAAATAGTACTTTTCGTACTATGAGCGTAAACTTGAAATTCATCATAGCCGGCCTCGAGGGCTACGCAGATTGCTCAAGGATTGTAAAGTTATATTAGGGGTGTCGGACTGTTCGAAATTCGAACTACTCGGTCCAAATTTGCGACTCGACGGACTCGAGTCGAGTCGAACCGATTACTCGAATGTATCGAACTACTCGAACTCAATCGAATAGTTCGAAATGATCGGACAGTTCGATCGACTTCGAACTGTTCGACATGAGCGAATAGTTCAAAATGATCGGACAGTTCGAAATGATTGGACAGTTCGATCGACTTCGAACTGTTCGACATGATCGAACAGTTCGAAATGATCGGACAGTTCGATTGACTTCGAACTGTTCGACATGATCGAACAGTTCAAAATGATCGGACAGTTCGATCGACTTCGAACTGTCCGAAATAATCGAACTGTTCGATCGTGTCGAACTGTTCGAAATAATCAAGTTGTTCGAAGTTAAATCGAACAGTTTGATATGATCGAATTGTTCAATATATTTAAACTGTTGCAAATGATCAAACTATGCGATATAATTAAACTATATTCGAAGTCCGATTGAATAGTTCAATGACGGTTGAAAAGTGGTTTCTAGCACTTCTACCACTCTATTTTTTCCTGAATTTTTTACCGAATCTCCTTGGCCGTGAGAAGTAGCAGCATGCCGTGTGCAATGTATGAAGCTGCCTCACTTTTTCTACAGAGTGCTGACAATCTCTATATTCATATCTGATACAATAAAATATTATCTGTTATAGCTACTTAGTGCGTTAAGCACGCCTATCGGTCTATGTTTATCTTTTTTTGTTACTTCTTTTGAGATTCGAGACTCTAGGGTTCGCATTCGACGAGATTCGAATAATTTGACATAAATTGAATAGTCCGACCTGATTCGAACAGTTTGACGAAATCGAATAGTCCGACTTGGTTCGAACAGTTCGATGAAACCGAATAGTTCGATCTCGTTCGAACAGTTTGACGAAATCGAGTAGTTCGACATGGTCTGAACAGTTCGATCACGTCCGAGTAGTTCGGTTACGTCCGAGTAGTTCATTTGGTTCGAACAGTTTGATTGTGTTCGAGTAGTTCGGATGATATTGAACAGTTCGAAGTATCGAGTATTCGACTCGAGTTCGAAAAAATAGTTCGATACTGTTCAAACACGTCGAGTCGAGTATTCGTGCATCCCTAAGTTGTATGCCAGCGGTGCGAACATTATTTTTTGTACCGCAAGCACGATTTTCGCGTTTTTTGAACCTATTAATAAAGCCGAAAGCGACCGCTTGTCGACCAGCGGGCGGTAAAAATCGAAAAGCGCCCGCTGCTAGCGGGCGGTAAATATCGAACAGCGCCCGCTGTCGTTTTTAAATGGAGTTTTCAAGATTGTTTAAGAAAATCATCGATATTTTGAAAAAACGCAAAAATCTATACTTGCGGTACAAAAAATATGGTGTGCACCAAGGGCTAAGTGGGTTTTTTGACCTCGTGTGGTTGCAGTACTCGTCTTCGGTTCGCAAACGCACTCGCCTTTGGCTCGTGCTAGCTCACCTTCGACTCGTATTGCAACCCCACACTCGGCCTAAAAAGACCCACTTTACGTCCTTGGCACACAATATACTATTTCGTACCATGCGCGTAAACTTGAACTTCACGCCCGAGAGGCGGCATAGCCGTCCCCGAGGGCTACGCACATCGCGCAAAGGTTGTAAAGTTGTATTCCCGCGGTGCAAACATTATTTTCTGTCATAGTAGCATGAAGTACTCATTTTCCGCCAGTTGCGGGCAGTTTACTTTACGAAAACTCCATTTTACGAGTTGTAATCGAGGACGAGGATCGGCACAACCGACTCGAGTGTATCGCCATCACGCGAGGGTGGAAACCAATACGTCCGCGTTGCGAGCAATATTTTTCGATGAGCGCGATTTTACGATCGTCTTCAAAATTGCCACCTTTTTCAATGAGATCTTGAATTTTCGTGCTTTTCTTAGGAAACAACTATGTATTAATTACCAATAAACAACTTATCTTTATAAGCTGTTTTAATTGTATAATAATAACGCAAGGTCTCTTCGATTACTTATTAGTTTCAATATAAATAAGTAATAGTTTAATTCACTTAGATGAATATTATGAAAAAAATTAATATTAAATTGAAAAATGGAATTGAGTCTACTACATTCTAAGTATTATTAATATTGGATATCAATAACAGCACTTACATATCCCTCTCAACAAAATAGTTGTAAAAGGGTATTCATTAAATAAGCCTGTTGTAATGTTGAGGTATTGTGGATAATAAATAAGTGAATGTTAGACGGAGTTTAATTAATAAAGAAGTATAATAAGGATAAGTTGGATACATGTGCTCTACGTCTGCACTACATGACGGTCGACAAGAGAGCGAGAGAGAGAGAGATTCAGTGCGAAGGCTCTAGTAGGCCGCGCCTCTAAAGTACGAATAGGTGGCGCCACTAGTATCATACATTAGGTGATTAGGTCTATATATAATATTTACCATAATTCAACATGCCTCCTTATAGGCCAGTAAACGAAGGTCTGAAATCGACTTTCTCTGGTGAATGGCTGCATTTTGGATATTTGGTAAAACACATCGTCTAAAAACGATGGTCAAAAATGCAGCTTCCAAAAACGCCGGCGTCACCCCTAATTTGGCGAAAAACCACCCCCGAAAACGGTTTTTCGCTTATAACTCGCGAACGATAAGAGATATCGAAAAAAGTCCCAAACAATAGTTGTAGAGCGCGAAATTTTACATAAGGATCACCTATCACTTTTTTGCATTTGATAAAATTAAGCCTGAGAAAAGCAGGCAGAAGTAACAAACAGCAAGCGGCTGGAGAGGAAGGGAGGTGGGGCCTGCGGCCGCGCGGCTGCGGCAGCGGCGGCGCGCCTCGGCGGCAATGTTGACATGTGAGTGCGCGCGTGGACTGCGTGTCTCTGTGCCGCTCGAGTCGTTTTTCACTTTTTAGCGATTCTAGCTGGCCCAGGCGCCGGAAAATTTTTCGTTTCTATCTCCCCCTGTACACCTGCTGACGCAATTGTATAAAGTAATCATCGCTTTTTATAGATTTTGATTCGTAGAATCTAAATTTCGAGGTTACAATTTAACAAAATTGCAAGAACTTTGATTTAAATGCATTTGTTTGCACAAAAACGCTATTTAAACAAATAAAAACAATCTTTTGCGATCAGAATAATTTTTTCTTGAAAATTCTGGCAATTTTAAGATTAAAATGTTTCATTCAACATCTACGAGAAACCAATATTCAAAGAGTTATAAATTTTCAAAATATTAATTCTTAGCATTCAAGAGATTTTTAATAATAGTCACAAAATTAAACATCAAGTAAAAATTGTTACAGTTACTAATCGTTTACCATCTAAAAAGAGATGTGCATAGTTAATATTACTTTGTATTATAAGTAATTCACATTAATATAGGTACGAGTAAATCTCAGGAACTTAACTTTTTTGGGAACTCCAAAGTTTAAGCAGATAAATGAATCCTCGCTCAAAATGTTTGCCTTGCAATAAAAAAAAATAAAAAATTCTATTATAAATAATGGTAACGAATCAGCTGCGTTCATAAATGAAAAAATTGTTGTTAATATGCTTTTCCTATCGATATATTTATCTATATAGGAACAGGAACACACTTACGATCGTTGTACAATTTGTTTAGCTTTTTTGTGTGTCAAAATCTTGAACTCGAGTCCTGGTAGGTCGATGTGCTATAAAAATTAGTCGAAATACAAGATTATTAATTTTCTAAATTTTTAAAGGAAGTTTAGGGATAAAAAGTTATTGAGATTTGAGAATACGTATTGATTAAATTATCAAAGGGAAGACTAATAGCCTTATCTATATCTATATGTTTTGCAAAGATATTCCCTAAATATTAGTATTTGTTAAAAGACAAAATATTTTATAAACATGAGTGAGCAGCGAAGCTCCACAAGTTTTCTATTAAAAAAATTAGTAGTGCTAATTCGTACCTGAACCTTAATTTTTTATCTGTCAACTGCTTTATAGAGAGACAAGAAAAACAAGTTATACTAATTTTCTTATTGTCTTTATTTGATATAATGAACATTTTTTTTACAAGATGCAATAGTTTCTTACAAACATGTATTATTATTATTTAAATAAAATAATTTTCTATTTAAAGCCAAATTATACTTTGACAAAAGAAATTACCTTCTCAGTCTAAATCTCTGTAGATTCAAAAACAATTTTTCTTTTTATGAAGACTCCATTCCCACTATCTGAAAAGTAATTATTTTTCTTCGCGCAGGATTTTCTTCTTAATATTCGTAATTAATATAAGATAATAAAAAATATTCCTTTGGAGAATAGATCATATTATGAGTATTTATGACGGAGTTCTTTTGCAGCAGAAAATATGAGTATGCAATACAACTAATTAATTACGATATTAACTACAATGCAATTTACTGTTTGTATTTACATTATATATCTACATTTTAATTTACATTTAACCTACAGGTTGAATCTTATTTAAAAAAAATAAATTTTAACAATGACAAATTATAGAGATATGTAAAAATTATTTTTATTGATATATTTCTATTTTAGCAAGTTTCGGTCAGAAACTCTCGAGGGAAGTTTCTCACGTCTGGATTGTGGATGTGGATACAATTTCAGTGTGTAATTTTGTAGCTTAAAAATGACATCATCAAGTTTTAATAAAATCCATGCTCAGGAGGTTAGAAGCTCCTATTTTCAGCTAGTTATCATGTTGAAATACTATAAATAAAGTCTATGGTTTGATTACCCATAACTGCACCTCTGGGTCTATCTCCGAATAACTTTTTTTCCAATTTTTTTGTTGTAAGTGTAAAAATTCATCATAACAATAAATGGCAATAAGTAAAACATTTTTTTATTAAAACTTTTTAAGAGAAAATGTTACTATAGTGATTCAGGGAGGGAGAAGTTTACTCTTTACACAAACGGATTTCTATTTAAAAAGATTTTTGTCTAGAGTCAAGTATAGAATTAATCATTCTAATGCTTATCTTATTCAAGAAGAATACCCTCTTGGGTCAAATGGACTGTTTTCGACTAAATGAAAAATTTTCTCAATGATCATTAAAAAATTCTTTTACTGGTGATTAGTATAAATCGATGCTCCCTACGAAAACTATCACGATTCAGATTGCCACGAAGACTAGTTCATTTCAGCGTTGGCCGCGAAGACTAGCACGCTCCATTGATTTACGTTGAAGACTAGCCCGATCCGCTTGATTGCGACGAAGACTAGCACATTCCACTGCCTCTTATGTAAATTAACACGGTGACGCGAAGTGCTAGTTTTCGCGGCAAGCTTGCGAATCGTGCTACTTTTCGTCGCAATCTTCCGAATTGTACTATTATTCGGCGCAAACTCGTGAATGATAATAGTTTTCGCGACAATCTCGCGAATTGTACTAGTATTCGCGGCAAAGTCGTGAGTTATGCTAGTTTTCGTTGCAGTTTTCTGAAATGTGCTAGTCTTCGTGAGGAGGCCAAAAAAGGTGCTAGTTTTCGTAGGGAGCGTCGAAATGTTCAACTACAATAACTAATATTTTAACAAAGCTTCTATTTATTTCTTTTTAACACACCCCATCGTAAAGCTCGTACTTTATCCTCGCCGAAGCGGGAAAAAAGTACTACGTTCATTCCCTACCCTCACTCTTGTTGCCAGCGCAACGCACTATTTGTATCCGAGCCGAAGGCGAGGGAAGGCGAATAAATATGCAGCACTTTTTCCCTTTTCAGCGGGGAGCGAGTACGAATTTTACGATAGTTGTGTTAAAAAATCGTATACGTATTGCACTCGTGAATAAAGTGGGTTGTGGGAACCTGCGCAGAGACAACTCTCGTGCAGGAGGCACACAGCCCACTTTATTCCCTTGGTGCATAATATACTATTACAAACACAATCATATAACATATAAATAGAAAGTGTGTTATACAAGATACCTATGTGTATAGTGTGTCCATACTTCTTCTATTTTCTGTCAAGATAGATAAAAAAACAGTGGGCTATTTTTGTTACTTATAAAATAGTCAGTAATAAACTCGTTGCTACGGCAATGAGTAAATGAGCATTTCTCTGGAATTTCTAACTTTTAGCTTAAAAGAAATTTCAAAAGTTAATGTTGAGGCACATTCACTAAACATTTTCTTTCTGTTCTAGGTACCACAAATAACAAATAAAACGACGAGCTTTTCATTTTTAAACATATTTTTTCCTTACTGCATGTTTATGCACGTGCGAGTAAGAGCGAGAGAGGAGGAATTTTATCAGAATGACAAAATGTTAGATGGGTATTTTCTCAGAAAAACAGATTGCATAAAATTATAAAGATACTTTTTACTAGAAAAATAAAATTCTGAAAAATCTGAATCGTCCATTCCTATACGATTTTTAGCTCATTTGCCGACGTTATAGCTTTTCTAAATCACTGCATTTTCTATAATTTAATCGTTGGGTAGAAATGGCATTCGGAAACTTGATGTTACATATCATATAAAAATAATTTAATGAAAATATCATGGCGTTCTTGCCAAATTTTTTCGAATTTTTATGTATTATACATTTTTAAACCTTAGAAAAAGTTACCCTTCTATCATAAGATATTCTATTTTTTTTACCTTTCTGAGAAAATACCAATCTAACATTTTATCTGATAAAATACCTCCCCCCCTAAAAATTGTATAGGAATCTATATAAGGAAAATATATAAGGAAATAATGTTTTTAGGAGTCACATTTTTCGGAGTTTTATTTTACTAGTAAAAAGTATCTTTATAATTTTATACAATCTGTTTTCAATTTTTATAGACGCAAAGTTTTCTGATATTTTTTTCAAAAGAAATCCCTTGTGTGTTCTGAAGAGCTCCTGTTCGGAATTTATAGTATCAGATTCGGAGAATGTTTTAAACGATAGTATATTTTCTGAGAAAATACCCATCTAACGTTTTACCATTTTGATAAAACACCCCCCCCCCCACAAAAACAGATGATTTCTTAAACGAGGGGTGCATCGACATCAAGTTCTTTAGAAGACCATGATTCAATTTCTATAAGTGGCATACTAAAAAGTGGCGCCGAAAAAGTATACCATTCAATCGGGCTTGTAAATAATTTTTTTCACATTCAGAAAGGCTTAAAGAACAAGAAAAACTTTGTTCAGTAAATGTACCTTCAAAATTAAATCCTTTTTTCAAGTTTCATCGTTTAGAAAGAAAGCTGAAATTTCCATCAATTCTTTTCAATCCAAAATTGACTTGAAAGTGTCACCAAAAAATGATATCATTAAATCGAACTTGTATATATTTATTTTCATATTCAGAAAAGCTTGAAGAACAAGAAAAACTTTGTCTGATGAGGGTGCCTTAAAAAAAATTATAATTTTTTTCGAGACGTAAGAGGGGAATAATTTTGGAAATAGCGCATATACTATTCTATTTTACTATTCTACCATATCCTTACCGAAAGTACCACATTCACGGTTTGAGCTGGGAGCGAACTGCGAAAGTGGTACTTTCAGCCAGACGGTATGGTGAAAAAATTTTGTATTTCGGCTAATTTTTATAGCACATCGACCTACCAGGACTCGAGTTCAAGATTTTGACACACAAAAAAGCTAAACAAATTGTACAACGATCGTAAGTGTGTTCCTGTTCCTATATAGATAAATATATCGATAGGAAAAGCATATTAACAACAATTTTTTCATTTATGAACGCAGCTGATTCGTTACCATTATTTATAATAGAATTTTTTATTTTTTTTTTATTGCAAGGCAAACATTTTGAGCGAGGATTCATTTGTCTGCTTAAACTTTGGAGTTCCCAAAAAAGTTAAGAGTTCCTGAGATTTACTCGTACCTATATTAATGTGAATTACATATAATATAAAGTAATATTAACTGTGCACATCTCTTTTTAGATGGTAAACGATTAGTAACTGTAACAATTTTTACTTGATGTTTAATTTTGTGACTATTATTAAAAATCTCTTGAATGCTAAGAATTAATATTTTGAAAATTTATAACTCTTTGAATATTGGTTTCTCGTAGATGTTGAATGAAACATTTAAATTTTAAAATTGCTGGAATTTTCAAGAAAAAATTATTCTGATCGCAAAAGATTGTTTTTATTTGTTTAAATAACATTTTTGTTCAAACAAATGCATTTAAATCAAAGTTTTTGCAATTTTGTTAAATTGTAACCTCGAAATTTAGATTCTACGAATCAAAATCTATAAAAAGCGATGGTTACTTTATGCAATTGCGTCAGCAGGTGTACAGGGGGAGATAGAAGCGAAAAATTTTCCGGCGCCTGGGCCAGCTAGAATCGCTAAAAAGTGAAAAACGACTCGAGCGGCACAGAGACACGCAGTCCACGCGCGCGCTCACATGTCAACATTGCCGCCGAGGCGCGCCGCCGCTGCCGCAGCCGCGCGGCCGCAGGCCCCACCTCCCTTCCCCTCCAGCCGCTTGCTGTTTGTTACTTCTGCGTGCTTTTCTCAGGCTTAATTTTATCAAATGCAAAATAGTGATAGGTGATCCTTATGTAAAATTTCGCGCTCTACAACTTTTGTTTGGGACTTTTTTCGATATCTCTTATCGTTCGCGAGTTATAAGCGAAAAACCGTTTTCGGGAGTGGTTTTTCGCCAAATTAGGGGTGACGCCGGCGTTTTTGGAAGCTGCATTTTTGACCATCGTTTTTAGACGATGTGTTTTACCTAATATCCAAAATGCAGCCATTCACCAGAGAAAGTCGATTTCAGACCTTCGTTTACTGGCCTATTAAGGATGTTCAATAGTGTCATGCTACGGGGCGAGGCGAGGGACGCCCCTCTCTCCCCGCGGACGCTCCCCGCTCACCGCGCACCTCCTCGCGCAGCCTACGAACTCAGTGTTTTGTTTACGTTTTCACCTACTTCTTTTCCAAATGCCCTGTAAGCAGTCAAGATCCCTCTACGTTTTTATTCTTTGATAATATTTCTATGCAAATAAAGATCTTTTAACCAAATCTCTTAACTTTTTATAAGATATTTTTATGTTCAAAGGTCACATAACCTCACTCTCCCATAAGAGCCTATGTTAAAAACTCGATTTTCAAGAATTTGTTTCTCGAAAAAAATGCTCAGTATAAAATATTGAAAAAATTCAAGCTGCTCTTATTTTATCTAAGTAATGATATACTAAAATTTCAAAGACTTCTCTTAACTTTGCTGTAACCATTGAACATCCTTAAATTTATACTCCAGACCTTTACAAAATTTTCTTGTCATAATTACATTTTCTTTGTTCAACTTTTGTTTACAATTTTAAATCAATTTTAACGCTCTTCTATTTTTAACAAATGCTTTCTTGTCTAAACTCTTAGTTAACATATCAGCTATATTACAGATTGAATCAATTTTAAGAATATCTATAATTCCATTTTCGTAATTTTCGTTAATGTAATGATATTGTACTTCGATGTGCTTCGAATTTTTGGTAAAATTTCCGAACTTTGCTGTTTGGAATCAGGACTGGGTGAGGAAAAATACAAAGAGAGCTAATATTGCTTAAAACCTCTTAATAGTCTTTTATTGATGCCGTAACTAATAATGTACAGTGCGATCGGTTATCGGTAGGTTGTACGTCGCACAACGGACCCGTGCTCTTCAAACGCTAGGCCCGGACTGCCGTAACCGCGTGGTTTGACGGGCGCTGCGCTCTCGTGTGGCACGCCCGTCAACTACGACGTTGCCATTTCGCACATCCTCCCACCTTGAGTCCTTTTGACTTAAGGGGATGCCTTACTCGTACTATTACCGACCGAGCAATTCACACAGTTTCAAGCTGATTAAAAATAAAATACGTCGAATCACAAAAAATCAAGAGAACACTCTTCTGTGTTTTTTAACGTTCTATCATCCAGTCAAAGTTTGGAGTCGAAATATCAAGCCGTTTTTTCAAAAACTTTGAACGAAATTAAATTTCGTTTGTTCAAAGTTTTTGCAGAAATGACTTGATATTTCGACTCCAAACTTTGACTGAATGATAGAACGTTAAAAAACACAGAAGAGTGTTCTCTTGATTTTTTGTGATTCGACGTATTTTATTTTTAATCAGCTTGAAACTGTGTGAATTGCTCGGTCGGTAATGGTAGGACTATGGCACCCCGTTAAGGGGGTTCTCCTCGGGCACTACAGTTTGTGGCTCAGCGAGAGCACAACCTATACCATGGGCGTCGTTCTGTCTCTCTCGTTCTCGTGCACGTCGTCTGCTATTTGTGTTTATAATCATTAATATCTTTTTAAAAAGATCGGCTTGACTCATCTTTGATAAACTTAATACAAGAGCCGAATTTCATCTTTCTTAAGCTATGTTTTTCTTTTTGAAGTCCAGTTTTTTTGATGAGTAATACTATTGCTTTCTGTCATATTTGATATAGCACTCATTTACTCTCATGTAAAAATAACCATTTTCAAGAATTTTTTTCTCAAAAATTTGTTCCGCAATGTATGTAAACAAACATATGGTATTATTTCTGTGACTTTGAGGAATATTTTTATATTTTTTTCAGAAGCTTTTTCAGTTTTTGCAATATGAAGAGAACTACCTTAACAATCTCAATATAAGAATACAGGCAAGAAAATGCAAAGATTAATTATATATAATTGTATACATAAAGTGCGCAAATAAAATCGGAAAAAATATTTTAATAATTGAAAAACTCGTGTCTTTTAACAGTTCGACCACTACGTGTTTTCATTACATCTTTTTCCATTTTGTCGGAAATCTGGTTTGTTTTTCTTCCTGCGACTTCTACGTTCTGTTTCTCCATATTCTCGCTTACAAGTGAACGTGAAATACTCGTCGCCTCCTCGCAGCTATTTATTTCGAGCGGATAAACACGTTGGATTGGCCTTAAGATCTCAGCTGATTGGTTGAGAAACTAACCTATATATAAAATAATCTATTACATATTTTGAGTTTTATCCTCTTTTTAAAAAATGATGACGGAAAAGTGAAACCAAAATAAAACGTTTGTAATTATTATCTTATTTGTACAGAGTCTCAAATGTCTGATGAGTTAGTGTTTTATGAGTTAAAAAGACGTATGATAAAATATCTAACCTAAAAATATGTGTACTCTCAAAATTGTAACCTCAAAGATTTTGTATGTAAAATGGTATCATTAAAATTAATTGTAATATAATTGAAATATAATAAATAAGTAAATAAAGTAAGCAAACGTTACGTAATTCAAATAATAGAATCAATATAAGTATTAATTAAAATATAAGAAGTTGAAAATTATCATTAAGCAAAACAATTTGAAATTTAAAATTAGATGTATGTAGCAAATGAAAATTACGCGCACAAAGCGCGCGCAAATCTTGCTACTATCTTAAATTTCGAGTATAGGAATCAGGTTGCATTAGATCTGTTGTATAAATAGAAGCAACCATGATTTCATTGACATGAGTATATTTTAGCTTATTAAACGTACACTTTTTTCATCCATAAACTCAAATACTCCGCGTACAGTTTTCCAAAAGACTTAACGAGATAACCTCACAATGTCATATCACACAATGAACCCGTACGTTACAATGCGAACTTCCCATTCGTGGAGGTATAAAAAGCAGCTACAATCCAACGTGAAATAGTACCTTTCAAAGGCATCAATAATCAAAACCATATCTATCCGTTTCTCCTCTCTCACTCCAACTCGCTCTTTCTTCCACTTCCTTCGTAGCTGTTCTCCCTCTCGCGCTCGTATATATACTTCTTCGCTTTCCGGAACACAAAAGTGTATATATCGACTCGCAAGAGCCGAGCAGTTCGCTCTTTATTCCAGGCGTTCACTTAAAAGAGGTGCTTGCAGCTCGTTTTTCTGCCTTTTTCCAGTGCGCTGTTGAAGTTTATTTTTCGAGTTTCTCGCCCATAAATATACAGTATCCGTGCGCTGTGTATCACGTTACAATTATTGATAAAATAGTTATTAAATAATTTTTACACTAGAAATGCGTAGTTTGTACAATTATAAAATTTACCCACCACAATTTTACCCAATATAAATGATAAAAGATAAAAAGAATTAAATTTACTAAAATAAATTCTTTTTCTACAGTATCAATTACCAATAAAAACTCCGATTTTCATTAAGCTGGAACAAAAAAAGGAAACAAAAAACACACATACAATCGACATCCGTCCTTCTCTCGTATCGCACACCCGATCGCTCGTCGAATCGAAGTTTCATCAACTTCAATTTCATCCATATTTCACTTTGCCCTCCCGCGCGCTTTGGACTGGCAAAGTTACAGCGATTTAATTTCACGCACGGACCCGTCTCTGCATCGAACGCAAACTCTCCACCGCCACCGCATATACATGTACACGTCAAAACTCTTTATTCCCGGTTTGTTACCACGAGCAAACACGTGTACGTGCACGCGTACATTTGACGAATAATACGGGAGAAGAGAAAGAGATGTCGAAACAATTGGCCTTTTAATGGAATTCCCACGTGCGGCGCTAATTGACTTGCATGTGGTCCGGAAAGCGAGAGAATAATGTCGTATGTGGAACGGGCGTTACGGTTTCGAAGGGAGAAACGAAAACTGTCAACATTTTCATTACAAGAGTAGGTTGCTACGAAAGCAATACTGTTTGAAATTAGCAATCTGTTTCATAAATAATATGGTTGAGACCCATATTATTTACACTATCGGGTTTAATAATCATACAGTACCCTGTAACCAACAATCTGGAGTATACTGGTTTGGTAATATTTTTCTCAGTGAGCTATTGATAAAATAATTAACAAATAGGTTTTGGAACAAACTATAGAAATATAGTTAACGTGGCAATAAAATTTTTCTGTTACAATCCTATAAAAACATGGACGCTAAAATGAAATGTTTTAATTTACGAAAATACATTCACTTTTTACAGTATCAATATCCAATAAAATTCCGCAATTTAATAAAGCTCAAAAGAAGAAATAAAAAAACTACACGTAACCGATTTTTGTCCTTTTTCATCGCGCACTCAAGCGCGAGCCGAATCGAAGTTTCACCAATTTCAATTACATCCTTACTTTACTCATTGCCCATTTCAGCATCAAACCCACACTCTCCGCCGCATATACATAGATGTAAAAACTCTTTATTCCTAGTTTGTCACCACACGACCAAACACGTGCACACACGCACGTAAGTACGCGTTCGACGGTTAATCCGGGAGAAGAGAAAGAGAGGCCGAAACAATTGGCCTTTTAATGGGATTCCCGCGTGCGTCGTTAATTGACTTACGCGCAAGAGAGAGAGAGAGAGAGAGAGAGAGAGAGAGAGAGAATTGTCGCGCGTCTGTTCCTAAGGAAGAAATGCAATTGCAGAGGCGCGCACGCGTACTGGCTTAATGGTGTATGATTAATTGCATCGGTGAGCATGTGGCAAGGCCACGGTTCTTCTGCCGGCGTTAAAGAAGAGCTAATGGTGTCGAGGAGTTGTATTTCGAAACGACAGCTTAACGGAAATTCATTAGTTCTCGTAATTGAAGTAGAAAATTTTAGAGTTTCCATTTTATTTTTACACCTCCAAAACGACTACTTTGAAAAGCAACCATAAATTCTATAGGTATCGCTCTAACAGTTGCCTTTCTCTGTATAAACTTGGAAAAAAAAATCATCTAGCGGAAATAGCACAACACCTCACCTATCCTTAGACAGACCCACCTATCCGCAGCAGCCGCAGCAACAGCAGTTCACTCTTGCACCGTTACAATCTCCTTCGGCGCTTACATAATAATCATACCATCCTAAAAACCTTCATTCGCCTGGCATCGTGCACATGAGAAACAATTGAAACATCCTCTCGCCCTTTATTGCCTCTTCCCTCCCGGAGAAATAACTCCTCTCACACACATACATGAAATAACACGTTGCGCCTAAACCGCCAAAAAACGACAGCGCCGTGGTGAAAATCGCCCTCGTAAATTCATATATAGGAGCGCGTGGAGGAAAAACGGGGAGGAAACTCGTAAAGCGCGGGATTTTTCGCGCTATAGAGACAGACACGCGCACGCGCGGGATGAGATGCGCTCGTGTCGTGCCGGTGGGTCAGACCGGGACGAGAGTGGAACCGTTAAAATATGTAAATCGCCTTGCGCGCGAGCGAGACCAGTCGAGAGGTCCTTGCTGTTGTGGTATAGCGTGCGAGCTCGGAGTTATTAGGGGTTCGCATACGCGCCACGTGAGAGCAGCTGGATTTTTGGAGAAAGTTGTTGTGGAGATTTGGAGTTTAGAAGATTATTGTTTAATATTTAAATATTAAAAGGTGTTAGTAATGTAGGTTGTAGTAAAAATTTTTTCATCGTTGATTGTCACTTTACCCGTTTTTAGATTAACATTATAATAAATATTAATATTTAATGGAAGTGCAAGTCCGTTTCTGCTTTATAGTATTCTGCAGAGTAACTTTTAATGGAAGCTTCCGTCCGTAGACTAATAAAAGATTTATAAATGTCATTCCAACAAAATTAACTTTTTTATGATAACATGATTCTTTTTTATAAAAAAGTAAATTAAAACTGACGTTGTAAGTTTTCAGTAAATATAAATGAGCTTAATCTATTTAAAATATAAAGAATATAAAAGTAATTTCTGCATACGACTACTTTATATTTATCAATTTTATCATTATACTTATTTTAACTTGCTCTATTTGAAACTTTTATTATTTACTGATTGTCGGTCAGAATAGATAAAATTATTGCAGAATTATATTTAAGAATCTCAATAACTCGACAGCTGCCGTATACTGTGCATTAAAAAAAATTAAATTTAATAAAGACAAAATAGTAAGGAAAATTTACGTTACTCAATGTCATTTAAAAACTAGCTTCATAGCTGTACTTGATATTTAGCAATGGTAATAAAGCGTGACTAATTTATAGCTTATAGTTGTATAAGAACACTTTAAATTTAGCCACTATATAATATAATAATAAAAATAACGTTAAAGAATAAAAAGACTTCGATACTCAAGACATTTCACTTAACCCTACGCCTCGCACCTCTTTATCCATCGGCTCCTTAAACCAGCTAATTTTTTCCTTCCGCTCTATAGTGTGAAACCTCCTTACCACAACCTCTCTCCCATCTCTTTTCGTGCTCCCCTCCCATCCAGGCGCGCACACTTGCGGGCGCGCGCGAGGCTCGTCCCTTTTATCGCGTCTCCCCCGTCTCTTCCTTTTTTTCGCCACGGACCTTCTCTTCGATCGTCTCTCTCCCTCTCTTCCTCCCTCCTCCTCCCAGCCTCCTGCCGTCCCATCCCGAGTTCAACGAACGAATACGGCCGGCAGGTGAATCGTCCGGGAGATTGGCCATGCGCGCGAGCGGCGGTTTGTTTCTCATGGTCAAATTGCATAACCCACTTCATGACGCGGAGATTTTAACGCTGTTAACGTCAGAGAAAGAGGAGAGAGCCCGTGGGGCCGATTAAAGCGCGCTCGCTCGGCCTCCTTATGCCTCCTCTTCGCCTTCTGCTGCCCCTCTTCTTCTTCCTTTTATCTCTCTCTTTCTCGCCCTCTGGTTGTCTTCTTCCTCGTCGCCCGCTCACCTGATTATCGGCGTTGCGCTTAATTACGGATTACGGCCAATTAACAGGCGCGACCTTTCGGGGATCATTAGTGCGTGTAAGAGGCGCGTTTTCGCGGTGGCGGGCGGCGCGGCGGGTGATTAAAAATTATTTAGGATTTAACGGTTTTTCACGAGGCGTATCGTGGTTCGTGTATATGTGTGTGTGTGCATGTATGCGTGTAAGCGAGAGGGGGAATATTCATTACGCATTATTGGTTTTATTTTGCTGGCGTTGTAATTTGGGTTGATTTTTGAGCTTTTTGCTCGTGCGCCCAAGGATTTATGCGATAACATTTTTGTATAATTGCGACGGGCTGTAAATCTCGTTTAAAGACGTGCCAGGAGACGTGTAATTTCGCCTGTGGATTTTAAAATTTTATTAAGATTTTATCGCGAAATGCATAAATAATATTGGCAACGTTGCGGTTCTCTGCATTTGGAAAATAATGTTGGCCGTGGTGCGTGCAACGAGTGCGGCGAGTTTTTATAAGCTGATTAAATCGAAAATGAAAATTTGAAAATGAATGTTTGTAAAACGTCATTTTTTGTCGATGATATTTTAAATAAAAGATAAATTTAAAAATAAATAGTTTTAAAAATTACTCTTCCCGTGCAATTATTCACGATGAATTTATATTTAACTTTTGCAATTGTAACATCGAGTTTCCGTTATATTTTATTCATTACGTGGCAAATTTCATTTATAACTGCTATATAAATGTTGGAGGAACCAAATATAATACGATCAGATTCATAATTTAAAACAATCAAAAACTTTTATTCTTACATTCCAAATATTAAAAATAATTATTCAGTTCTCAACATAAAACATTGAACCAGTGATAAAATAATTTTCGACTCTCACAAATCCAAATCCAACCCAAAAACTATTATATCACATAACCTTCGCGTAAACGACGTTTAACAGGGCCACAATTTCTTTTGCGGCAAAGCAAACCGGGGATACGGAGTATATTTCGCGCACGCGCGAAATCTGATCGCAGCCTCGGTGTCGCGTGATGCGTGCGAGTCTGCGATACGTCTGCTGTGCGCGTATTATATGCCGTACACACGCGCGCGTTCGCCGTTACGCGTCTGGGATGATAAAGAGTTCCTCAGGGGATTGCAATATTTTTTTCGAAAAACACATATGCGCGCAGTCCGCATCGCTACAGACTAAACATTGCTCGTTCGTATTATGTATCTATCTTCTGTAAACGCATAAACAATCGTGCCTATCCTTTCTTATGTATAATTTTTCCAACCGTCAACTCGCATTTTTTTATAAATAACGAATTTTCAAAGGTTCTTTTCGCGATAACCCGAATTACCATAAATAACGCGCACCCGATGCCCCATCCCGCAGCATTCCCTTTATTTCCCAACAAAAGCGCGAATTACCTGCCGGTGAGCACAATCGCCCATAAAAAATCCCCCTCTTACCCGTTCTTTCTCTCTCCCCCCGAAAAAAATCCACCTGTCGCAAAAACACCGTAATCGCCGTCGTCTCGGAAAAAAGGCGCACTAAAACCGATAATAAGCTTCTCTCTCTCTCATTTCTGCAGCACGATAAATTTCAATAACGGGAAAATCAAGTCCGCGAAAGTCCGCACGTTCTCGAAAAAGATCCACTATATACCTTTTCTCTCTGTCTCTCTCTTTCTCTCCTCTTTCCGAGACTAAGCACAATATCGTGCGCGCGCGCGCTCGCATATGATTTACGGCGCGAGGAAAGTGCTCGCGACTTCTTAATCCTCGCTGTGTCGAGGCAAGAGAGAGAGAGAGGGGAAGGCGTCTTCTTGCGCAACGTGGCGAATGCTAAATCAGCTGTCGCGGCTTTGTCTCAACTCGGGTAATATTGATAAATAGGCGTGGAGGGAGATTTTGTTCCGCGAGGTTTGTCGTGTACACGTGCGTGCGTAAGTTCCCACACCTCGAGAGTGCGCACGCGCTTTTCCTCGAGTAGGTGTACGCGCTTAACGCGGTTGTATACCGTTTTCGAGCGAGTCTTATATACGCTGTCGTGTGCTTTGTGTGTTTAAGATAAAAAAGGCGCGTAGCGCGAGTGTATTGTATATAGTAATACGTTTTGCGACGGTTGCTGTAATTTTGCCGAGGATGGGGATTTAATTTCAAAAATATAATTTTACGTTGCGTAACATTTGAGCGGTGGAACATAGCCATGGAAACTTGAGCGGATTTGAATTTCTAGAAAATTCATCGCGCATGGGTTTATAATTTTACAGATATAGAGATACATTGAATGTCGATTACACACGTCTACAATTTCAGAATTTACAATTCGAATTGCCATAAACGATCTTGGCCTAATCAACTCTTTCATAATACGATATCATGTGGTCGTACCAAGCGGCAGTTTAATGCCCTTTAATCTCGTTTCATTTGTATTACAAATTTATGAATTTCTTTGTGCATAATGTATCTCGATAAAACACGCGCGTGTGTGTGTGTGTGTGTGTGTGTGTGTGTGTGTGTGTGTGTGTGTGTGTATATATATATATATATATATGAGAAAATAATCATACATTCGACTACTTCAATCTCATATCTAGTCATCATTTCAGTCATAAACTTATTCTAATATTTACTTCGAGGTAAAATTTCTCTTGAAATAATTAAAATATTATCTAAGTTATACGATTACTGCATCCCAAATTCAAAGAATCTTAGAAAAAAAATCATCGACCTGAACAGCTCATAAATTTTTTCGTTAATCCAGATATGTACACCGCTACTCTTTATACAGACCATTCCCTAACTGTTTTCCTGATTTTCTACTTCTCAATGCATCTTAAATTCGCGTGTAAACACCAGGCATGCTGCTCCAAACGAAATCACTGCCGCGCAGCAACAGCATCATCTCGCGCTTATAGATATTCATAAGAGATCATCTTGATCTTCGAATAATTTCTGGTATCCACTTCCCGTACGGGGGACAGGTGTAGGCGCGCGCCTGAAACCAGAACTCTATAACTGCATTACGTACTTACCGAATCGCTCCACTTGCGGCCGGAGTGAATCTTTGCCGTCGATCTGCATATAAGTTTTTGCACCGTAATTTTCCGTACTACCACTACTACTGCTGCTATGCTAGGCCGGCAAGGTGGCGTTATGAAAAAGCGGTCGATCGATAACAGTTGCCAGCGAGCGCAAATCGCTACCGGAGCCATTTCGCAAATTGGCAACGAAATGGCAATCCAGCGCTCATTGATAGCCGGTTTAGAGTTGCAACTGAACTTTGCAGTTAAAATCGCTCATTCGCTTTTCGAGTTGTTTTTTAACGATATCATACTGTTACTCTATTTCCCATTTTTTTCCTACTCGTGTTACCCATTTTGGGACATTGTTTGCTTCAAATCAACCTTTAATTACCATTCGTTATTATTATTATTCAAGGTATATAAAAGTGCCATTTACCCAGGCATATTTATTGCATTTCGTTGTAAAGCGCATAATAATTCACGGCACACCGTAATCCCCCGAGCGTATACGAGCAAAGTTCGCGCGCGCGCGACTTTACTATGCGAAATTCCCGGAACTTTTTTATACCGCTCCCTAATTTACATCGTTCATATTTCTACCCCCAATTCGTCTCTATTCGGGTTCATCAGCCGCTCGCGCTCGCATATATAACGCAGCAGCCCCTCGTAAAAACCTCCGTCTCTTCGTTAACGCCCGTCATAAATTTTGCGCATGAAGTTCATCACTCGATACACCGCGCATCAGAATCGCCCTGATACCATCTCTCTCTCTCTCTCCGCAAAAAAGAAAATCGGTCAGACGCGTACTACGTCATACACCCTCATCACCTGTAAGAATACGTAATCATCCTCATCGCCTCCCTTCGACGAAAAAAAAAGGAAACGACGAACCCGAAATTATGATACACCTCAGCGACGTTGTTTACGAGCTGTCGACGCGCGTGGGTGCGAAGTCATCCGGCGGCGGGGCCAAGGGCCGAGCGAGAACCGCTATGCCAAAAGGACGACGACGAGGAGGTGAAGGAGGAGGAGGAGGGCGAAATTGAGGAGCAGGTCTTTTTTGGGATACGCAGACACGAGGTCGGACCCCGCGGCGAGTTCCTAATTACCGCCGCTGCTGCTGCTGCTGCGCTCGTTGTTTCGTTTGTTTTCTTCTTACTTCTTCGTTGGTCTTGGGGTTATATATATACACCTGCGCGTTCTTTTCGCGCCTCGAGTGGTTGGCTTTTGAGATGTTGGTGTCGCGGCGCAGGGGAGGTTTATAATACGACGTGAAAATTGAGAAATGTTTTGAGAGTTGTTTAATGATGCAATTTTTGCGAGTGTAGTTTACGAAGACAAATGATTCTGCGAAGAAAAAATAATGGTTTCAATAAAAGGTACATAAAGTATGCGCCGTAACGGTTCATTTAATACAAAAAGTAATAAATTATTCTCGTTATTACACTTTTATGGTACTTCCACAGCACATTTGAATAAACATCGTTTACATAACCATCGCTATAATAAGCATTTAAAAGCCTCACTCGCATTCTCCCTCTTCAATATTTGCCTCCAACCAACCAACCGCACGCACTACCATCCAGAACCCACGTCGTTTAATTATATCCCGCGTCGAATTCTCACTTCCTCCTTTTCCCGCATTTGCATTTCGACTCTTTAAAACGCACAATGCATATATCGCTCGAGACCCCCCGGATTATTATAAGAAATCGCGTGGGAAGAGGTCCCAGCGTCTCTCTAGTAAATTTCCCTGCGGAGCTCGCTGCTCACCTATAGCAGCAAACGCACGGAAAATTGGAATCGCCGTCGTTCCCCTCTAATAACAGCCCGCGAGGATTTCGCAATTGCGCCGCTCTTACATATACGCGCCATACGCATCTCTTTTCCGCACACGCGCGTCGATAATGACATTCGCTGAGGAAAGTCCATAAACGCCGGGGCGAAAGTAATCGCAGGGGGCCTCGGAGCGGCGAACGCGTCGCTCATCGCGAGAATCCACTTAATAACGTCGTAAGAAGCGGAACCTACTTTCGTTCCGTACGTACGTACGTATATATGAGCGTATGGTCGTAAAGTTTGCGTATAGCGCTAACCGTTCTGTAAACTACTCACCTCTCCCGCGCGTGTACGTGTGTGCGGTTCGCACTCGCTCGCCCATGCTCTATGACCCTTTAGGCATTTTATTTCCTGACACGCTTCTCTCTCTCCCTCTCTTTATGCTTCTCAAAAAAGTCCATTTCTCTCCCGCTGCGCCTCGTAAGTGGATATATGCGCGTGCCTCGTGGCTATCGATATACGCGGGCTAATTGCGCCGGTAGAATTTTGTAATTATTATACGGTTTGTTTTGAACGATTGAATTGTAAATCAATTTTTTGCCCACTCCTGTGTGTGTATGTGCGTCTATATATTTTGTTTGGCCGGGAAGATGAAACGCGCGCGTGCGCAGGAACGTTTTGAATATTCATTAGCGACGTTTGGTTTGCGCGCGAGCTTGCATAATGCGTGAAATTTATTCCCCTTTGCGCGCATTACGTAAAAAGCGTGTTCATTAAAAATACATTAATCTCGGGAGGAGCATCTTTACTTTACTTAAAATCCTGTCCAGTTTCCGTGACGCGCGTTGCCCAATTTTCACGTCATGACACGCTGCCACCAAGTTCAATAGTATGAATTATTATTACACGATTCCACAACAGTTTTGTTCTTCTTTTTACAAAAAGACGGCTATGAGTCTTTTCATCTTTTAGTTTTTTTTTTTCACGTGACTTTTTACAGGCCAGTGATAACCCAAAGGAATTGGAAAGGTTGCGAAAGATAGGGAGAAACTGGGCCAGAGCGTTTTCCGATTTCCGGGCCGCTCGGTCGCTCGCGCGAGTAAAGGTCGTCGTGTCGATCCCCACGTCTCCGGTTAATTTCCGCATTTGCGGGAAGATGGTACCACAATTTCATATCATTAAAAGAGTCGAAAGTATGCCAAGCAATTCGATAGGATGAGTTATACTTTTTTTTTTAGAAATTCAGTTTACCTTCTACCTTATAAATTAAAATATCGTTTTCTTCAAATTAACGGAATTTTTCTATTTATGTAAAATTTTAACAACAAATTATTCATTGCCGTGAATGTATTTAATCCGAATATTCAAGACCTTTTTTCATTATTGCGGTACATATACGCGTTTCGTTAATATCCGATATATAGTATATTGTATCCACGATGAGCGATTTTCGATTTTCGAGGATATATAAGCCAGTGGAGCTCTCTCTCCCCCGCTTTTGTACGATCCGATGCCTCGAGGGGCAGCGATATTTATATTAGTCGAGCGGGCGGATAGAGTTCGTTATTGAAATGTTCCAATAAAAGTTTCTCCAGGTCCTCTTTCGCGATTGATTATTATTATTCGCTCGACTCGCCCGTGATAATACTGCCCGATGAAATAACTGTTTGCTGTGCCAATTATTTCGAAGTTTCATGAAAAAATCATTTGGAAGTTTATGTATAATAGCGAATGATTTTTCACTTTTGATATAATCTGAAACTGTACGCAATTCTTTAAAAAAACTTTTTTTTATTTTTAAAAATGGCACATTTTTTGTCAGTAATGAAGCCCATCAATTGAAAATCAAGATTTGACACACTTTACACCGCAAAACGACAGCAAAAAGAGAAAGAAAGTTGCCAGTTGATGGGCACTGTGAGCTTCAATTTTGCCCAGTGCAAATTATTAAGTCGCACGCGCGCTTACGAACTTCGACGGCAGAAAAATTGAATTCAGCGAGCGCGAAGAACCAAATGAAACTCGATTACTAAAGAGGTCGCGAGAGACGCGAAACATGCGACCGAGTTCATCGTGAAAAATTGAGTCTTGAGTATGCGGCTGCTGAAGTACAAAAACCATTTTTGATGTAAATTGTGAATAATATGTGAATATAGAACAAGAGTAAGTTTAATGTGACTTAAATTAGAGTGATAAAAATCGTTGAATTATTAGTTATAAAATTATTAAAGATGACTAATGATTTATCAAATTACATGTAAATAGTGCAATAAAACTTTTATTGTATGACCTCTATTAAAATGGTGGAATTTGCATGAAAAATACTCTGAAAAAGACCTTCCAAACAACTATGAGAATAGACTCAGCGGTCTCTTTAATATTACCTGCAACACAAAACCCTATATCTCTTACCAACGCAACCGGAAGTAAAGCCTCACCTCCGCCCTCGCCAGCTAAAATTAATCAGCACCCCGTAATTACGCGTACGCGAACAGCGTACACACATACACACATTAATCGCGCTTGCGAACAACGTTGCGCCCGATAAGATCGCATGCTGTTGCTGCCGCGCGCGACTCTAAAACGCTTCCGGTCGCGCATTTTCATAACACTTGCAGCGCTGCGCTGGTGTGGTGAAAAATAGCCGGGGAATTTTTCTCAATTGAAAGTGACGAATGGAACGCGCGCGCGCGACTAGAAGTTTCTGAGCCATTTTTCAAACGGCACGCTCGAGGTATTTTTCTCTCGAGGGGAGGAGGAACAGTCCACATTAATTGCTGTAGCTTCCGCGTTGCTTGAGGGATGAGATGACGCCTCTCTAATCGGTTTAGTTAATTTTTCTGGCCTCTTTGTTGCGGAGATGAAGTTTACAGGTATCATGAGACAGGACCATCGGTCTATTAGAGACCAATGCGATCCATTATCTCGTTCTGTAAATTGAATTTGTGAAAATTATGATGGATTCTCGAGGAGAAAAGGAACTGTGTTCTCCATTTTATTATTATTATCGTCATTTCTATTATTATTACTAAAGTTACTATAATTCTTTGACGAATAGATGAAAGTTATTACTCTTGATAAAATGATTTCTATCAAGTACAAAACTTTTGCCTTTCTATCCATTATTGCATTCCCATCATCTCTCTTTTTACATTCCTACGTCGACTCGAATACCTAAAAAGCCACATTCCCCTAATAACAGGCTCATAATCGCGAATTAAGCAACATTGTCATGTCGGATAAACCTTAATGCTTCTAAGTATCCGCCATTCCGCCGGCGTAACGTTTCTATCAACCACCATAATTAAACTACCGTCTCTCGCAAAAACTCACTCGCCTATACCTATATATATACCCTCTCCACAAAAGAAAAACCGACATCGAGTAAGGTACACCACCGCCACCGGCGCACTCGCGCGCAATAACGAGTTTTTAGAAACAATCAGCCGCGCGGAGAATCTCGATTTACGTTTCGAGCGCTGATTAAAATCTCGGAAGCCCGGTAGCTTATAGCTACACACCGACCCGCAAGAAATGACAATAAAACGTTCGCGCACGCGCGCTGTAACTCTCGTTTTCGTAGGTGTATCGGAGTCGTTTCTTTTTTTTTTTTGTTCACTCTTGCGCGCTTTTTTGCCACCAATTAACGTTCGTTAATTACGCGCTTCCGAAGCTATACCGAGGCTCATTTGCCGTATAAGTATTGAAAAGCGCGTGTGTTGCCGCCGTGTATAATTTGCCGCAATAACTGCGCGAAATTGCGGTATAAGGGTGTTTTCCGTTTCGCGCGCCCTTCGGTAATTAGCGATTTTCTCCGTACCCCTCATCCCGCCCGTCATTGTTGTTCATTACCGTGGCGGAACGAATGCGGAGAGCGCGTGATAGGGGGGGACGAAATCGCCGTAAAGTGTGACTTATGAAAATGAAAATTCCGGCGCGCTTTTCCTTTTGCGCGGCGAGCATTTTTGTTGTCGCTGTCGAGAGCGAGCGAGAGCTATAGTAAATATGTAATTTTAATGCACGGCTATATTTAGGGTGTTTTTTTTTTCATCGTTTTAGCGCTTGCGCAAGCGAGTGCGTGAGGTGCGCGCTATGTGGAACTCGATTTTCCTGATGAATTGACGCTCACGAGCGAAATTGCTGAGTTATGAAGCCAATAACGAAATCTCAATCGCTCGGCAATTAATTCAATTTCGCCGACAAATTGGCGCTTTAAGCGCTGAATATTTTACTCGCGTGCGCGCAAGAAAGTATTATGAAATTCAAACAGTTTAGTAATTTAAATTATGTTTAGCGGCATTAACATTCTTCAGTTCAACGAAACAGGTTTTCAACTGCTAAGGCATCAATAGATAAATTGAAATTTTTTCGCCGAGTGAGATTATAAGATTATTAACAACCCTCGAAAAATTGAATATAATGAAATTAAGTTGCTGTAACAAGACGACAATCTTATTACAGCTTTTCTCACAAAAGTTTTATGTTCACAAGTAATACTGATCAACGGAGCACCTATTTTGTGTTATTGTTATCGTTACTCGTCGTTCCAGTTATATTAATATTCACTTTAAAAGTCAATAAACTTAATGGATTTAAAAGCGCACAAACTTCAATATACATATATAAAAAAAAAAATTACCTACCGAAAACACTTTTTTAACGATCTCATTCCAGGTTATTACACCATCAACAAACTTGAAATTTCTCCGGTATCTCCACCTTCCATCCAAAATATCTCGGATTACCATTACATAATCGCTCGTTCCCAATCCCGTGCATATCTACACCCTTTCCCTCCTCCACCTACACACACACACACACACACACACACACACACACACACACACACACACATGTATACACGAGACATCACGCTCGCACCGTGGCTCGTAAAAACTGCTCGTTCCCCCTACGGTATAATTCCGAAAGCGCGCGCTTCGTATATATATGTCCTCCATAAACAAGGAAGTGCGCCGTCCCATCCACTTCCACGCGCTGTCGCGAAAAATCTCCATAAGAGCGCAAACACGATCGCGCGACTCGCCGATGTATATGCGCGCGCGTATATACACACACATGCGCGGAATAAAAGGCCGTATGTGTATGTATGTGTATGAGTATAGGCCTTGCTATACAACAATGCTCGCGCGCAACGAGCGAGTGAGCGAGAGAGAGAGAGAGAAAGACTCGCCCGTTATTATTATAATAAATGGTTGCGTGTTGCTTGTCTGTTGCAGAAAAATTGCTGAACAGCGAGGGCCGCGAGCTGCGACGGGCTCTCTTCTCCCTCAAGCAGATCTTTCAGGTGAGTACATATTGTGTTTGTATTGCGGCTGTACGTGTGAGCATGTACGTGTGTTTATGTACTGCATTCGACCACGCCGCACTCTCTATATATATATAGTTTTTTTTGGTACAATCGGTGTCTTGTGCACTCGCCTCACGAAGATATGAACGGCTTTTGTTTTAAAAGCCTTTATTTACGCCTGATGTGGGTTTTCAAGAATTCTTTCAAAGAGTTATTTAAAAGGCGTATTCTTGTATTTATATACGTATTACATCTGGGAAGAATTGTTAATTAATTTAGATTGTTGTGCAAACGATTCATTAACTTTCGTCGGAGTTTTTACTTTTATTTATCATTTGCAGTAGTATATTTTGTAATAAATCAACTTTATCAGATTACCTTAAACGCTCAGTAGAAAAAGATAACGAGTACTTTTATGTTTGCTAATTACGCAAAGTAAACATGCTACACCAGACAAACTTTTTTTTTTTTTTTGAAAGGATTAAATAATAATTCCCGTTCAATAACATCACGTTTCATTATCGAAAACATTGTTGAACTGTGATTTGCGACCGTTGGCCAAAAAGTTCGCCGGTGTCCAAATATTTTTGTTAGCTTTGCAAAGTTTCGTTTAAAAACACCATTTCACCTGAATTCAGTTCAGTGTTCGGTTTACGAACTGTTGTTCTTCTCCTCCTTCGAGAGACTTTTATTAGCCAATAAAATAGTTCATTATGTACTCAGTTTAAAACCTCGAAAATAGCATACTGCAAGGGCGTAAAGATTATTCTTATCTGATACTCTGTTATAGTTTTCTCCCCGTAAAAAAAAAACGAAACTTTTTATAGGCACCAATTTAAAAATGTCCGATTTACCGGAGAGCTTGTGTTTTCAGCTGAAATTCCGAACGACTAATAAACAATGGTGAGTTCTATTTAAAAGAGCCGATCTTCCTCGACTTCTTTTTACCACTCGCTTATTTTACCTGCTCGTTCTCTCTTTTTTCTCTCTCTTTCTCTCTCTAGTTCTCTCACTTTCTTCTGTCCCGTGCTGCAGTTCGCGCTCATTTCTTTCCTCATTTCGCTTATGTTTGCGCAGCCGAGTAAATATTTGCGAGGCGGTTTCAGCGCACCGGCAACTCCATACCAATTTCCTTCGTTTTCCGCGCGTACGAGCGACATTCGTTCGCGCGAATTCTTTTCTCGCTCCTTTACTACCTCCTCCTTCTCCTCCTCTGCTCTTTTATTGCGTTATATCTTTATTGCGATATCGCTTTGTGTCGCAGTCGACGTCGTTGTCGTCGGCGCGTCGTTGTCGTGACGATTCGCCGTCTCGAAGGGGAGAGACGAACATCGTCGCAGGACTGCAGGGGATTTAAGTTTACTGTCGCACGTCCGGCCCGAGATTTTTATAATGATGCAGCTTGACCTAGTTTCCTTCTTTATATCGTATTTTGTTGTTGCTTTATGGGGAATAGGATTGAAACGAATATTTATCGCAATATTAAAGCGGATGTAATATTAATTTTTACGTGGATTTTACAAAATCTGATAAATTAGACAAATATTTATATGACGAAGCACAATATAGAATGTCTATTTCTGCTAGTATTTATTCAATTGTTGATACTTGATTCTGAAAAGATGTTAATTTGCATAAAATGAATAAATAAATATAGATTTTTAAATGTTTCAACTCTAAAACTAAAGAATACAATTGGTTTAAAATAATATCACGTAAAAGTTGTGAACTCGAGACTGATTAAAACACGTACAAATGAAGAACAAAGATTAAACGACGAGTACATTTTAATGTCTTCCTTTATTACGATGATTGAGTGAGACGTATGTGCGGCGAGGAAATTAACAAGCCCTCGTGACATCTCGTGAGGAAACAAGATTTATTCGCGACGCATTGCGATCAAAACGTTGAACAAAATGCTTGCGCGTTCTATTTTTGGATCTCCATTCAAGCCGCAGCTATAAATATTGTCCGTGCACGATGTAACTATTTAGCATTTTTTTGTCGTCTTTTATACGCGGTTGAATAAAATTTTAATTCAAATAAGCGGTTTTTTTATTACGGTATTTTCCTCTATTTAAAAACAACCACTATGAGAAAAATTTGCATTTGAATTGTTCAATTGAACAATTTACTAATTTCTTTACTCCCCTCGCGATACCCAAATGCAACTGCAATTCACTGAACCAAGCCGCTAAAAAATACCTCAAAATTCCGTAACAACGACATTAACGCCTGGCACAGGACGCTCCTAGCACGTCGCCCACCAGTGAAGAGAAAAAAAAACGCCAACCGAGGAGCCAAGAGGGAATCAGCGACGCGTTCGCGCGACCCGTGAACGCAAGAGAGAAGAGAGAATACAATAACAAAAAAAAGAAAAAGAAATCGTTAGGAGCGCTGCCAAATGTGGTACGCGCTCGTGTTCTCCCCCCGTTGCGTTTATTTCGAGCATTCGACGACGTGACTCGCGTCGTCTTATCGCCGCAGGAATTGGTTCAAGGACGGTAGGCGCGAGCGCGCCATTAGAGAGACAGAGAGCGTGTCTGTATATGCGTTTGTGGAATGAACCCTTTTCGCCGTTTTGTTCGCATTGTACGCCTGCGCTTATTGCTCTCCGTTATTGTATAAAGTCGAGTTCTTTGTGATCTGGTATTGCGGCCCCGGCACGTGAGGACGTAATGGAGAAGAAGGTCTCCGCCTGTTACGAGAAGAGTACAGGTTATCTGTTTTCTGGTTATGAATTTTTAAACGAAAAAGAAAAGAGAGAGATAATGGAGTTCAGATGAGATCATGCCTGTAATAAGTAAGCTACGTGTACGGTTAGAAGCTGCATTCGGGGCGACAAAATATGCGTAAAAAACGTATTTAATTTTCTTAACGAGTAAATACACATCGCCGGTCCCATAAATCTCGAGCAGCCGAATCGCTTAATCATATCGGGTGCGTTTTCGACGCGGAAAAAAGGCCTCGCGGCTTTTAAAAACCTCTTGTTAAAAAGTATACATAACCATATATATATATATATATCTTCCGCGAAAGAATCACGCGAAGGGGCCATTAATTCACGCTCCCGTTTCCTCGCCGGCGAGTATAAGTGAGTAACTAAAACGCTCATTACCATGCGCTCACATGCTCCTCGACGAACTTATCTCGTCCTCCCCCCTCCGTCTTCCTCCACGTCTCTCCTTGCAATTTTCTTATCGGCTGCTCGCTATCTTCGCGCAACTACACGCGTCGTTGACCGCTTATCCTCCGCCGTGAGGTTTTGGGTTTTGGCGTATATAAGGTGGCCTCGGGCGCCGGTGTGTATATGTAATTTCTCGTGGTTCGCGAAATTAATTTGGATCGATGAACGGTCCCGAGAAGAAGTTATAGATACAGGAGGGACAAATTGAGGTATGGTCATTCCGCGCAAGAACGGGACCAAGATTATCGAAATATATAATAACTTGTATTTCGTAACGTGTATTTTAATTTTGCTTTGATATTGCGAAATGAGTTATTGAATATAAAAAGTATTTACTTAAGTGATTACGTTATATTAATACTCTGCATCCGAAAAATAAGTAGGGGAGACTGGGGTAAAATCGAATACTGGAGCAAAACCGCAATTCTCAATTTCTCGGTTATTACTAGTGCGATCTATATAATAGCTATGGTATCTTTTCAAGAATGTATCTATTATCATTTCGTATACGATATGGATGTCAAAAATACCCTCGTGTTGACTGTAGAAGAAGTTAAAGATTTCTTAGCTCGCAAGACCGTGGTCATCTTAACAGTCATAGTGCGTATAATAATCTTCCTGTAATAAGCAACATATTCTTTCAGTACGTACATAACCGTATTATTTATGTTATAATAAATAAGTAGGAGCAATTCTGTTTCCCAATTTTACTTTTAATTGCAAAAAATGAATCATTACTTTTTTTCGAACTTTGGGGTAAAACCGGATAGCTTATTTTCTTTTTTCTTTTAATGTAATGATAAAATAAACTAATAATAGACATTTAGTGCGTTGTTCATACATTATACATATAAAATTAATTTATTTTTTGGTACAGAAATGCGTAAATGTATTAGAAAGTCTTCACGGGAAAAATGGTCAGAAGAAAATATGACTCCAGCGATTTTTTATAAAAAAACGTTAATTTATAATTATTAATAAAAGATTTCGTCATTAAACAACGGTTTTATATCTTTGTATTATTTCTGTCGAATACTGCTTAAAATTCATTTTGGAAAGAATAATGAAAGTATTCGGTTTTACCCCGACGAATTTTTTTATGGGGTAAAATCGGATACTTTTGTAAATTTCTAATAACATTTTTTACAAATATTTTTTTGGCTAACCAAGTCGATTTTCACTAACCTGAATGTAAACTAAAAACAATTCTAGTGTTAAATATTGTTATTATTTTGTTATCTTTTTTAAATACACAATTTCCAAAAAGTATCCGGCTTTACCCTAGTCTCCCCTATTTCTTAATAGTTAGCAAAAGCTTATCACGCTAAAATTCTTTAATCCAATTCTTTAATTATTTGTATTACCTCTCCGCATCTTACAATAACATTATCACACATCTCGGTTCCTTTAATTCACTCTTCACTCCACCGCACTCCAGCGCCCCAAATAATTAAACCCCAAAGATCTCTGATCTTCAGTACTCCAGACACACGCACACACTCTCTCCTCTCTCTTGCGTAAAGCCATCCTCCTCCTCCCAATCAAACTTGCCGGATTTTCCATTATGCGCCCGACGCTCTCGTGCGCGATTTTCCCGCGATACCTACCTACGCGCAGCCGTAACTAATTCCATTTGCCGTGAGCGCTCGCTCACGAGAGAGTTTGTCTGCTCCGCGAGGCTTAGAATTGCTGTCTAGCGGAAGCGGCGCGACTGCTATGTGCGCGCGCACAGCCTATGTGGTAGCGTGTAGGATTTAGCGAGGGCTTTAAGCGCTTCGACGTTTTTGCGGTCGCGGGAGCTTTCGAGAGAGGAAGTTCGGATGGAGTGGTAGTAGTAGTAGTTCTTTTTTTTGCGCGAGGTGGAAGTGGAGTGGACCAGTGGGAGATTGGTTTCGATTGTGTTTTAAGTACTTGGCGGGATTTAGTTTTTGATGATGTGGCGTAATGGTAAGTTTAATATTGGGAGTTTACTTAATTTTGGTGAAGTACGAGAGAGTAATATATGTATGGCTTGTTATATTGTTTTGAATTTTCAGTCTTATTAAATGAAAAATAAAAAAGTTTATTAATTCATACTTTTTAGTTAGTAACATTTATGTTAACGCGAAAAATAAATAATTGGTAACAATATTGCAAAAATCCTTAATCAAAAAACCCATTCTTTGAAAACCAGATCTCTCCACATCGGGTTTTCCCCTCATCTTTTTATCTACCTCGGATACACCTATCCAATCTCGCCACACAAACACACGCACCGGTAAATCGAAAGGCCAACTGAGCCAGCGATTTGACCCACAGCCATAACCCCGCTGACCTCTAATACGCTCATAAATCTGGACCGCCGAATCGAACTTGCGGAACGGAATCGATTACACAGCCGCGGCGTAACGTCAAGCCCTGTGGGGTTCCCCTCAGGAACTCAGCGCAAAGTTTTTGGATGGTGTGCGACGTTTGATATGAATTCCGCGGGCGCTAATTAATAATGTAGAGTGGGAGGGGAAGAGAATTTTAGTTCCACCAGCGGAGGGAACGATGATTTAGTACTGAGTGCGCGCGGCCAGACCGCAGCTATTATGATAAGAGCTTCCGCGTTAACTGATGGATGGGAGTTTTTGGAGAGTGTGGCGAGGGAGGAGTAGTGCGGAGATTGATTTCATTGAGAATTGGGACTGAGACTGTTTGTTTCATTTGATTTGTTGTGGGAAAGTGGCTTGTGCGGTTTTTGCTAATTTGCATATTAATAGTCTTTTGGTATATGTTTTTTTATGATTAATGATTTTGAGCCACACGCAATCAAATTTATGATAAAATTAAACGCTAAACTATTGATCCAAATTTCTTTTTTTTTTTAATTTTATTTATATATGAAATGAAGTTTGAAGTAACTAAAATATATGCTCTAGTCAGATTAAAATTATATATAAAAGATTTAAGCATTACTTTTAGCAGATTTTGTTTAAACAAGTAATAATAAGATAAGTTACTGAGAATTATCTTCTTCATAAACTCAAACATCCAAACGAAAATCAATCTCGCTACAAACAAAAGCAAAGAACCCGACAACAACATAAAAGTGCCAAGTAAATAATAAAAACAAACCACAATAACCCTCACCCCAAAACTTTCCCATCCTCCGGTCCCTTCCCAAAACAAAAACTTTTCTCCCGCTCCGCATCCTCCCGAACGGCCTGTCTAACAATGGTCATCTCCTCCCACGCGGAAAAGCTAAAGTTCACAGTACATATCCACGCGTAACCCAAAAGAAAAACTCGCCCCGACAACCTACGCCCATATACTACAATGCTCTCTCTGCTTTATCTCGTTTCAGGAGGACAAGGACCTGGTGCACGAGTTCGTGCAGAATGACGGACTGGCGTGTCTCATCAAGGTCGGCAGCGAGGCCGACCAGAATTACCAAAATTACATACTTCGCGGTGAGTAGAGTGTATATATATATACACACATGCACACATAATACATGTATACATTGATGCGGAGTCTATGAGAGCCCGATTTATCGATGGGATGGAATTACCCAGGGGGTGAGCGCTCGGGCGCCGCCTCTCGATCGCGGGATCGAGAGGAGAGTGATCCTCCCCCGACCGCCTCCTCGTACCATTAGCGTGGGGCCTTTTTGTAGGTCTATTCTTGGTCGGGGGGAACGAAGGTGTGTGTAGTCGAGGCCCTTAGGAATTCCCGTTTTTTTCAGAGGGGCGGAGGGCGACGGGACTCGCACGTTTGCGAAATTTATAGCGGAGGTGGGCTTTTCGAGCGATTAATTTGATGAGATAAAATAGCTGTTTTGAAAAGTGAGGTGAAGTTTTGTTTAGTTCTCTAGTTGGTTATGTGGATTATTTAAGTGGATGGCGAGGATAGTCGCGAAAATAGGACATTTTGTTGTTGTGCTGTGTGAAATTATAAATTACTTACAAACTTTTTATAACGTATACTATTACTATAGTCTACGGTTACATATGTAATTTATCAAGCGATACCACTTTAATTTACAAGAACATGATACCTTGAATAATCAGTTGTCATAGTAATTTTGCTTTCTTGTAATTAAGAACGTGCTTCACAAGTTAATTGCTAGGACTGAGATCAAGGGCAATATTTTATAACGCCCGTAATATTATTCACCCTAGCTCGCACGATTATGACTAATGCTTTGAAATTTAAAATCTAGAATTGCCGAGTTGATGTGGCATAAATGCACACGTATTATATTCACAGAGTTATATACATTCCTTATTATATAAAAATTTTAAAAAATTCTACAAAACATATCTTATAAAAAAACCATAATAGTTATATTCTCAGTGTATATAAGTTACGATTGTAATGATAGAAGTACTCCAACCACTAATCATCAACATCTTTATTGACCTTTCCCGTACAATTAACCATCTCCAAACTATAATCCACACTGTTTCTTTCTTTTCTTTTGCACCAATATCCGTCGACATCGGGCCGTCCACTACACCCCATACATATATACTACTGGAAAACGCAGGTGATAGGAACAGCAGCTCGCTTACAAGCGGTCTGATTTTACCGATCGTTTGCATGCTAAATGTAATTGTACGTTCGCCGCCACCGCCGATGTATGTGCCTCTACGTGCTCGCGTCCGCGTATATGGAAATGACGGGCCGGTCGAGCGTATTACTTTGAAACGGCGCGAAATTGGCAGGTAGAATCGCGCGCACGCACGGGGATACGCGAGACTTTCCGCGTGATAAGGACGCCGAGTGGGACGAATCAAGGACGACGTATACGCGATTTCCAATTTCGCAGGTGCTGTGCGCACGGGTAACTCGGTAGATCGGGTACTATACGGGGGTAGAGTGGAGATTGGGTTTTTTGGGCGGAGAGAGAGAGAGAGAGAGAGAGGTTTGAAATAGAGCTGGCAATTGAATGAAGTTTGTGATAGTTCCGTCTTCTCACGTTTTTTTTTTTTAAACAAAAGTTAAATAACCTTGCATTATTGAGAGATTTGGATTATGCAACAACTTTTTCTAAAAATAATATTACAAACAAAATTCAATCCTGAAATTGACTAAGGTAAAGTACCCACTACTCGGACAAAGAGAAAATTGGCATGCAAATTTTTTGCCGACTTTGCATTCCACTCAATTCGCATAACACATTTAAAAACACATGTCCGAGTACCGCGTCAAAATGATGTCCGAGTATTGCATCCAACTCGACATAGGGCGTAGGTCCGATTACTGCGGTCTTGTTTACATTTTTTTCAATTTATTTCTTTAATATAACTAGCAAGTTTGCGCGCCCTGCGCGCGCTATTCCTTTACCGCAAATTTATCCAATATTTTTTATTGAAACTTGGATTGTATTTATTTTAGTTTATTCCCACAATACAAAAATTTGGAGGTTAGAAATTTAACTGTAATCAGAACAGTATTCATAGTCCTTCATTGTTAACTACAGATAAAATTTTAATACTTTTTTGTTATACAAAACCAAATTTTAAGTCATTATACTATTTCTGACTTATATTTTTAGTTTAAATATTTCATAATTCCAATTTTTGTGGGTTTTATTTGGACGAATCAACTAACAAGGGGAGCACCAGGGATGCGGGTCCTGGATTTGACTAAAACTGTAGGAGGTACTTCTTTATGACAAATAAAAAAACACGTGTCTCGGGATTTTTCTGAATGGGCCTTTCGTTCCGAGACCCAAGCTATGTTATGTCTAAAATGACCAATTTTTGATAAAAATTTGGTCTCTTTCTTTGGTTATAGCTTTTTGAATATTTCTGTCATGTAAATGCGCTAGAGAGTTTATAAAAGAAGGCAAAAGAGTCTTTAATTTAAGCTGTGTTTCATTAAAAAATGTCGATTTTTATAAAAGTTACAGGCTATTAAAAATAGAGTAAGAAGATAGCTTAAAATACCACCCGTTAAATGCTTCAAAAAAATGAGAAAATTTTAGTGATTTTCTTACTCTATTTTTAATAGCCTATAACTTTTTTAAAAATCGACATTTTTTAACGAGACACAGCTTAAATTAAAGCTTTTTTTGCCTTCTTTTATAAACCATCTAGCCCATTTATATGACAGAAATATTCAGAAAGCTATAGCCAAAGAAAGAGACCACATTTTTATCAAAAATTGTTCATTTTAGACATAAAATAGCTTGGATCTCGGAACGAAAGGCCCATTCAGAAAAATCCCATGACGTGTCTCATTATTTGTGGTAAAAGAAGTACCTCCTGCAGTTTTAGCCAAATCCAGGACCCGCATCCCTGGTGCTCCCCTTGTAAGACCTTAAACAAAAAGCTAACGTCACCGTCGACCAATCACGGGCTCCTTTTAAACGGACTTGACCAATAGCAAAGGTTTTATTTTGGCTTCACATTTCCGTCATCATTCTTTTAAGAGAGGAAAAAACATCTTAGAGTCTTTTTCTTTGCATAAATTAGTAAACTTGACCCCAAATTAATGGTAAGACCGTGAAGCTTTGAATAATTTGCCTTATTGCCTCTAAAATCATCTTTCGTTTAAGAATGAGCTCCAGAAGGGTCCGAATATTGGATACTTTACCTAAACTAAATATAGGTTTATACCGTTTCAACGAAAAAAATTCTTACATCAATTCGTTAAAGACTTCCAATCACCACGCTCCGTTCTTATCAGCCCGCTTCTATTAACCATCTCCCCTCAAACTATCCACTTCGCACCCCAATCGCCTTATAAAATCCCGAGCGCGAGTTAGACGCTTCGGCGCGCGCGTCCCGTCTCCTCTCCCCCGGCCTTGTTAACGGCCGGAAATCTCGCGTAATCTTGTCGATAATCGCGCATGCGCGCGTCCGCAAGCTTGCTAATGTTCCTTCTCCGCTGCTGCGCTGCCACCTCGTTATCGCGGCTGCGCTCGCGGACTAATGAAGCCCGACTCTGGCCTTCGTCTTTACTGCGAAGTCTGTCGCGCATGTGTGTTATAGGTAAATATAGGATGCAGGATGGGAGGTTTTATACGAAGAAACGAAGAAAGTTTTACATAAAAATACAAATAAGAACGATATTATTTACGTTAAAATAGTGAAATAACGAAAATATCGTTTCATAAAGTCGACAAATATTCTATACTTTCCTTCTATGGGGGGGGGGGGGGGTATGGTTAATTTGTAAAAAAAATGGGTCATTTTTAATGATTTTTATATTCGCTCCAGTAAATGAAAATTTATTTTAATAAAAAGTATACAATTCAGTAACTATTGTACAATATTCTGTGAAATTTTCATTGAAAAATATTAAAAATTAAGCCGTTGGCAGCAATCCTGCGGAGGTGCCTTGACAAAATGTTGTTTTGCGGTGGACAGCATATCTCAGCACTGGATCGTCTGAAATTAAAAATTGAAACAGATATCGTTAGATAAGTTCATTCTTGAGGTAACAACGAGAGGGATTTTTTTTTTCGATTTTTCAATTTTTGGTGACATAAAAACAAAACTTTGACATAAAAACACCGATTTTTGCTAAAAAATTGACATATTTGTTACTGTAAAATTGTTAATAATTTAAAAAAAAAAAAAAGATCTTGTTGTTACCTCGAGAATGTGTTTATCTAACGATATCTGTTTCAATTTTTAATTTCAAACGATCCAGTGCTGAGATATGCTGTCCACCGCAAAACAATATTTTGTCAAGGTACCTCCGCAGAATTGCTGCCAACGGCTTAATTTTTAATATTTTTCAATGAAAATTTGACAGAATATTGTACAATAGTTACTGAATCGTATACTTTTTATTAAAATAAATTTTCATTTACTGGAGCGAATATAAAAATCATTAAAAATGACCCATTTTTTACGAGTTAACCATACCCCCCCCCCCTTAAGAGTATAATTTACCGACTCAAAGAGCCAAACCAAGCGACCATAAAAACATCAAATCCGCCACACGTCTGGGCGAACACGACAAACAATTCAACGAACCCGCCGGAGCTTTTAATAAACGCCGGCGTGGCAGCGATTATTGCGCATTGGCCGCCGGGCAAAATCAAACGTCAAACGTTTGCGCGCGCGTCGCGAGACTTATAAACGCCAACGATTCGTTAAGCAGCTTTGCTGTGTGAGCGCGCGCTTTTACTTTCTGCCCTTTGTTGTGCGCCTCGACGCGCGCGTGTGCGCCGTAAACGTCGCTCGCGTTCGTTCGTATCAATCGTTCGTCTCAATCGTTCGTCGCGATAATAATTGCGTTCGCCTCGGACTGCGTGTTTGTCCGGTCGTTATCATTGCGCGCGCGCGCAAGTTACGTCGCGTAAAATCTAATTACGCGCGTCGATATTGCGACAATCAGCGGACGCTCGCGTCACACGCGTCTATAGCGCTTTGAATTATTGCGCGTATGGGGTGAGACGTGCCGTTTGATTTGTTGTGGTTGAAAATGGCATTGGGGGAAATGGTTTAATTGGATGCTGAAAAATGGGAAGCTTATTGTATTACTTTGTGTGATATAATGGAATTGGCAGTAATTTCGGGTTTACAGATTTGTGCGCTGAGTGATAAAATTCTCCATTCAAATTTTTTATTTTTTAAATAAGTATCTACTTATTATTAAAAAAGTAATTTATCGAAAAACAAAGAATAAAAAGGAAATTAGAAAGAATTTAAAAATTACAAATCTAAAAAATTAATAGCTCTTTTGTCTAAAGTTTGAACAAGGATAAAGAAGCACAAGTATTGCCATAGTAAAATTGCACAAACTCAAACTTTGCATCTACTTCTCCAATTCTTATTAGTCCCTAAAAATCGAGTTTCTCTAATTAGAAAACTATATCCTTCATTCAACAATTACATCCCCCATTATTACCCAAACACAACAGTTCACCCATCAATCCCAACCACCGCGCACCATCGCACCGCTCCTTCCACGTGACGCTCGCGCGTAACCCCTTGAGACTCGCAACGGTCTATACACAGACACACAAGAAGAGACGAAGGCATGCGCGTGCGCGCCACACCGTAGCGGCACTGATACACCCCGCCACCGGCGTTTGTTCCGATTGACTTGACCGGCTAACGAGGCTTTTTCGCCGTTTAGCTCTTTCGCCGCTATACACGGGCGTGCGGCTTTTTGCACTTGCGCGCGGAAATCTGGTATACGCGCGCTCGCCGATGAGTCATTACGGTTTATGTACCGACTGAGATTATTATGGGATTATATAGCGGCGCTGTGTCTCGTGCCATCGGAGCGTTATATGCGAGCGATAAGTTCTCGGGGTTGGGTACCGGAATTTTGCGTAGGATAATTGAAAACCAATATTGGTCGTTAATTTTCGACGAGAGAAATAAGAAAGACGATTTTAATGATAATACGAATCCCCTTGTGATATTAGGATTCTTCTTCTATACGCGTTCGTCTGGAATCCGATCTTATCGGGAGCTCCGTGAAAAATGAAATCCGGATTCAAATACCTCGGGAGAAAGAAGAATCGCGCGCTCGATTGCTTCGCTCGCCTTCTCGTCTGATTCGTAATTACTTTTCCGAAGATATCCCTCGAAACTCCTTCTTCTCTCTACCTTTCCCTCCTTTTTATCCCGATCCGTAAAAAGAAGCGAACTAATCGCGCGGTTCCTAAGGGAATTACGTTCGAAGGAGTCGGGGAGCTAGCCGAGCGATTAACCGGAAATTTCTGGCTGATTGAACGCCGCGTTTCTTCGTCGTTTTCTCTGTGTACACCCGCAGCATTTTTCTCGTGCGCGAAGCTTCGAAAATCTTTTACACACACACACACACACACACACACACACACACACACACACACACACACACACACACACACACACACACACACACACACACACACACACACACACACACACACACACACACACACACACACACACACACACACACACACACACACACACACACACACACACACACACACACACACACACACACACACACATATATATTGGAAGGAGTGTTTTGACAGAGCAGCAGCAGTGCGTTAGGAGCAGTGTGTTTACGGCTGGGTAAACGTTGTAAAATCGATTATGGATTGGAATGTGAGTGCACCGAGAAAAGTTATTGTTGAGGTTTCGTAACAGACGTTGGCTGAGTGCGTGTGGCGGGCACTGATTGAAACTCAAAATAGCCTTGGCGATCGGTTATGTGTTGACGTTATAATAAAAGTAAACCATTTTGATGGCTCTGTTGAAGATTTTTATTTTCAGTGCAGAGCTGTTAAAATTTATTTTGAAATTTCTTTGTTACATCTCATTTATGACAATTATTTATGACTGATTCTATAGCTGGCACATTATTGATTAATGATAAAAGTGTCATTAGCTATTAAAAGAGCCGCTAATAAACGTTGATCTAAAGAAGTAAAATTAGGGCTTTGACAGTAATTTTTCTTCCACAATCTAATCGCGAGTTGTACATCGAACCCGAACGTTATTTTCCCATAAAAAGAGGAACAAAGCTGGAATAAAATAAAGTGCATTAGCCGTCGCGCGGGTGTAACAGTCGTATCGAAGACGTCGCAGATGCCAGATAAGCTCAAAGAGCGCATTGAAATGTGGAAGGTGAAATGCGTGACGCGCTCGCTGACAAATTTACTCCCGATTCGCAAGTGGATTGCTCAACTAGTTAAAAAGTTTACTCGATTTCTCAGGGATCCCGCGTGGAAGTTCCTTTTGTTTCCCCTCTCCATCTGCGCGTCGCCGTCTGCTCTGTACAGATGACGAGGGGGGAAAAGTAGCTCTCGGACGCGAGCGAAGGCGACGGTTACCGCTAATCGAATAAAGCCGGCGAAACTTTCGGAACATGAGACAAATTATGATTGCCTCCCTCCGTTAATCTTGTTGCACGCGGCGGCCGCCTCCTCTCTCAACGGAATCAAAACTTATACGATACGTACGTCGAAAGTGAGAAAACGTTGTTGTTCTTAATGGAAGTCGAGAATTCTTTTCACTTTGAGCGGATGTTATTGTCATTTTTTACGAGGCTCCGTGGGGGGCTTGATAAATAATTAGATCGTTTGTGACAATGGATAGCTGATCATTTAAATTTTACGATGGCTCGTGATTTCTATTGCGAATTTTTACATCCGAGTGAAAGTTCGTATACTTTATTAACTACTTCAGGATATTGATCAAAGAGTACTGAAAAATTCGTTATAAATGCTCAAGCTTCGTTCATACTTTTATGTACCTATAGTTAAAAATAAGTAAATATGAAACAATTTTTTTATTACTAAATGGTTTCATCTCTAAGAAAATATAAGAAAAATTCATTAACAACAATTAAACATATAACCTCGACCTTTTTCTGTCAACAGCCCTCGGTCAGGTGATGCTCTACGTGGATGGCATGAACGGTGTCATGGAGCACGGACAAACAGTCCAGTGGCTCTACACCCTCATCGCCAGTCGTTTCCGCCTGGTCGTAAAGACCGCCCTGAAGCTCCTCCTCGTCTTCGTCGAGTACGTCGAGACCAACAGTCTGCTTCTCGTTCGGGCGATCCGCTCGGTCGACACATCGCGCGGTATGATACCCTGGACGAACGTGATGAAGCTGCTGAAGGACTACGACGCAGCGGACACGGAGCTGCTGATCTACGCGACGACGCTGGTGAACAAGTGCTTGAACGGCATACCCGACCAGGACACCTACTACGACCAGGTGGACTGCCTGGAGGAGCAGGGCATCGAGGAGATCATACAGCGCTATATGGCGAAACAGGGCACGGATCTGGACCTGCTCAGGCAGTTTCAGATTTACGAGGCTGTGCTGCACCACGAGGACGGCAACGAGCGCGACTCGCCGATCAGGCAGCTCGACGACAATATCAGGTGAGAGAGAGAGAGAGAGAGAGAGAGAGGAGAGATGGAGTTTACGATGATAGGAGAGCCGAGGCGAGCTGATGGTCCGAGTGTGATGAGAGGTTGTAAGAGAGATGTTATGGCTGGGTTGTTTGGCAAGAGTGAGAGGCAGTAGTAAACTACGTTTTGATGCTTCGTTTGTAACGAAGGTGTTACATCTCGGCTCGGTTAGTGCTCTTCTGGCCTAAAGCTTATTTGCAAAGGCAGCGTTTATGACTCAATTTAAAAATATAGCTTTTGAATTTTAAGAGGTGCGCTAGAAATTTTTGAAATATTTTGCTTTCACGTAGTAAGTGGGTAATGGAAAACCGTTATTTTCGCTTTAAAAAATACATGTATAAAGGAATTATGAATGAAAATAAACTCTTTTGATATGCACCATAAGGGGGGTCTATCTAGAATTACATAGTTATCGACATTCTCGTGTTTTCCATTGTTTTTATTTTATTCTATTTTCAATTTTCACTAATTATGTTTGTGATCCGACGTTCCTCAATCGAATACAAAGATCGAATGACCGTATAAACGAATTATGTAAATGCATGATCCGTATTTGAATTACACTTAAAGATTATGATCACCGATTAAAAAATCCGATTTTAATACAGGACAAAAAAGGCAGATTTAAACATCTTAATTTTGATATACCTATTTCTTTGTCTTATCACCTCTATACACTGTAATCAAAGTACTTTTACGAAACTCTAACACTATTACAAGCAAATCACACTTAATTTGCGTTTTCCCATCTCCAGGAAAACGCTGCGCAACCGCAAATCCCTGGTGGACTCACACGAGCGTCGCAAGTCGCGCCGGCACTCGACCGGCACCTCACCTCTCTCGATGGCCCTGAACAACGGAACAGCGCGCATGAGTCCGCGCACAATTGGCCTCAACAACCTTAACAGTCAGCTGAGCAACGGCGGCACGGGATTGATGCCACTTGCCAACGACGACGACGACGAGTCCAGCAGCTCGCAGAGCTCGCAGGGCCTCGGCGAGGTCCCCATCAACGGCACGTACAAGGAGAACAAGGGTGCACGTGAGTGACCAAAGATAGCATGAGGAGGTTTGGTGTACTTTCGATGGAAGGATTCGATTTTTCAGTGAGATTTTTGGAATGGGAGAATAATGATGATAATAGATGAATGTTTGTAAGATTTTTTTTTTCGCAAAAATGACTAAGTTTAAAATGACTTTTTTGTAGCGCTTTTTAATATTTAAAACATATACTTTTTACTTTGATAAAATAATTCTCTTAATTTTTTAAAAAGTATTATTCAAAACGAAATTTTATTTTTATAAAAATGAATAATAGATTGTTTATTAACGCTTTATTTCGCAAATTGTATAAAAAACTCTTTGTGAAGAAATTGATGACGATGAAGCAGATGCTACTCTTCAAAAGATACTATCTTTTACTTAAGTCTCGAAGGATTATTATCAATAGTAATAGATCTTACAAACATTCAAACTAACTTATTTGCAAGGAATGCGAGAATCTTCATAACAAGCTAAAAGAACGGAAAATATATAAAGAATGAATGGCATGCGAATGAGATTGAGTGGTCATTCAATACTTTTGAAATCTTACTAAAATTGCAGTTATTCTAGAAGCTAGAGTCTGCTGGAACGATGATAAGCGTTAAGTTTCGTCATTTAACATCTGCGGCGGACACGCGATACTTTAGCTCGTTAAATTCTTAATTGAGGAGCAATTAAGGCTGAGAAAATCAATGCCGAGTTCATTACTCGCGAAAATTATTAAAATATCAAACATCTCTCTATTATATGCATGATATTATACACTTTTTACACTATAAATTGTTTTCAAAACCATATCCATTGCCGCTTACTATTCGCGATTTCTAAATTCATTAACATTTTAATAACCCCGCCTGAGAATATTCTCTCGATTCATTGGAAATATTTGCGACTTTCTCACACAACCTTCTCACATCCACCACCAGCACACCACACTCAATTGATCTTTTCAACACACATTATACGATACCCCGAAGGAAAGTCCGGGACAACAGCTCATTGTTGAAAAAAATGAATTACCCTGCCCGATAAAAATGCATTCTCTCCATTAGCCGACCTCGAATCTACAAGTTCAACAAACCGCAGTTCCCAAACAGCATCTATAGGCATCTATGAGCAAAAAGTCCCACTATAAAATCCACATCCAGCCTCGGTCATCAATCCGCGCGTCATTCTCTCTCTCGCTTTTTCTCTAATCGCTTCTCTCTCTCTCTCTCTCTCTAAACCTGCCCCCCATAAACTTCCTCGTCTATATATTCCAAGCAAACCAGTTACGCGGGACCGCATTCGCGCACGCCACTTCCTCGATCCTCGCGTGTCAAGGTCATTCGCGCCTCAATCAGCCGCGCCGCGGAAAGAGGAAAAAAATCTTCACCCCCTCTCCCTCTTCTCCGTCCATAAATTCGTCATTAACAATCCCTGATGAATACGAACTTGGCGTAACGAAGAGTTAGAGTACAGCCCAAGGTTGGAGGCCCCTCCGGGGTAACTCGAGCCGTGTATACGCACAGCTGATTGGCCACAGCGCGTTGCTGCGGGCTTTTTTTCACGCGCTGCATTTTTCCGGCACGTTTATGTATACAGAGACGTCGTTAGGCTCGCGCGCGCTTGATGGCTCGTCGCGTTGTAATGGAGCTGTAACTCGCTGATTTGATGGCATTCGCAGATTATTTTTTACGGCTCTCGCGTGCGTATATGCGCATAGGAGTGTACGCGGAGTAAGAGAGCCCCGGTCGTTAGGGGGTTGCCCGTGTGTTATTGCTTCTGGATTGCGAAGACCGGTAAATAATCACACTCTCGCAGGCGAGCGCGACGGTATTGAGACGCGATGCACTGGGGCTTTTGAGTTTATGGCTCGATCCGTCACGTTAATTTAAATTTTTTTTCACCACTCGAGGGCTGTGTTTTGTTCGTTTGTTTCCGACTATTTTCCTGTTACGTAAGATGGAAGTGGTTTTTAAAAGTTTGCGCTCCTACCTTTTTCATGCGGTGTAAAGATGTCGAAAGAAACCTGCTATCGGGCATTGACATCACTTCCTCGTGGTATAATTAACGTTAGTATGCGCGGTCGCTAAAAAAGTACAATAATTATTTTAAAGCCTAATTAACGGATGTTCCTTTTTCTACTTACTCCAAAAACATTCTTCGCCAAGCATTCCTCTCTCTTCAACAAAAGATATAAACTATTTCATTACAACTCCTCATCCAACCTTACTTCTCTACCTTACACTATTACAAAACCAGCGCCACCATATATACGCGTCGGTAAACAAACCGCCAAAACTCCCCACGATACACCGCCGCAGTCTGTAAAACTCGCCGAGAGTGAAAAAATCGAATCCTCTCCCGCAAGCATAATTAATAACGTCGACGAGTGAGATACCGGCTCTGTCTCTCTCTTACTCGCGAGAGCAAAAAAAAAAAGGAGCGTGTAAAAAGAGACGCGCGCGTGTTGGCTTTTGCAGTGGACGTGGGAGTGACGCCGGCCTTGAGGCGTCGCCGCGAGCGCGCCGAGAGACAGAGGAGCTTCATCAGGGAGCAGCAGGAGGCGACCGCCAACATGAGGGCCTCCATCGGAAACCCCGACGAGGAGAGTGAGTATATATCCAAGATGCCGGGGATATAGGGGGGATATGGGATGAAAAGTTGGTGGTGGAGAATCTTGCCTTTCATTATGTTAAGTTACTTTTTTGTTATTTTTGCAAAGAGCTTTGCTACAAGTATATTTATCCTGTTAGATGATTTCGCATTTTTTGAATTTTTCTTAACGTACCACCCCAGACAAGAAATCTCAGTCAATAAATTTCTCTACTTTAAAATCCATCGACAACCTTTGCAGACTCCAACTCAAATGCAATAGACATTGGCTCTCCGAAAGCCATTTCGGAAAAGCTCTACTTCAAAATCCCGTTCTCTTGCACTCGCCTCGTAGATACGGCGAGCGCATTTTCAAAACGTCAGCTCCTCTCACCCTATATTTACGCGAACCCTGCAACTCTCTGACTTTTGGATACACTCTTACGTTGATCGTCCCTGGGTTTTGGCTGGGGAAAATTCAGGGCGAAGAGCTTGCAGCGAAAGGATAGAGAGGAGAAAGAAAGCGGACAGGAAGGGCTTTCCCACGCGCTAACCCCCGAGGCTTTTGTTGACGCAAAGTGTTTCTTTTCTCATCGGCGTTTCTCCCTCCTCCATGCCGTCGCCCGCGGATAAACTTGCTTTTATCGAATAAAGTAACGACGACGAGGCGCACAAGCGCGCTAAGTCGTCTATTTTCACTCTCGTTCTCTCTCTCTCTCCTCTCTCTCGTTCTCTCTCTCTCTCTCTCTCTCTCTCTCTCTCTCTCTCTCTCTCTCTCTCTCTGTGTTTGCCTTTCTCTTGTACGTATACGCGCGCGCGCACGACGCGGCAAGCTGTGCGGTTTTTCGAATCTCTGTTTGCTCGATATAGCGGCTACGATAATCGCGACCTCGTTTTTTTACGGGGCTGCGGCGGTCTTGCGCTTGTACTAACGAATATATTTCGGTTCTTATTATGACTGCTTACAGTTTTGTTTTCGTTTTTTTCTTTTTTTTTTTTAATTAAAATATTTTATTTTGTTTTTTTTTCGTTTGCTTTTTTTGACTTCTTTTGTTTTTAGTTTTTGAGATTATAAAAAAATAACTAACAAATTTATAATCATTTTTATTATTATTTTTTACCATACAATTTTCTTTTCTAGGCCGGGTTACATAATTAATAATTAAATTAATATTAAGGAAATACTAGAATTTGTTGCATTCAGAAAGATTTAATATAGGGGCATAAATAGCACCTTCTTCTACAAACAATTATTTCATCCCTACCATACCACACCTAACATTTACTAAATCCCTTCGTCTCAGGCCCGTTCAACGGCATCTGCTACACGAACGGAACGTCGACGCCGTACGACACGCGAACGACGAACGGCGTGACGAGCCCGATCACAGAGACGTCGAACAAACTCTCGCGGGTCAGTAGCCGGAAGGACCTGACGCCCCTCATGAACGCGGCCAACAAGCTCGACACCGAGGAGAAGAAGCAACAGCAGCAAAACAACCAGCAGCAGCAGCAGAACAACCAGCAGACACTGCCGTGGTTGGGCAAGAGCCCGGACGAGGGTGTCGAGTGCGACGAGGGCAATCACACGGCGGACGAGGACGAGGACCGCAGGGTCGTGCTGCAGCTCAAGAGGGAGAACACCGTCAAGGACCTCACGCAGAAGCTCACCGCCCAGAATCTCATTCCCAGCAGCCCCGTCGAGGAGAAAGTCTCCAGGTGGGTGCTCGAGAGTTTTATTGGCTGGACGGTTCAAGAAGCGCGGCCTTTCTTTGCTGGAGTGGCCGCGCTCCGTGAGTGGCGCGAGGCTGTCTCGAATTTGTTTGGGATGGAATAGGAAAATTGACTATTGAAGGAGCTTGAGGAGAACCAAAGTATTGAAATTTATCGAAATACTATGGGTTTTTGAGATTTATAAGTATTAAATTGAAACGGCATTTTATATTTAGTCAGTTAGTGTTAAATAATCCAAGTTAATTGACATCAAAGTTATTTTTATTTGTAATAATTGCCGAAGTTATTTTTATAAGCTATAAATGAAATAAACAATGATTTATCAGAAGGTAGGAAAATTGCTATATTTTCCGAATGTAAATAAGACAATGCCTTATTACTTTTCGAGAAATTTTCCAGTGCAATATTTCTTAAAATTAAAATCAGAAAATCATGTACCTACTAGTTTCTTTGATAATGAATTAATCATTTTCTCCTTTATCAAATACAGGATAGGAGACGTAAGCGGACTGATCTCAAAAGCGAAGGAGGGCCTGGCGAAGTCGAAATCGAAGGCCGACGTCCTTAAGTCGCCAACGAATGATAACCTGCCGAAACTCACCGAGGTGAAGAAGTCAGAGAACGAGCTGCACTGGGAGGAGCTGGTGAACAAGCTCGACAGGCCCCTGTGCCTATGCGACCTCGACTTCACCGATCTCAACTCGGACGATGAGATCGACGTGCTCGGGCCTGTCAACATATCGAACGGCGTTCCGCCACCGCCGCCGCCGATGGCTCCGTCGCCTGGTTAGAAACGATTGTTTTCACTGTTTAAATAGTTTGTTTTCATTGTATCTTTTTGTTTTAATGTCAAGTTTAAGATTTAATAATTTATTTTTTATGTTATTGTTTTGATAAAGAATCCACGCGTATTTGTTACTACCTTGACTTAATTTACGATGTACCAAGTTTATAAGAAACATTGTTTTATATCTTTTTATGATTTTTATAAAAATATCAACTACCAAGGACTAATAATTATAAACTTCGTCTGATATGTTAATACAGCTACCACAGTGGTTCTTCTTTTACGTACATTTTTTCAACAAATCCGAGATTTTCTTTAACCCAACCTAACAACTCTACATCGTCTATAACATAAAAAATTAACAAAACCATACAATATTCCTTTGACTCAGGTATGCCAACGGGAATCCGAGCACCGCCACCGCCACCGCCAGGCTACCGGGCACCGCCGCCTCTACCCACAGTGCCGCCGCCGTTCGGCATCAACCTCAAATCTGCCGCACTGGCGAACATGAGGTCGTCAGTAGCCACCGCGACAGCGGACCAAACGCCAAAGAGTTCATCGATGTACCAGCAACAACAACAGCAACCTCTAGCGGGCACGCTAGGTCGCAAGAGCAAGAAGACGGTGAAGCTGTTCTGGAAGGAGGTGCGAGACGATCCGATCATCCTGTCGCGACTCGACAAGAACAAGATGATCTGGGACGAGCTGGCGCCCATACCCGTCGACACGCAGAAGCTCGAGCACCTGTTTGAGAGCCGTGCCAAGGATCTCATTACCAAGGTGAGGCTCGCGCGCGGTTGCCTTTGTTGGCCTCGATTAATTGATAGATAGGTTCGGAAGTTAATACTGGAACCCAGAGTCCTTTTCTTCTTCTTCTTCTTCTTCTTCCGTTAGGGGAGAGGTTTAGTATAGAAATCGAGCTCTTTCACTTTATGTATATAGGTCTTAACTGAGAATAAAGGGGTGGATGTTCTAACTTACTTTGTGACTTGTTTAATCGGATTGTCGTTTTCTATTAGTTGAGTGTACTTAATAGAAAGTGATCGGAGTCAGTTAGGACGTCTACCTTTATTTTGGTGAATTTTTTTTTAGAAATAATGTGTAATGAGAATGCCACGATATTGGTAAATTAACATATCGTTATGTATCATTGGAAAAATTCATCAAAGTAACAACACATATCTGTATAATAAACCATGGGTATAATAATAATACAATAATTCATTGACTACCATTTACGTGAGTAACCGACAAACTTATATGCTTAATACACTAAATCGCATCGCGATTGGCAAAACATTAATATCGTATATAATACAAACATCCTAACACTCCACTTGTATAATTAAACACACAACTCCAACAATCGTTGTAAACAAGGATGGAAAACAGTGCCTAACTGAATTTATTACTTACACAATGACAGTGACGTTCAGCCTCTCCAGTCTCGTAACACGTACATAACAAGTTTATAAGTGACTGATCAAAATTTAATTAATCTCGAAATTGTAATTAATTATATTTGAACTAAAACTTCGTTACCTCATAGAGTAAATTCGCAATGAAATTATTCTCATTAATAAAATGTGTATTTAATGAATTGAATGTATGTTAAATTGAAAATAACTTCTTCTGAAAATATTCGCACACGTACACACGTTTACAATTATTTAATTTCATAAAACAAATTTGAAGATAAGCCCACCAAACGATACATCTGCTCTTCAACTACACTACAACTACATCTTACCCCTAAAAAAACCTTTCACACTTTCTCCAATCCCACCATCCCCCCCATAACTCTAATAAAGCGTACACCCTCCGAACAATGGTGCCATCCTCGGCTCCTTGGCTAAACGCACTCTCGCAACTCGATTCATTAACGTCGCCACCACCGTGGCGCTCGCCGAATAGCCCCATCACAAAGCGCCGACGAGAGTTAAAGAGGATATTTCTATCTCTCGAGGCTTGTTTTGCCCGCGCGAGAGGAGGAAAAAGACGACTCGATTATCAGGACGCGTTTGATTATGTAAACCCGATGCGGGTTCGTTCCAGACTTTCAGAGTCACCTTGGTGGTGGTGAGGTATGTGTGTGTAGATGAAAATTGAGTTCGCGCTCGTGGTGCTATGATAGGAGGTGGGGTTCTTTCACGGGTGTTTTCGTAGGGATATCTTATGTCGGCGAGGGGATATTGATTGTGGGCAAGGGATGGCGGATGTTTGTGTTTAATTAAAATGTGAAAATTGGTAGTCAAATGTTTGAAAATCATTATGTATGCCGTGTTCGAAGGAGTATAATGCTTGTGAGTTAATTCTTTTATGATTGGTTCTATCTAGTGAAGACAAAACATATGTTGGTAATATTATTAAAACAATTAAATTACAATATTTCAAAAACAAATTTTAATACATCTTCGATCGGTTTAACGTCCTGTAAATAATAAAACGTGACGATAAACTACTCAATAACCACTTCCAACGTTACCAAAATAACCCATCCAAAAATAACAATTCAATCATCCAAACGCGCCGTCGTAAAGAACCCTTTCCTGCTCTTCACACGACGAATACATCACTGTGTAGAAAAAGCGCGAGAGAAAGAAAACGTGCGAAATTCATCAACTCGTATAAGCTTCCTTCCGCAAGATATGTCGATACACAATACCTCGAGACAACGACGTTTCCTCTCGTTCGCGCGAAACTGCTCTCTCTCGCCCTCCCGCGAAATAAAGGCCAATATCGATGTCGCGTAATATCGTACGGCAGTGACTCCGCAATATCGCCCGACTTCTGCCTTTACTCGTCTATGTGTGTGTGTGAGCTCGGGTCGAAATAAAGCGAGCTCTCGGATTATATATTTCAGTGGAGGAAGAGGAGGAGGAGGATCGGTTGCGCTTATCGGCTTCGCGAGTGATCCGATCCGTTTTCGAATTTTCAACCCCACCTTATGTTCTTCTTATCACGGTGTCTCCTCCATTCTCGCAATTTAATAAAGAGAGGACGAGTTTTCAGAATTAATCTCGCAAGGAGATTTTAACGTAACGAGCGCGTCCCTTTTCATCAAGTATTTTTTGTTTTTTTTTTTTCATAAGAACCCTGCGCGTAATTTTTCACAACCCTCTCCACCTACTCTCTTTCCTCGGCTCTTTAATAAAGCCAGAGCGCAGTAGCACGCACATTTTTGCCATCAACGTGTTCTCTGCTTCCTGCGGATCCTAATCCTGAAAAGTAAAGCAAAATCCCGCGCTTTGTACACTCGCATTAGCAGGCAAACACTACGTTGCATCGCGCTCGAATAACAAATCAGTTTCACGAAACGAACTCTCTTCCTCTGCGTAATTGAAGTTTTCTCTGTCTCTCGCTGCGCCCGCGCGAAATTACGAGCTTAATCCGCCGGGGCTTCGCCCTCTCGTTATCTCTCTCCTTTTCTTTTTCTCGCTCTTCTTTGTTCGCGCGACCCATAAAGCTGCATTTCTATTAGCTTCCCAAGCGCGCGTGCACGCCGTTTCGATAGCTGTTCCAGAGCCGAGGACTTAAATTCGCCGGTTTCAATGGCGGTGTCGTACGGATGCGCGGGCGGAGAAAAAGGAAAACTCGTGTTGCGAATAGTTTATGAAGCAGAGTGTGAAGCAGAGGGTGTGGGTATGGATGCTTTCGAGAGAAAGTCGCGGTAACCTTTCGACCCGGTTTCCTCTGTTGCCATGAGAATAGAATCTATTATTGCCAAATTCTTTATATTCAAGCTCTCCAATTAGTTTATTGAAGCTGTCAATAATATCGCTTCTCCACAAATACTGGCAACCAGCGTTGATGCTCCATCTCCATATAATAACTCAATCCAAAAGGGATCTTTTATATCCCTCCTCCATTTATCACACAGCATACCTCGCCTCTTTTTCCTCATCATCGTCGCGTGCCTCGCCATTGTTATACGCACCCTCCCCCGTACCCCGTCCCTCCATAAACCAGTAACAAACTCATCCGACCCAGCCCACCATCCATCCATCCCTACACACAATATCTCGTTATTTTAACTACTCCAACGACAGGCCTCCTTCGGCCTTCTTTCTTTCTCTCTCGAGGCGTGCGAAACGGGCGGAGCGCGCGTCTCTTCCTCCCCGCTGGAGCGCGTCGAATTAAACCGCGTAAGTGCCCCGCGCGCGCTAGCGCGAGATTCGCCCTTTCGATTCGCGCAATTGAAAGTGATTTTTCGCCAGGCTATATGCCGTGAGAAAGTTTCTTCTCTCTCTCTCTCTCTCTCTCTCTCTCTCTCTCTCTCTCTCTCTCTCTCTCTCTCTCTCTCTCTCTCTCTCTCTCTCTCTCTCTCTCTCTCTCTCTCTCTCTCTCTCTCTCTCTCTCTCTCTCTCTCTCTCTCTCTCTCTCTCTCTCTCTCTCTCTCTCTCTCTCTCTCTCTTTGTTTCTCGTTCTGAAGGTGCGCGCGTACTTCCGAAGTTTATATACACACGCGAGGTGGGACGACGACTTCGCCGTGGCCTTGGCGCAGGGACGTGAGCATAGCGCGTGCGCGCAGATGGAGATTACATTGTATTATTATTTATAACGTTTAAGGGGGCGTTCCCACGCGGGCCGCGCGCACTGCAGGTTATGACTGACAGGCTGTATGACGGCTGAGGATGCAGAGAGAGAGAGAGAGAGAGAGAGAGAGAGAGAGAAATAAAAAAAGCCGGCGCTTTTTTGCGTTGGTTTATTGGACTGCTATATGACTTGTTTATGAGCTTTTTGTATTGAAAATGTTTAATTCGAGCGCGTCGGGGTTAAAAATGAATTACGGGCGAGAAGGCGCGTGCGCGGGCTGTAAATACTTCGGGCAAGTATCGAACGATGGCTTTTTTTTCTTTTAACGTTTATTAGCTTTGACTTCGAGCAAAGTTAATTTATAATTTATGGCAAAAAGAGGACGGGTTTAACGCCGTCATTAATTAAATTAAATTTAATACAACTAAAGTTAATATCTCGGCAAAGAACGTCGACGCAATCGGTCAATCCAAGAGGCAGCGTACTCCATTTAACCGGCCACTTTAACATTCAACCCTCTCGCTTTCGTTTTACCGGGCGATCGACTCCGCCAGAAAAATGATACTTTGCACGCGCGCGCGCGAGTGCCGATAAAAACATCCTCTGCACCTCCTGGCAATTTTTTACCCCGCGCCATCTGGCGAACTTTCCGCTCGCAGTGACTCGCGAGATTTCATTTGCGCGCGCGAGTCCATATATTTCGCTCTCCTCCTCTCGCTCTCTCTCTCTCTCTCATGCGCCGGTTGCGTTAATAATACGGACGATTTGCCGCGATGAACGTTCCGTCGATTAATCTTCGCGAGGCTCGGCTCTGCCCCCGCGGCGCGATCGAGTTCGATTCGATGAATCAAAACAGGTAGGGGGAGGGGGAATTTCGCGGTTTTGCGGGTCGCCATTAAATTACCACCGCGGCGTATGGTCGTCGTCGTAGTAGTCTGGTTTTCCGCCGGTCGTTGATACGTCGCGGGCGAGCTTCGTCTGAGATTGCGCGCGGCCGAGGATTGTCGGATTGGATGTCGTCTTTGTAGATCTATGGGTGGGACACTGCTTAACCATAATTACGTAATTCCAGCTGTACGAATGGTAGTTTAATGAAATGACGACTTTTTGAACGATTTTTAATGTTTCATTATTTTGAGAAACCACTGTGTGTCCAAGATAAAATCGTCTGGTCATCTTACTGATTGTCTCAAACATTTAGCCATTTTTTTTTTCAATACTTTGAAATTAATTATTTTTGTATTTAAATATCTTATTTTGTTTCTAAAGTTCGATACATTTCAAATTTAAAAACACTGCAAAACGATAATACTCTATTCTCAAATATTTTAATAAACGTTTTGAAGAATAAATTTAATGAAGTTATTCAATTCTTTCTATAGTGAAATTAAAAGAAAAAGAAACGATTTCCAGTTATTTATTTGTTGAGGAACCAACTTGTATTTTCTCTTGAAACATATCAGTGTATTTCATTTCAAATGATTTCTAGACTAAACTTTAACAATCATTTCTTCCACAAACATGAAAAAAATGTAAATGGAAAATATATATAAAAAATACATTGTAATTTATAATAATTGATGCAGTATTTTTTATCAATTAAAACAGATTTTTTTCATATCAATAAAATATATCAATATCATAATTAAATAAAACTAATAAATAAACAAAATTACTCCGTACAATATACAATATCCGAAGCAAAACAGAAAAACTCTTTTTATCCACGTTATTGAATCAACATGACGCTGCGATCGGCGCACTGTCACCCCACAAAGCGCGCATCAGACCTCATGCAGTATATACATACACACGGTGCCGCGATCACTGAATAATCACAACACACGCGCCGACGAGCGCGCGCGGTAATGACAATAATCGCGAAAGAGAGGCTGCGGCGATACATACACACTACTCCCGTCGACCTTCGACGTAACGCGATGTGAATGACACTGACAATTATTACCGTGTGCACTGCCGTGCGATTTTTTAGTTCCCCTTTTTTTTCTCCCCTCCCCACCAGACGCTGATTAATCGTTTGGTTTTAATAATCAACGGGGACGCGCGATACGCACACGACAAATACACACGCACACATGTACAGACACTGATTGACTGTAATACGATTAACATTATGCATTATGTACAAACGCGGCCCGCGCGGCCCACACGCAGCGACAACGACGAAGACGACGACGACAAAGATGATTAATAATTTAGCGGAGAAAGAGAAAGAGACGGTGGTTGGGTGATGGTGATGGTTTACCGCAAAAACCGACTAATCTGTTTCTTGTATTCTTTGCAATATTGTTGGTGCTCGCACGCAAATGACAAACGAAAAATGGCATGCTGGATAAAAATTATTTACGCAGGAGGTGAGTTCACACAAGAATTAACTTTTTCACTATTAACTTTCTCGCAACAAACTTAACCGCGCGTATATATATATGTATATACCCGCAGCGATCGCTTATGGCTCTGTTATTTCGTTTTTATATTTTGTCCTGTGTACACTGCTGTTGTATCGAGCGGGCTTGATTTGCCTCTTTAACGAGACGAATTCATCGTTTGGCGTAATTATTCGAAGCGGAATAATTGCCGAGATAAGTGATTTGGGAATTTAATGTGTTTTCGAACGATTATTTAAATATCGTTTGAGGAAACTGCTTCAGTTAAACGCTCGTAAAACTCGCTTTTAATACCTTTTACGCGAGGTGCAGTGATTATCTAGCATAATAAACATAGAGACTATAAAAGATTGTGAACAGAAATCTGAAAAAATGCACGGAGAAAAATGGTTTAGGAAAAATTACTATATTGATAGTAACCGTGGGACAGACTTAAATTATCATAGAATTTACTACAATTTGTAGTAAAAACTCTTTGAGTAATTTTTACTATGTATATAGCAATTTTTACTATTGTAGTAAATTTTATGATAATTCGAGTCTGTTCCAATGTTCCTATAGAGTGTAGTAATTTCTCTTACATTTATAGTAAATTTTCCTACAACATTCTCTCAGTGTGTAAATTTTCTACAAATTTAACTTTTTACTGCGAATTTTAATAATTTATTAAAAAGAAGCGAGTGTATTAAAATACTTTTAGCACATTTCGTTCATCAAACGGTGAATTCATATGGTTCTCTTACTTTGTAATCAAGCCCTTGATTTATATTACACTGAAAATGGGTGGCTTAATGAGTTTTGAAATAATCATTTGTTATAACATGGAATACGGTCTGAAAGTAATAAATTATTTAGGTTAATTTGTCCGCCATTAGCAGCACCTATAATGATTGTATATTACGCAATCTTTTCAGTTATTTATACAAACAAAATATAAATGACCAACTTCGATATTTATTAAAGAAAGAAACTAACCACCTCGTCATGTATTCACGCAATTCATCAAACAAATGATTTTTAAAACCAATTGCGCCCCCCATCACTTTGAATCATTCCAAGAGAGCTCTAAGAGGTTGCTTCTACATGTAAATTTCGTGGCTTCTAATAAGAGCATCGTGACGAAAGTACCGCGCGCATATCATTTGTCACAATATACATACGTTGCTTTCTCATCAAAACATTGCACACGCTTAATAATACCAATATGTAATGCGCACACATCACATGCTGTTGGAGATTATCCGTGCATGTCTTGGATATATTCTCGTTGTGCTTTACATGTGCACTAACGACCGCGTTTGGCTTCTCACATGTTCTATATATGTCATTGTCCGTGATTCTCTGTTCGTGTACCGTCAAACTTGATGTTGTAAATAGAAAGTCTGCTACACATATGTATATACATACACTTAAGTTGCGTCCAGTCAAGTTCCTTTTTGTACATATATACACGTAAAGAACCACATAATTATATATTTATTATTATTTATTATACCGCATAAACCTTATCCGGTTTGGCCATTTGTTTATTACCATTCGTTTTTCTCGATTCCGCCTCGCCCCGGCCGGCCCCGCAGAAGCAACAGGAGATGAACAAAAACAAGGAGATCATCGTGCTGGACCCAAAGCGATCGAACGCCATCAATATCGGCATGACGAAATTGCCACCTCCCAGGTCCATTAAGACGGCCATCTTGAAAATGGATGCTACCATTATGAACAGAGAGGGTATCGAGGTACGCTATCATTACCCCCCACCTCCCCGTACTTTTACTCCCTCTCTCATTATTCACGCCGTAAATTTTTTTCCAAACCCCTTTTTATGCATTTATTTTTCCTCTACGTTTTATTTATTTCACTCTTCTCTCAATCCCTTCGCTCTAGAAACTGCTGACGATGCTGCCAACCGAGGAGGAGCGGTCCAGGATACAGGAGGCGCAGGCCGCCAATCCCGATCTGCCACTGGGTTCAGCCGAGCAGTTCCTCCTAACTCTGGCCTCCATCTCCGAGCTACCTGCCAGATTGAAACTCTGGGCTTTCAAGCTTGACTTTGAAAATTCGGAAAAGGTTTGGCCTTATACGAGCGATTTTACAGCGCACGTGTGTGTGTATGGGAGAGGGAAACTGATGATTCAAGCGCCGTTTCTTTTTACGCCCGCGCGCCAGTCAGTCAGTCACGGAGCAGCGAATCGAAAGTGCGCTGCGCTTTTTCATCGATCGCGCTTAGCCGGGTTTCTCGTCGAAAATTATATATCCCCTCTCGGAAGTATATAGCGCGCCGGAAATAAGTTTCGAGAGTGGAGAGATTTGAGTTGGCGAGGAGTGGAAATTTATAAAGAATAGGTCGATTTTTATGCGTGGAGTATAGAGGATGTAAAACTTATTTTATTGCGTTTCAGTTGCACGTTATGTACATTTGTAAAGTTTTCCAACTTACAGAATGATGGTTAAATTTTTTTTTAAAGGCTTCACAAATATAGTTGCACATTCTTTCCAAAATTATCAATGTAGAATTGTCACTGCAGCATCTCCGATCGAACTAATCATAAAATCTTATCCTTAAAACACCTCTAGACGCTCCACCTGAATACGCTGAATCCGCCGTCAGAATCTTAAGCACAATGTCAGAACTCGCGTAACACTTAGGATCTCTCTCTATCTCTGTCTCCATCGTCTGCGATCCCCGAGAGACCACCAACTGTCTCCGGGTGCGCACAATGCACAGTGGCACCGGTATATCTCTCTCTCTCTCTCTCTCTCTCTCTCTCTCTCTCTCTCTCTCTCTCTCTCTCTCTCTCTCTCTCTCTCAATACTCGACTGGCTCAAGTCGAGTGCGTTAATCGCGCCGTTCGGATTGCCGCGCACGTGTATATACCTACGAGGCTTGCACGACGTGTAATCGTGAATCGATCGATGCGAGTTACAACGCGGCGCCGAAATATCGCTGGCGCGAGAGAGTGAGCGAGTCGAGCGGAAAACAGCAGCGCGTGCGGGATGCAGTTTGAGGAAAGTTAGGGGAGGGCTGTGGAATTCGGCGCGAGGTGCGAGGGGCTGTTTGGCATGAGTTAGGAGCTTAGGTTGTATCGGCGAATGCGTGGAATTGCATTATGAAGTGGAGTTTTTGTTGGAAGTGTTGAGAATGCCTATTTCGATGTTCAATGTTGTTGTTGTATTAAAGACAATTATTTAGGCATGTGTTAAACTGTATTTGTATTTGTACTATTATGTCTTGTACTATAACACTTTCACTGCTACACGAGTCATGTATAAATCGTAATTTTCGAACTTCCGTGTTTTAGTGCTTGTCACTTTTATAAACATAATAATCGTGAATTATTTATTACTTATTCTGTAAAATTCTATCTAAAATTAAACTCATTGTTGAGAAAGTTCATTTTCGTCATAATAGTGAAAATATTAAGATTTAAGCTTTAGTTTATATTCAATGAAAGGTGTCCAAAAGAATTGTATAATGTTTATAATTTGATTTTATATTATTATGCATAAATGGGAACATAAAAATTTTATATTTTGAAATACAAACTGCAGAGATAAAATGTACTTACATGAAGACTAGAGAAAGAATAAAGTAAAGAGGCGAAACGATGTAAAGATGTAGTATATAAGTAGTAAAGTTCTTGCTCGAGTCAGGCGCTTACTGTATAAAGCTCGTACAATACCTATGTTCCTTTTATGAACATTTCGGTATATTTTGTTAAACACTTTCAGTTACAGAAAATTAAAATTTTTGTTTAATGTCTCTTTTTAATGAATAATATTGTATTTATATACTTTTTTTGTAAATCTTTGTAATAACGTCAACTATTGGTGTAAAATATTTCGATTTCCACAAAAGGTATCACTTTCCACATAAACTCAGCGAAAAATCGTCGACAATGAAACTCCGTTTATTATTCGTAAAAGGAAGAAGCATTTCACACCCAAGACGACACAACGAAACTTGGCAAACTCATAAAATAAACCGAGTGAAAAAAGCGAGATCGCGCTCACGCCCAAGCGAAAGGGTGCACGAAAAGAAAGCGCGTGCGAAAAACTTCTTCATGGTCGATACATAGAGAAAGAGAGAGCGAACGAACACAAAAAGAGCGCTTGCGAAAGAAGAACAAAACAAAGAAAACAAGAGGGAGGGAGAAAAGTCAAAGGACGCGAGAGAATGCGAGGAAAAAACGAAACAAGTGCAGAGCTGGCGAGTCTCGGACGTCGTCGACGATACGCGTGTGTATATATGTATATTCACGGGCCATGAGGGTCGCGTAAGAGTTTCAAACGCGCGCGAAACGAGGTCACGAAAATGCATGCGAACGCGCGAGTAGAGCGAGAGCAAGAGAATAGTCAGCTAGAGACTCTCTCTCTTTCTCTGTCTAAACTATATACGTAGCGAGCGAGTGAACGAGAGTGAGTGAAAATGGTGTGGACGCAATGAAAGAAGCCGACATTTGTGACTTTCCAGGAAATTGCGGACCCTTTGATGGATCTGAAGCAGGGAATGGAGACCCTGCGAGTGAATAAGACCTTCCGCGGCATTCTGAGCACGCTCCTCTCGATCGGGATATTCCTCAACGGAAATGAGGTGGGTATTGAAAGCCGGCCAAATGACATCCGCTTAATCCAACGCAGTAGCAGCAGCAGAAGCAGCAGCCCTCTTTCTCTCTCTCCTCCTTGCGCTCCTGTGTACAGTTATCGATTAATTCGTCCTCGCGCGCTACTTGGCCGAGGACGAGTGAGCGCTGCGAGGTGCGGGAGATAGCTATAAGTGATGAATGCCAGTCCGAGCCCTTTCAGATTTTGAGGGGGTCCTCTTTTCCCCATTTTGCACGGCTGGACTTGGCTTTGTGGCTGGAAGGAGGGGAGAGAAGGTTTTGAATAATGGACGCTCGGATTCTTGTTGCAGCTATATCGGGTTGTGTGGGGGTTCAAATTGGTCGTTCAAGTGAGAGAGTGATGTTGGGGATGGAGTTGAGGATTCCACGTTGTTGATGGCTTTTTAATGGTCTTGGATTTTCGTTATCTCAGATACAATTTCAAACTTGTGCAATAACATTTTTTGCATTGCTTAATAATTCTCTTAATAAACGTAGAAAATTGTAAGGCATTATAAATAAATAAAAGAGGAGCCTACAATTATGTAATTTATGTTGCAACAAAAATCCGACTAAGTATTCTTAAATAATTATAATATTTATTGACATATTTATTCTCTTTTTGTAGGTAAAAGGATTTCAGTTGGAATACCTTGCGAAAGTGCCCGAAGTTAAGGATACCGTACACAAGCACTCCCTTCTTCATCACCTCTGTCACATGGTAATGGAGAAGTTCCCCGACTCCACGGATTTGTATTCTGAGGTATATTTATCATAATTTGCTCTGTTATGTACCAGGCTACTACATCATATTAAATTTTTTATGTCAAAAAGTTGAAATTAACAGTATATTATATTAAAAATAGATGGTATTTCATTTAATTATTTTCTTTTGCACGATAAAGTATACCTACATTTCTCAACTATTTTTCGATTATAAACAATTTTTAACTGTAAAAGAGAAATTCAACACCTACATCTTAAAGGAAAATTTTTCGAAGTTTAAAGTATATTTTCTTTCTCACCTCGGGCCGAAGACTCCACTTCGTCCCAACTCCGTCCCTCCGTGAAGCGAAAAGAATTCTACAATTTAAAACTTTTCCATCAAAGAATAAAAAAAATTTTCTTCACTGTGTAAAAAGTTCATAGCACACTTTGAAACTGAAATCCTCCCTCTCTCTTTCTCTTTCACACACACACACAAAATGAGCTGAGCCTTCCGAAAACTTCGAGAGAGCGAGCCAATAAACGCTGCAATTCGCTCGAAATAAAATGTTCTGGCATATCTTTTTTCTCGGTGAAGATCGGGGCCGTGACCAGGGCGTCGAGGATCGACTTCGACGAGCTGGCCTCCAATATCAGCAAGCTCGAGAGCGAGTGCAAGGCCTCCTGGGATCATCTCAAGCTCATCGCCAAGCACGACGGCTCGACGATGATGAAGAACAAGTGAGTGTCACCGAGAAAGTGTTTCAGTAGGGCAAGTGTCGCGGAGTATCGATTAACTTTTTAGCTTGCAGTGGCTATTTTCTATTTTTATCAATTTATATGACACAAGTATCGGTTAGCAGCAGTTTCTTCTCGGCAATTAAGATTTTTTTCTTACGTCTGACTAGATTTATTTCGAACTACTGAACTAAGTATAGAACAGAATAGAATAAAATATTTGTATTAAGTTTACACTGACCTATTAAAATTCATGTTAGCAATCAAAATTGTTGTATCATAAATAAGCAAAAATAGGATTTCATCTATGAAATTTATAATATTATAGCTTATACAATCGCATAAATAAGGTTAAATTCTGTAGTAAACAAAACATAAGTATCTATTATTTCTAGCGAAAATTGTCACTATTCCTCGACCGTTTAACGAAATAATTATAAAAAAAACGTCAAAAACTTACTCTCTACCCTCTTCATTTCCAGGATGTCGGAGTTCCTGAAGGAGTGCGCTGAGCGCATAATCGTCGTGAGCATCGTGCACAGGCGCATCCTCAACCGCTTCCACAAGTTCATTCTGTGGCTGGGTATACCACTTCATCGGGTCCAGGACACCAAGCCCAACGAGTTCTGCCGCATCGTGTCCGAATTCGCCCTCGAGTACAGAACGACGCGCGAACGCGTCCTTCAGCAGCTCGAGAAGAAGGCCAATCATCGGGAGCGCAACAAGACCCGCGGCAAAATGATCACAGAGGTATGAGACCTGCTGGGTTATTGGGAAATTCGATTTGCCTCCGGGTGTATAGGGATATTCAATGTTTTCTTTATTGAGGAGGAAAGGGCGGATCGGTTCTCGAGGGGCATGGAAAATGCCTTTTTTCGAGAGGGAGAGATCTGAATTTTCAATTTTCGCACTGCCAGAGGGATGTTTTCAATTCTGTGGGACGTGATGGGAAGTTTTGAATATTTTTGAGAGAAATTTAATACAGTAATTCGGTGTAGTTTTTATTTTTGGATTTTAACGTTTAAAATGATCATTATTCCTGTATTTTCTTCACGTTATCCATGAAATATTTAATTTTAATTAAAATTTCATTATCGATTTAATTAAAAGGTTCTCTTATATTTCTAAAATAATTTAAATCCATTACGTTATATTTAATTGAATATAAACTTTATTGAACTTTGTAACTTTTGTCGGGAGAATTCCAGATTTCGTTTGTACGAGAGATTTCATGCAAAATTAATTAAACGTCCAAAATCGCGAAATATCACAAACGTAGCTTTTACTTTACAATTTTCAATTTAAGTATTATTCAACAATTGTTGAATATTTTAATTATTCGTGGAAATGTTTTATATCCAACGACCTCTGCTAAAAACAAATCTCTCATTAAACGTTAAAAAAAAAATACCATCCCACTCCTAATAGAAACTGAAAAAAGACGCACATTCCAATTTGCCCAGTACCACCACCACCAACTTGTTTTTTTCTCCCTCCATGTCTCTTTTATCCCTTCCCATTTCGATCTCTCCTGCCTCACGTCGAAAGTCTCTTCACCCCCTCTCTCTCGTGCCGCACACTTTACAGGGCGACTTTTCTATCTCTTGTTTCAGGTCGGCAAATTTAGGACGAAGGAGGATCGGGCGGACGCGGAACTCAGGCAATTACTGGGAAGCGATATCTCCGACGTCGAGAGCATCCACGGCACGCTGCCGTGGCGCCGGCAGCGCAAGGACGGTGAGTAGTACTAGATATATTCCACTCTCTCTCTCTCTCTTTCTTTTCCTTGTACTTCCGTCTTTTTATACCCCCCGTGCGCTCTTTTCCGTCATAGCGACGCGAGCGCGCGCTTGTATAACGAGAGAAGAGCCACGAGGGAATTCGGGTAGGGCTCCGGTGGAAGTCGAGAGTGATTTCCTGGGTCACCCTTTTTATTAGTGCGAGATAGGAAGCGTGTGTGCTAGCTGGCTGTATTTTTGTTTTGGAAAGAGTTTCGGAGGTATGCTAATTTTACGCGAAAATGGTTGAGAAAGAAGGGTAGATTTAATATGGGTCTATTTATTTTTGCAGTTTCAGGATATTTACAAAATTAAAGTTTTTTTTAGTAGCTGTTGTCTATAATACAAACTGAACCATGTTTCGTAAAAATATTATTAGCAACTTCTTTCTAATTAGCCATTAATTTTAATGGCATACGTAAAACAGGAAACCTGTTTACCTAACGATAAGTTCAATATCCCCTTATCTCCTAATTTACGTCCACATTCCATTCTCGCAAAACAAGAACCAGCGCCATAAAGAACGCGTATTTACCTACGACCGCTGTCGCATAAGCGGTTCACCCCGCTTCTCTTTATTTAAACACAGCCGCGATTCTTATGCGCGCTCTCAAAGTTTGTTAAACCACGTCCCCTCTGATTTACTTATACGTCGTCCCCCAGCTCTCGTGCAAACTCCACGTCAAGTGCATATTACGAAAAAGTCACTTTTCACGAGATAAAGCTACCTGTGCAACTTTCCGCAAAATGTACTCTCCCCCCTCTTTCCCCGCCTTAAACGACTGTTTATTCCGCGGCTGGCGTGGGATAAGCTCTTTTTTGATAAGAAACACCGGCGCGCTAAATTTCCTGCCTCCGGGCGAATTTCGTTATACACACTTTGAAACAAATGCTTTTTCTTCGTTTACGACGTCAGATACGGCCGCGTTGATACGGTGTAAATATGAAATTCGAGGATTACCAGGTCGAGGTTGTTTTATCGATTTTTTTTTTCGAGGGCGTGTTTTGTTTATTGGGGTAGTGGTTTACGCAAGTTGGTATAATTATTATAGTTTTTCGCGTGAGATTAAACTACGGTCCAGCTTATGTGAGAAGTTTAAGGTGGGTAATCGTTTAAAGGAAGTGCAGCCATTTAGGTAAACTTTAAATTTATGAAGATGGTACTTAGTTTAATATTACATTGCGAAGGAAGTCGTTAGAATAAAATTAAGAACGAAAAATAATGGCCCTAACTTTGCCTTAAATTATTCGTCGTGCCATTATTAGGTGCATTATTTCATAGTAATTAAATGAAGAAAAATAAGAAAACATATTAAAATGTTTCAACGAATAAGCGAAGAATAAGATATTTATCTTTTATAAGTTGCATGATGGAATTTATAAAGAAATTAAAATTTTTACTCAAAACGAGAAAAAAAAAATCTTTTCAGAAAATTTTTTTTTGGAATAAGTTTAGAGTATAATTAAGATCCCAACTTTTGCTGCATATTACGTCAAATGTATTACTTTCCAAGTACAGCGTTTTCGCCCGTGCCTTAACAAACTCTAACTGGCGCAACAGCCTGTGGAATTTCAACAAAAACAAAAAACGTCCTATATATTTCAGGGTGCGAAAACTCCGTAATATAAACGCGTCGGGCACAAAGTAAGAGAAAAAGGCGGTTGTTTCAAAGTAACCCGAAAGACGAGGCTCGTCTCTTACAGCGGCTTGCAGCACGTAATCTCGCTCGAGCGAGGAGACAAACGCGCGGGCTCGTAATGAAGGTAAAAAGTTATTTGGTCCGTGTAGAGACGAAAGAAGGATTTACGTGGTGTTGCTTGGGTTACTTGAAAATAAGGTGTGACACGATTAAAACACGATCTACTTTTTTATCAGTATAGGTTAATTGCGGAACACGGTGTCTAACGATCACGTTTTAGTTTTCTTTCGATTGGCTTTTCTAAATCTTTTGGTTTAAAAGAAAAAAGAGCTCAAGATGATATTTTTATGGTTTTGAGAAAATTTACTTAGAAGTTTAATTTTATGACTATAAAAATACTTAAAAATAAAACAAAAAAGTTTTAGAAAATCAGTAAAAAACAAACAGTGAAATAAAACAAATATTGCTACTTTCGGTATTGCAATATAATAACTAGCAAAGTAACTCTTTCATCCGCGTTAATACTCATTATACGGAGGTGCATCCCTCAACTACATCAACCCTCATCAATAAACCAAACTCACCATACCTACTCTGAACCCTCTTTAAGCACAAAAAAAAACCAGCCACCCTCCACCTTTAAGACGATCGTACGTTCCACCCCCACTGTCCGTTTCTTATATACGTGCGCGTTCGAGGCCCCGTGAAAAGCGCTCTCCATTACGGCCGGCTGCCTCGCGAATTTTCATCCCGACGTCTCTATACACGAGATAGAGAGAGAGAGCGCGCGCGAGAGAGAGGGAGAAAGATAGAGCAGCCGCCAGTGCCGCCGGCCTCGTAAACTCCAAGCCGAGCGTTAGCGCTCGGGCTCTCTAAGTCGCCCCCATAAGTTTGCCCTTCCACTAAGCACTCGTTCGCTCGCGCCAAGGGGCAACTGTATACGTGTGTGCGTGTGGGTGGTTGGGTAAGGTATGCGGGAACGCGAAGGAGGAAATGTGTTTGCTAGATTTCGCGAGATTTTTGCTCTTTTTGAGAGAAAGAAGGGGGGAGGGGAGGTGGGTGCTTGGAATTTCTAAGGAAGTGATTCGAAATTTTAGGAGGGCAAGCGCAAGTCGCGGGGATTGGGACGAATTTGAATTTTTCGGTAAGAGTGGGCGTAAAAGTGAAGTGTGCAGCGGTTTAAATTTTTCGCGCCTTTTTTGAATTTTTCGGAGTAGAGTGAATTCTCGTTTTATGACTATAGCCGTAGTTTTCTCAAATTTATACGTACATTTTTTTATTTTATATACTGAAAAGGTGTTGGTTGGCGCTCCTGTACAAACCTCTTCTCGTAACCAACGCACAGCGTCACTTACGACTCCATCTTTCCAATTCTGAATTCGACACACACTCGCACACCGCAGTGTACAAACAGAGAGGAAAAAGCATAAACCAAGCGCGCTCAACTCACGCGAAAAAGCAACGGAGCTACCGCGCTCTCAACCCTCTGAGAACGAGCGCGGCGACGATAAACTTCCGCGCGGGGGGAACGGGTATAAGAAAGCCGGGCTCGCTCGCAGTGGAAAAAGCGGCGCACGAGCCAGACAGACGGACAAATGGAGAAAAAAGCCGCCGAGGTGGAGACGGAAAGAGAGGAGAGAGGGAGCCGCTCAAAGCCTACTTCTAGCGTATATCTGGCGTAACGCGAAGCACCTTCTCTCTCTCTCTCTCTCTCTCTCTCTCTCGCTCTCTCTGTGAGTGCTGTTTTGCGCGCAAGCACACACGTCCCTTTGTACGCATGATCTGTGACTGGGAAAGCATACGTTGGTAGAGGGAGAGTTCCGTTGAGACCTTACTTAGGTTTGATTGTGTTTATATTATGTTGGTGTGATATTAACACGTGTAATATTTGAAAATTTATATAAATATGTTTTTATTAGAGAAAAATTTTACAAAAAATTTATGTTTGATATTTATATATTATTTTCAATTAATAATAACTTCTTTTCAAATCTAAACTTTTTCATAAAATATATTATAAAATATTTGTGAATCAATATATTACTGAAAAGTGTAAAAATAAACAAAAAGATTTTATCTCTGCTCTTAAAACCATGTGGCACATAAATATTTTACCAAATTAAGCTTTTCACGAAACCTTTATGTATTGATTTATTTTTAATTAAACTACATTTTCGCAATTATCGAAGTTTCCAAATACTTTCTGGAATTTTTCGAACTAAAATATTTTCAATAAAGCCAATTTTAATATGAGCAACATGAAAAAATTTACAATTTTGCTTCCTCATAGAGGAAGCTTTGTGACGCTGAAAAAAAAAGTTTTCAAGATAACATGTTAGAAAGATGTTTTGAGTCATTTGGAGTCCAAATATACTGTTTTTTAAAAATGCCCGTATGTGTGTGCGCGTGCGCGTGTGTAACTTTTTCAATTTTTATCCAATCGTTTTCGGACAGCGCTTAAAATTTTTCTTTTCTTTCAAGAGTTTTGGAAAATAATAATATTATGTAGTTCTTTGGATAATTTTTTTCATATCGATTTTTCACTTTTTGAAGAAATAATTTTCATTTTTTTTGTTAATGATAACAAAAAAAAATCTCTACCTATCACGGTTCTTTTGTTTTTAACAGAAACGTGTTTTTGTTTTAAAGCTTATAACTCCCAAACTAAACCGTCAATTTTTTTGAAAAAAAAAAAAAAAAAAAAAATCATGATAATGCAGAATATAAGTTCCTATAATCTGTACAAATTTGAATCAATTCTTTCTATTAGTTATCGAGAAAAAATTTGAAAACCGAAAAGAATGAGTTTTGTATGTCGCACGATAACTGGAGTAAAATTGGCTTAATCGCTTTAAAATTTCTTGTAGGGGTAGATTATTTTAGATAGCTCTTGGTCTAGTACTTTGGGCAAAATGGTTGGTCCATAAATTTTAGAGATATTTGAGGTTAAAAATTTTTAAGTTTTTTTTCAATTTGTAATTTCTTCAAAACGGCTCGATGTATCAGCTCCAAATTTATAGACAATTTTGTATGTGATATAGATAATATGTGTGCGAATTTTCATCAAGATCGTATGATTACTTTTTGAAATATTTGATATTGAAAATTTTCGTATTTCACAAGTTTCTTTCTTTGTCGTCTGATAACTAGAGAACAAAAAATCGGTTCAATCATGTTGAAATTTTGTGGAAATTGTAGAGTTTATATATTTATAGTATAAGACCTTTAGGTAAAAGAATTGTCTCATGATTTTTCGAGATATTTATAGTTAAAACTTTTTTACGTTTTTTTGATAATCGTAATTTCTAAATGACGACTCCATGTATAAGCTTGAAATTTAGACTATTTTGTTTGCGATATAGGCAATATCTGTGTAAAATTTGATCAAGATTATATTGTTACTTTTTGAGATATTTGATATGTAAAATTATGGTATTTCTGAAAATGACTTTCTTTGTTGCACAATAACTAGAGCAAAATTGTTTCAATTTTTTTGAAATTTTGTAAAGATGTAGAGTTTGTATATTATTTATTATATGAGTTCTTATGCTAATAAAAGAATTCGTTTATGAATTTCAGATATTTTAGGTTAAAACTATTTTAGCCCTCTTTTCATATCGTAATTTTTCGGGAACGGCTTTATGTATATGTTACTAGAAAATGGAAATGACGCGTGATACGCACGCGTGTTGTTTACTTGCTTTTTCTAATTTAATAAGTTATTAGGTCCATTATTCAAAAATATTGCAACAAGATATAATGAAGGTAGGTTAATGAAATTGTCGATCATTCAAAAAACATGCATTTTTTTATGAATAACTAAAGACGGTATTAATTTAAATAAAATTAAAAATATTCCCGTATGTAATACAATTTGGTGTGTGGTATATGCATTATATGTGTGAAATTTCATAAAGAAAATATAATTTGAAGTAAAGGTTATTTAGTAATTTTAAAAGGTTTGAATATAATATTACAATCAATTATTTTATTTATTTTTCACACATAATTTAAAAAATAAATCATACCTATTATTTTATTCATATTTTATACATAATTTAAAAATTAATACTTTTTAATCTTCATAAATGAATTTTATTATAATTATGTCATAAATTGGTGCAAGAATTATAAATTTTGTTATGAAAAATTAATTAGAGGAATCCGTAAATTAAGTTTCATGAAGCCACGTGCCAATGAATTTGCAGCGTTTCTTCATTTGTTTCTGAGAAAAAAAAATATTTTATAAAAAAGTAGATTTTCAGTTGTTGCGCGATAAGAAAAAAATTATTTTATAAAAAAGTATAAAAAAGGAATTGATAAATTAGTTTGAGGAAGTTACGTACCAATGAATTAGCAGCGGTTCTCTTTAAAGATCCCCTTTTTTACAGCGTAATTGTCTATATATGCGACACCATACGCACACCTTATATCCACCGTCGCAAGTATGTTTACCGCCGCGGACGCGTAATGCACCGCGAATACAGGGGTGGTGGTGCAAGCTATAAAGTACAACGCATACCGCGTATGCTGTTTTCTATTCCTAAGCCTTTGCGCCTCGAGGGGTGGAATTTTCCTTCATACACGCGCCCATCCTAATTTCTCCGAACCTTCGAACCTCTTCTTTATACAAGCACTTTGCTCGTGTGTACGGTGCCTATTAGCATGGCGGGGTGATAGGTACGCATGAGATTGGGGGCTGGGGAAAATTGGTTTATTGGTTTGGGTAAAAAGTAAAGTTTATGTAATGCTTGCGTGGTATGAGGTTAATATATTTTTAATTGAAAATACATTGAAGTTTACAAATACAAGTGCTTAATAAGGAAAACGTGTCGTTGAAAACTTATCCTGTCTCATATTTTTAATTGAAATTAGATTGCAGTTTGTAAGTATAAGTGCTTTAATAAGTGGTAGATCAAATTTTGCGTTTGCGTTTTTCTAATACAGTGAGAAAAGTTAGCCTTTATTTTTCCTTATATTTTTTTAATTAAGCAATATGATGTTATCTTACACTAATGCTCAATTACCGCGCAAGTAAACTATTTGCCGTAAAATATTTTTGTTTTGGTAATGCATCGTTAAAATTATTTAGTTGTAAAGTTAGTGCATATACTATGTACCCGCACACGTGTGTGTGTGTGTGTGCGTGCGTGCGTGCGTGCGCGCGCGCGCGCGCGTGTGTGTGTGTGTGTGTGTGTGTGTGTGTGTGTGTGTGTGTGTGTGTGTGTGTGTGTGTGTGTGTGTGTGTGTGTGTGTTGGCCTTTAAGGTCCTAATAAGGGAGGTTCGCCAAGCAAGCAAAACGAACTTGAAAACCAAAATATATACACGTGTACGTATAGCATATGAACTATAACTTGACAAATAAATAATTTAAACGATGCATTACCGAAACAAAAAGAAATATCTAGGAATTTTCCACACTGTAATTCTTTATTTTATTGAATTGGATTTTAAATGTGATGTTTCCCATATACATTGCACTGAAAGTAAGAGGCAAATTTGGCGTGAGCAACGCTGTCGAATATAGTGGAAAAAAATCAGAAAATTTAGTTTGCTCAAAATTAAACAATCGAAGAAATTTTGCGAATCAGTATGAAGTCCAAATAAAACGCCATCAATTGATACTGACTAAACACGATTTTAAGTATTGTGGACTCCCACTATATGATGAAAATGCAAGTAATACATACATCTCAGCGAAATCGTATATATCCACAGTCATATTTCCACATCAGCTGAAAAAAGGCAGCAGACAATTTCTCATCGCTTTTCAAATCATACGCTCACTTTACCGATACGCAGCCACAATACCAACCTCAACAATACCTCTTCCTTCGATCCACCCACCGCGCACCCAAACATCCCCATCCGTCTCGCCCCCGTACAAAGAATCCGCGCTCGGAATCACGGTAGACTACAATGAAGTATCCCCACGGCTTAATGAGAGTACAAAAGCGGCTTTGTATCGCACCGACGGCTCAACCTCCGCCTCCACCTCCTCTTCTGTGCGGCGCGCGAAGCGCAAAGAAACGCGCGAGTCTGTTTGAAAAGACGCGCGCGAGGCGTGAGGTAAACTCGGCGCTGAAAAGAAGCTCCCGGCAGCTGTGCACGCTAGCGAGCGAGCGAGTCAGTTCCTCTGACCTGCTTTCGCGGCCGCGCGCACGAATTAGTGTAAATGGAAGAGCAGTATAGTGGTGTGCGAGTATACGAAAGCGCCGCGGGGCGATGAAGCCCCTTAGCGCATGTGCGGGGGATGTGTGGTTGCGGAGGAAGTGTATTTTTGGATGGAGAGATGTGTGCAAGAGATAGCGCGGGGGTTAAAGTCATTGAGTTTTCTGGCTTTTGAATGCAGAAGGTGCTGTGGTTGTTGTGTGGCGGCGACTTTTAGGAAAATGAGGTCTTTTGAGTTTGGACGACCGTGTGAATAATTATGAGGTGTAATATTTTAAAGTATTTAAGGGGTAACGTAGCTAGGGTTCTAATTTTAGTCAGTTTTTTAATTAGTGGTGTAGAAGTTTTTTCAGAATATTTATCTTGTAAGAGGGTTTAGAATTTTTTAATGTAACAAGGTCAGATGTGACGCATGTAGGAATGAAGGTGTAGTGATAATTCTTTAAAACATATTGTTTAATACAATATATTATATTATGCACCAAGGGAATAAAGTGGGTTGTGTGCTCCCTGCGCGAGAGTTGTCGCCTGAGCGAAGCGAGGGAATGAAAAGGGCGACAAACGTGCAGGTTCGCACAACCCACTATATTCACGAGTGCAATATACGACTTTTTAACACAACTATCATACAGTTCGTACTCGTTTCCCGCTGAAAAGGGAAAAAAGGCTGCATATTGATTCCCTAACCTCACTCTCGTTTTCAGCGCAACGCACTGTTTGTGCCCGAGCCGAAGGCGAGGGCACATGTGCGTGGCGCTGGGGACTAGAGTGGGGGTAGGGAATGAACGTAGCACTTTTTTCCCACTTCAGCGGGAATAAAGTACGAACTAACGTCCCCTTAACACGGTGTGTTAAGGGGATGTGCAACCCTAATTTCAATATTTTTTTTAATGAACATTCAAACATTTATTTGGAAAAAGACGGCTGTCAAGCGCTCCGTACACGCAAACACTATATGCAGATTTTTTTCTGGATAATTCTATTGATATTTGCGTGAGTTATGCTCGTTTGAAAAGTAGGTCAATTGTAGATTCCAACTTACCGACAGTACGGTTTTTATTTAATTAAATAAATTCTCATCATTTTTTTGGAAAAAGACGTCTGTAAAGCGCTCTATACACTCAAACACTATATGCAGATATTTTTCTGGATTATTCTATTGATATTTGCGTGAGTTATGCTCGTTTGAAAAATAACGTCGGTACTCACATCCCCTTAAAAATAAAATTTTATATTAATAGTGCCAGGGCATATTGCACATAGACGAAAAAACGAATTTTGAATCCTAGAAATATAAAAAAAAGCTTTTTTTAATTTTTCGACTACAGCTTCGTTAAGGGGATATGAGTACCGACGTTATTTTTCAAACGAGCATAACTCACGCAAATATCAATAGAATAATCCAGAAAAATATCTGCATATAGTGTTTGCGTGTATAGAGCGCTTGACAGACGTCTTTTTCCAAAAAAATGATGAAAATTTATTTAATTAAATAAAAACCGTACTGTCGGTAAGTAGGAATCTACAATTGACCTACTTTTCAAACGAGCATAACTCACGCAAATATCAATAGAATTATCCAGAAAAAAATCTGCATATAGTGTTTGCGTGTACGGAGCGCTTGACAGCCGTCTTTTTCCAAATAAATGTTTGAATGTTGATTTAAAAAAAATATTAAAATTAGGGTTGCACATCCCCTTAAGGGGATGTGAGTACCGACGTTATTTTTCAAACGAGCATAACTCACGCAAATATCAATAGAATTATCCAGAAAAAAATCTGCATATAGTGTTTGCGTGTACGGAGCGCTTGACAGACGTCTTTTTCCAAAAAAATGATGAGAATTTATTTAATTAAATAAAAACCGTACTGTCGGTAAGTAGGAATCTACAATTAACCTACTTTTCAAACGAGCATAACTCACGCAAATATCAATAGAATTATCCAGAAAAAAATCTGCATATAGTGTTTACGTGTACGGAGCGCTTGACTTTTTCCAAATAAATGTTTGAATGTTGATTTAAAAAAACATTGAAATTAGGGTTGCACATCCCCTTAATTAATTTTGTTTACAAAATCTTTTCTACTACCAAATAAACTTGACACCTTCTTTACAATCACTCATCCACCTTTTCTCATTTTTACGATTTCCAGTGCTTATTTTTTCGTTCTTTTCTCTGATTTCAGGTCGCACGTCGCTGGGCCCGCTGCTGGCGAACGAGCACACGAATGGCAACCTGACGGACGGCGACGACGAGCTGCTCGAGTCCCTGGTGAAGACGGCGACGAAGACGCCGACGACGCGCACCACGCCGCGGGAGCGCAAGCGCACGCGACACGCCGATCGTAAGTCTTGTAAGTGAAATCCCTGCACCCTGCACCGAAAAAAATGCGCTCGCGCGCTCAAACGTCTCTCGCCTTCAGCTCGTTCTGGACTTGATACCTCGCTTGGTTTCCTTGAAGATTTTGTTTTTTTTTTGTTTTCGTTTGGCTCCTTTCTAGGTTAGAATAAAGGGGTAATAATGATATAAGTTGAATGTTGTAATAGTAATTTTATTGTGCTTTTAAATATAGACAATTCGAGAGTTTTCATTTATATTGCTTTTGGCATATTTTAATTAAAACAAGAAGTAGAATTTATTAATTAATATTTAGAATTCATTTTCGTTATCACAAACAGTTTTTAATATTTCAGTTAAATTTCAAAGCAAATATTGTATATTTTTACTTTATTATGGTATATCCATTCGAAAACCGTTCTCATTCAGTTTTCAAGTTTCAATTTCCACAAAATTCGCGAAAATTCAACGGATACATTGCGAATCGTTTTCCAAATTCCCAAGCAATGTTTTCGGTCGAGTGAAAATTCACCCGGTATATATCTGAAATTCGATTAGACCTCAGGCTCTGAAAAATTCCAATTCTTCTTCTTTTACTTCGGAGCAAAGGGGAAACTTGAGGGAAAAAGGGAGGAAATGAAAACTTCAAGGAAATCATGCATTTCTCGTTCGATTAGCTATCGACCAGAGGAAGGGAATAGAGAGAAAGAGATAAGGCGGGAGTGCTTGTGTGCACGTGCATCAGTCGACGACGACGGCGGCGACTACGGGATTGTGGACTGAAGGTGCGCCTTTGAGGTCGCAACCGGATCGCCGCCGTCGATGTGTTGTGTATATGATATGAGTCGCAGGGCGCGACGTCGACGACGCGATTATTCATTGCACCTTTATTTGCACAGTTCTGTCATTCTTGCTCTATTTTCGTCTATCTCTTTACTTTTTCATGTTTACTTTCATTTCGTTTTACTTTCATACCATGAACATATCACATCATTATCCCTGGTAGAAATGCTAACCAACGGTTGGCGAACCGTTTGTCAATTTTTAAATTAAAAACGTCGCACCATGATTATGTTGCTATTGTCGGTGAAGAATAACTATTTATACATGTGGAAATATTATATTGTAGATGTTTAAAATATAGTGATAGTTTTAAATAGTTTTAATTAAACTTCGATGTTTAAGGGGGTGTCGCACTATACTAACACTGTTTTATCGGCGGAAAATGTAAAAGTAATTAATATAAATAAAAGGATAATGATTTACGCCTTGAACAAATTCAGTTGCCCTGCGTAATGCTGTAATACATCATTCTACAAAGTTTCGAGGCAAAAAAACGACGACACCTTTGTTTATTTTTGGAACGAAATTTGGTTAATTTTCGTTAATTTTCGTTCCAAAAATAAACAAAGATGTCGTCGTTTTTTTGTCTCAAAACTTCATAGAACGATGTATTAGAGGATTACGCAGGGCAAATGAATTTGTTTAAGACGCAAATCATTATCCTTTTACTTATATTAATTATTTTGATATGTTCCGCCGATAAAACAGGGTTAGTGGTAAAGTAGGACTATTACACCACCTTAAGTATAAATGCTTCCATTTGATTAACATGTTAACCAACGAAGTTGGTCTATTTTCTACCAGGGATCACGTGCTAGTATTTAAAGCTTTTAATAGTATATTTTTCAATAATTTTTCCAACATGTAAATTTTCTTTTATAAGTAAGCTCTGCATTAAATGAAAATACTTTGAGAAATATTAAAAAGTTTCAAATTCTATTGAAATTCACTAAGTTATAGATGAAAGGAAAATATTGAAGAAATTTTTCAACATTAAAAGAGCTACTACTAAAAAACTTTATTTTTTATAAAATTTTAAAATTAAATTACGCGTAAGTTAAATTTTTTTCCTATTCTATTTAAATATCCTAAATTTCCAAAGCTCCATAAAAAGTTTCTTTTTATTTTAAAAAATGTTCAAACATTAGATTTATCAGTGGTCATAATTATTGACGTACACACCTTAGTTGCACAAAGAGAGGAAGAAAAAAATTAACAAACTTTCCCCTCGAGTCATTAAAAAAAATCCCGTCACCGAGAACAGACGAAGCACGCAAAAAGAAAGAAACCTAACTCTGTGTCCCTCGCGCTTGGGGCTCTACGCGAACTCTACGCGTATATACCGACAATTTCACGTCCGCTTTGCCGCCGCGCTCGCGCGATTCATTTTATTATTTTTCTCCTCGTCCGTTCCTGTCGGGTGCCTTTTACTTTATTTGCTATCGATTCCTTCCGTCGTCGTCGCCGACGCTCGAATAAATAATCCGCACTGCTCCCGGGGCCACGTGACTCTGCAGCAGCTCCGGCTAATCCGCTCGACGATGAATCTACGCTGATTTTTTTTTTCTGTCTATTTTTCATTTGCGCGCGTGCGCGTTCTCCGATCGCTTCGTTCCCTCTTCCGCGTTCCGGGATTTCATTAATGCAGGCGTATAAACAACAATGCGAAAGGGTAGGGGGCGAAGGGCGAGAAGTACCGAGCCACGGAAATATTTAATTATGGATTTGTTTTTAATTAGCAGTCGATAGTTGCTACGGAGCCGGGCTTTTTTAATTGGAAACAGCGTACGTGACGTTTGGGAGTTCGGAATTTAAGAGAAGGAGCGCGCGTATTTTTCTAATTTACGCTGGATAGCGATACGTGAAAGTGCACTAATTAGAACGAGTAAACGAGGAAAAAGGAGCTTCGCGGAAAAACTAATTGGTCCGGGGGACTTTAATTTGTTCGCGAGAATTTGGCAAAGGAAAGAGATTTTCGTGAGCTGCTTGTTTGCGAAAAAGGCGTTTATAAGGAAAGAAATTATTATTTTTGCATTTGTTTTGTAAAATTTAAGATACTACGTGTGTTTGTGTTAAAAAAATGTAATTTGAAGTAGTACTGAGACAGTATTGGATTTAAGAGCATGGCAACTCACGGTGAAGGGATTAGATAACGCTGTAGGCATAATTGGAAGAGATATTCATTTTTTTATACAATAACATGTCGCTTAACATATTATTTCATGTCAGCCACTATTTTGTGTCTAGAAATCATTGAAATTGCCAAATCAATATCATTGTGATCTTGTCCAACCAACTACACATCGTTTCCCATAAAATCGTTTGCTTCATTCGCTATTTCAATGAATCCTGACACACCAATCACAAGCACCTACCAGGCATTTTTCACTCACAACTGCGGCCGCTCAAACCACAAGAATATATTACATAGCTTTAAGCTGGTGCAGGGTGTAGCGATATTCGCTACCCTCCCCATCTCCTCCCCATTTTGGTGTTGGTAAAACCAGGGGCGCGCTAGCCTTTTGGTGTATGCCTGTAATCGCCTCTCCTCCCTGCTCTTCTTCTCTGTTCCCGATGAAAATAAAAAAAATAAAACCTAACGCACACACACACAGTGAAGCGCTCGCGCACGCGGGAGAACAACACGACGCCGGACGGCTATCGGCCTTGAGAGAGGGAGCGGGTCGCCGACCTCTGACCTGCTGATTTAAGGTTGGAAAAGGGCTTGTGTATGCTATTGCTATGTTGTTGCTGTTGTTATTCCTTCTTTTTTGCACGTCTCTTTTTCTTTTTCTCAACTTGCCGAGCATGAACCAACGGCGCACGGAATTCCCCTTCTGCGCGCAAGCGCGGCCGTGTTTTCCATGCGCTTTTTTTTTTACACGCGTTTTAATTAAGGGCATCCTGTTGGGGGTGTGTATACGTGGGCTTGCATGTGCGTATGCTTTGTGCCGGTTTTTGTGTTCTGTGTGGTTTGTTTGATACGTTTGTTCTTTGTGGTGTAATGATTCTGCTGTAGCAATGTAGATGGATTTTTTTCTTTTTCGTAGTTTTTGCATTTAATAGTAATGAGCTTGCTTTTGGTTTTGTGCTTTGATTTCTGCATTTAAAGGTTGGTAAATAATTTTGTTTTCAGTTCTTTGAACTGTTTATACGATACATATTGCAAAATTTTCCGGTTCTAACAACATTTATTTATGTATTAAAACGCGCGTTAATTAATTAACCATTATTACAAAACAATCTACGATATTCCATTAAAATACCCGTTAACTCATCCGTTAAACCCGCCCACGAATCCATGCCCTAAATCTCGCCACTCCGAGCCACTCGAAAAGAACAGCCATCAACAACCATTTACCCCCCCCCCCCCCCCCCCATAAACCGCCCTACATGCTCGCTCGCGCACTTGCAATAATTAATCTCCTTGCGCGCAGCAGCGGCGTAATCAACGTTATACAACTGCCTCCAGTCCGCGATTCATAGTCGAAGTTCGCCCCGGGCCCGCAGCAAACTCGCGCATCGAGAATTCAATGCAAACTATAAACCGGCCTCCCCTCTCACGTAAAGGATGAAGAATACGCTTATATACGCGCGATCGCCGCAAATCCGCGAGGTGCACACACGGCCACATCATCAGCATTAATCACTCGGATCGATTCGCAAATATATACATACTAGCGCGAAATAATTGAAGGGCGGCGGTGGCGGTGGCCCGCGTGACTTATCGGCCGGCGATTGGCCATTTCGCGGCTGCGCGCCGCTTAATGGAGATCGAATTATTAACGGACGGGGGGACCCGAATGCCGCGCGAGAGATTTCCAATTTCGAATTCCTGGTGGCGATAGCGGCGCTGTGCGCGCAGGGCTTACGTATTTCTTTTGAGAGAGAGATAGAGAGGAGGAATGTCGGTGTAGTCGATGGTTATTCATGATTTTGGGAGGTTATTTTGGAATGAAGGAGGAAAGGGATGTTGGATGGAGCGGATCGGTAACGGGTAGTTTTTGGAATTAAGCTGTCAATTTTAATTACAAAAAGTCGTCGCAATTTTCCATTTTTTATACTAACCGTTATTTAAACCAAGTGATAAGGTTTATTCTTGAACTTTTTAGAGAATTTCCACTGAAGTAAAATGAATATTTGAAAGGTAAAAGACGTGATCCCTTTTAAAAGAGCATAACTCGAAAGCTCGTTCAAAAAATACCTTCAGCGTGATGCGAACCTCCGCAGCTAAGAATAAGTGAGACGCGTTATCCCACGATCATTTGAATTCATACTTCCAAGTTTCATTCGCTCTAATCAGATGGGAATAATGAAATTAGCTGAGATGAAAAATGATGATTATCCGCGGTGCCAGACGCGCCTCTCTCCCAAGGGATATTCGCGGCTAATTGCGAAAGCAAATCCACTTGATTGCTGCTTCGACGATCATTATTGCCTTTATACCATTATGCTCGTCGCGAAGCCGATCTAATTATCGCGCGTAATAACTTGGTGCTTTCTCCCTCTCTCTCTTTCTCTTGAGGATTCAAATATTAATCGAACGAATGCTTCTTTTTGAATGTCGCATTCGACTTACTGCCGGTAATTCTGATCCTTTCATTAAGCGGTTTCTTTTTAAGTTTTCGAATCGAATTTTGCAGAAGTACTTATATTATTTAACCGATCCGAGATTCTTAATCGAGTCTATTTTTATCATGAAATGTAATTTAAGAACTTTTACAGCATTCTTCATCATAGTAGATGAAAATTCAACTTATAGAGCTCTTATCGTCGGCTTACCGGAAAAAAACGGACATCTTCATTTGATTTTAGCTGGAGTTGTCCGTTTTTTTCCACTAAGCTGAAATTATCTAATTTTAATTTAATTTATCATTTAAATGTTAACGGTGTATAAATACATTAAAAAATACGTAGTATTTACCATAAATAACGCCCACATAAATTAAACACCCCACGCCAAAAATAAAAAAACCGAAAATTCATTTCAACATTTAACGATTTTCATTCATGATTCGCTGGTGCACGAGATTCACTATACGCGTAAAGACTCCAAAACTCCCGCCCGTTAATATCCCTTCAAGTACTCGAGCTCTCCCGTATCGAATAGATCTCCACCGACGCGGTTACAATTTGTTCACGAATTTCATTGCGCGACTCGCGCTCAATTGCCTTTTTGCCATTGGTATTTTCAGTGTAAAGGCAGCAGCTCCACCGCGCATGCACTGATCGAGGAGTGTGCTCGGGGATTAGAATTTTTGAATTTTCATAAATTTCGATTAGGGAGATATTTAGTGTGGATAGCGCATGGCCGAGGGGGAAATTACTATTGGCCGGAATGCAGCATATGCTATTCGGAATTGAATTCAGGCTCGATTGCCTCTTGTATGGAATCGATTGGGATAATTAATTTTCGCGTTTGATTTATTTTTTGCTCGCGGTTTTCATTAAAATTTTAATGAGAAAAATTTGTGTAAAGGGATTAAAGGATAGTGACATTACAAATTCAAATTAAAATAGGTATGATTATTATTAATATAGAAGACTTTATCGTAAAAAGTTGTAAAAGTTTCGAAACATATACTAAAAATGATTATGTTACATGTGACGATTAACCCAACAAGTCCCAGTAGTAACATTCGAGATTAGTCAGACCCGCTTCTCCCTCTTCCCACAATTATTTGTCGGTTCCTTTTTCTCATTAAATCAAATAACTTTCTATGTACTACCACCAGCAACCGCTAAGCCCTCCATTGAAAAACTATACGAATGCTCTGCCTACATCACCTCTCCTTTCCACCTCTCTCTCTCTTTCCTCCTCAATCCATCTTCGTTTCCAACTTTTAAAGCTTGTCGAGGCACCTCGCGCTTGAAAAATTAACTTCATCCCCCTGTCTCTTTCGCCGGGGAAAAAAATCCGAGCAAAATCGCTGCTGCCGGCGCCTTAACGAGCGTCGCCGGACGTTGCCGCTTAATCGGGCGCGATAACGTCGCTGGATAGAGAAAGGGAGGGCAAAGGAATCCTGATGGGAAGGGATGGGGGAAGTAAGTCGACGAAGCAGCTTCGCTCCTCGGGGGAGATAATACAGCGGGTGGGAGAGAGTAAGAGAGAGAAAGAGAGAAGGAAAGAAAGCTGGGAAAATGGATTTTCAATTCGGCGCGCGAGGAACGCCGGGATGTTGATGCTCTGGAAAAACAGGATTCACGGAGTGAGTGAGAGAGAGGAAAACGGGATGAGACGGCGCGATGGATTTTTTTACCTCCGCGCGAGACAGGATTACCCGCGAGTGGAATGGTATCGGAACGGATAGATATGTTTTTTGAAGGGGCTTATCGTTTGATTGAAAATAGTGGTGTGCATTAAGAGTAGTGTCTGAGTTAGTATTACAATTTGCTGTTTGAATTTAAACAATGAAGTTTTGTGACGCTGACGTTTTAATTGACGTTTTCGTTAATGGCACGTTTGGAAATCCATTATGTTTTCAACAATCTTTTTTTTAAGTTTAACTGTGTTCGCACTGTCGATTGAATTTCAATGTATTTAAAATTTCATTACTTTACAATAGATTGATCATCAATTTAGTAATTGAATGAAACTTCATTAATTTTTTTTTCAAAATTAATTGAACGTTAGTGAATAACGTATTCAGCGACTTTAATAGTGAGTAATTGTTTCATTAGAAGACCTTAACTCCATTTTGATTTGCAAAAAACAAATCACGTATCATGTATACGTCTGTTAGCATGACTGATTTAAAAGGAATTTAATTAGAAATTTCAATGTTATTAATATCTTACTGTTTTGCATGATTTTGTGGGATTGGAATTGCATGACTATTGCTGTATATTATGTTCATGTAACAGAGAAAAATTGTACAACGATAATTAAATAATCTTTGATTTATTATATATTAAAAATGTTTCTATACATATATCACAGTTCTGAAAAATAATAGAGAGAGGATGGATATTCTTATGCAGATTACAACAATTTCTCTCACGTTACAAAACTACACCATCACAACCCATTCACTAAATAAAACCATCGCTGTTGTCTGTTTTGCTGTTGCAGTGCGTAGAACACTGAAGAATGGTCTCTCGGAAGAGGAGAAGAAACACATCGCTGCCTACATCAAGGGCTACTGACTGTGATAAAAAAAAGATAAGAGAGAAAGCAAGAAGAAGAAGAAGAAGGAAGTAAATGAAGACTGTGCGGTAGCGCAACCCGAGCTTTCCTCTTCTCCCTCTCCTCACAGAGAGACCACAGCCCGAACGTCGCCAGCGCGGAATGAAGAGCCGAAATTTCAGGGAGACCCGATCGTTTTCTCGCCCCACCCCCCGCAAAACCCTCTGACCGATTGTTTTCCTCCTTTTGTTATTGTTGTTTATCCTTTAGCCTTAAACGTTTTCCGCTCCACGTTACCGTCACACATACTCACACATACACATACACACGTGTACACAAAATACACACCTCTTCGTTTTTATTCGCTTTTTCCCGACAGATTAAGAAAGGAAGAAGAAAAAGAAGAAGGTCGCGAGAGAATGAAAAATGCCGATCGGCACGGTTTAGCCACAGGACTATGGTATTTATCAAGGTTTTTAAATACGAGAACACAGTCATAGTCACTACATAGGTAAAATGCAAAACAAAAGAAGAAGATGAATATTTAGTTGCTCTCGCGCATCGCAGTGTTAACGAGCGTTCGAGCACTCTTGTAATTACATATCGTTTAGTTACTAGCCGACGGCGTTGCGATCAGTATTAAGACATTAAGCTTGACGGATTATGTTAAAACGGATTTTTTCGGAACTGTCGATTTCGAAGAGTCGACACTTACACACAGACACACACACACACACACACACACACACACACACACACACACACACACACATACACACACACACACACACGCAGCGCAACGCGATCGGTCTATTATGCATGTATAATTTATGATAAGAGCCAAGCAATACGTAGTTTTAAACGGTGCTGAACCAGCATGTTTTCAGCCAACGACGACGACGCGCGAGGACGAGAGATAATGAGAAAGAGCCGCGAAATGAGAAAGAGCCGCGAAATGAGAAAGGGAAAAATAAATAGTCACTAGTTAAAACAGTAAACGAAGAGGACGAATGAGGAGGAAGAAGAAAAAAAATGAAGGAAAAAAATAGAAGATGATGAGAGAGGAGAGTAAACAAAGTTAATAAACGTAAACGTCGATTATAGTTACTATTACGAAAACCAAATAGTGTTGCACACGAGGTATCTCCCAAAATCACTGTAGCGCGAGCGTTGAAACGTCGATTATTAATCTTTTTCATGTCGCGAGCGTGTAATAATATTTGCCCCTGCGTCTCTTTGCGAAAGCCAGGAGAACGCGGAACATCGATGCGCGAAGAGGTTGCACAGAATGAAATGGTTACGACGGGATTATTGAATTCTTGACAATGTATATCGGTAGATAAATTATTGTAACGCCTAGTCTTACGTTAGCCTTACAGATGATGTGCTCGGGGATCGCGAGCGCCGATCAAGACGTAGGAACGCGAACGGAGGTGTCAGATCTTTTCTTTAGGCGCGCGTTCGTGTAGCGTGTGATCATCAGACTGTGCATTATTATTGTAATTATAAATAAATAAATATATATCTACACGCATGCAATTTTAAAGTCCAGGGCCTTACGAATAACGAGCTCTCGAGGCCGTCCGCTATCGAATGGAAAAATAATTATGTCGAAATTTTTCCGATCAATCGTCACGTAGATGTTTACGGTAGGACAAAGAAACAATCGTAAAAATGCCTTGTTGTTACGGGAGATTTTTTTCGTCATTTTGTCAATTTTACAGGAGTTTGCGTGTTTTAATCTTAGAAGTGTAAGAGTATAACTTTAAAAAGAAATAAGAGAAAAATTATAAAACGTAAAAAAATATTTTGATATAAAAATATACAGCATACGATTAGATATTGAAATTAAAATAATGATATCGATTGTACATAGATAAGGTATTTTATCTATTGAACTCGTTCAAAATTATTAAAAGACTCTCCCGGCAATGTGCCTCTCCGCCTTTTTATCGCGTAAATTCGAACAAATGAGAAATATGTTGAAAAATACACACGTGCACGTATGAGGTCAACGAAAATGTGCCTCTTTGGATATTTGATTTTCTCTCTTTTTATCGCCAAGGACTTACCAATTATAATGTATACAATGTACGTGTATATTTGTCTGCGCAGCGCTTGCGCAAGATCATAATAATAAAAAGGAAATTGTGCGTCATTAATGACGACGAAAGATCGAGGCGATCGATCGACGACTTTGTAGCTGAATTCTCGATTAACGTGTGCGTCGATCGATTTTTCTATCCGTTCGCGAAGGTGGAGGCGTAATTGATGAGAAATTATCGAATGATTATTGAAAATATCGCGCGTGCGCACTGCTTTAGATGAGTAAGCTGCTGTGAAGAAGATGATTACTCGAGAAAGGAGGAGATTCGTAAGATTAAGTTAAGTCGGTTGTAGAAATAAATAAACCGTTGTGCAACATTACAAGAAAGTGAGCGATAACAATAAAGAACTGAAACTATATGCCTTGACACTTGTTTACATTATTTAATACACTCACTATCCTTACCTTAATCCGCAATCAGAAGTATAATTTTGAAAGGATAAGATACGATGAAAACTTAAAAATAAGTTAGTCTTACTAAATGCAGTTATAATAATTATTATACACAAAAGTTTACTTTTGAGTTTACCATTATTTTTATTATTTATACAAATTATGAAACGAAATGCAAAGTTAATTCACTTTTAAAAAATGTTGGTACAATATCTTTGTGTTATTAAATTTCTATTCATTTTATATTTGATTCTGAAAAATATAAAACATTTTCTTAATTAAAGTGGATATAACTAACTACGTCAAAATAATTCATAAAAATTTATTAAGGAATATTCATATGTACGATTCCACTAGAATATTATTTACAAACATTGTTATCTAAAATAATAAATTTGGCGTGGAAAGTCGTTATAGTAAAGTAATATTAAATTATATTATGAAGGGATACAAGAAAATAAAGAAACATACATTTTTATAACAAAATGTGCTAGAGATGCACGATTTATTATTAACCTTCGTCCAACTTTAACAACATACAATATAATGTGGTAATAAAAACGCATAATTTTACATTAATAATGCTAGCAATGAGAGTGATGTCAATCCTTCTTTATCTTCGATTTCTCAATTTTTTTTCAGAATAATAATTCGTTCTTTCGAAATTGATACCATCATTGACTCATTGGCATTTACATGATTTTTCGATTTCATTACTCTTAGTTACTTCTATTTTTTTTATACTTTATGCTAAAAACGTCCAGAACGGAAGGAAACATCTTCGAAGAAGCGCAAACAGGTGAAACGTAGCTTCGAGGAGAAAAATGCAACAAGTAAGTATATCTAATATATATCAATGTACATAGAATTCATCCTTGTCAAATAAAAAAATTTCATCGCTTTAAAAAACATCATCGATGCATCAACCAATAATCAATCAATAAAAGTCATCTATATATAAATATTTTGACACGCTAGATTCGTAAAATTTGTTTTTTCATTTTTGTTTACATTCTCTCTGTCTCTCTAATATTTTAAAAATCCTTATAAAAACGACTCCTACGGACACGATACATACGGACGTAGTGTACAAAAATGAAAACCGAGATACAGATGTATACATATATATTCGATGATCGTTGGAAAATAGTTTCCGGCGCACCGGTAAACCAAAAGCGGATATGCACACGTTGCGTGGGAAACACACTCCTGGAGTCTCTACAATAGCATTTCTTTTTCTCTTTCTCTCTCTTTCTTTCTCTCGCTCTTTCTCTCTTGTGTTTACGGTTCGCTTTTCTCTTTCTAACACATGCTCGCGTAAAAAATCCATTCGCACTTATTTTCTCGCGCTCTCACTTGGCCTTTTTTACTCGTTCTCTCTCTCTCTCTCTCTCTCTCTCTCTCTCTCTCTCTCTCTCTCTCTCTCTCTCTCTCTCTCTCTCTCTCTTTTTCACACACGCGGATGATGCTCGGGATCACTTTACACTTGGAGAATCGGGATCACGGTGCACACGTGAATTGTTTTTCTTTTTTTTCCTCTCATTCGTCCCGTGTACGTACGTCTCTATCTGTGTGTATGTATGTGTGCGTGTTTTTTGTTCGTGCCTGTATTATATTTCTTTTTCTCTCTCTCTCTCTCTCTCTCTCTCTCTCTCTCTCTCTCTCTCTCTCTCTCTCTCTCTCTCTCTCTCTCTAGGATCGTCGGAATGTCGCTTCGCGAAAAAAGGGGACCGAGCCAAGCGCTCGATTTCCGACGCGTTCTTCTCTGTTGTACGAATGCGCGCGTGCACACTTTTTTCTCTCTCCCTCTCTCGCTTCTGCCTTTTTGTCATTCCACGCGCTCAGCACGGTAGTTCCTCTTTTATCGTTCGTTCGTCCGTCCGTTCGTTCGTCCGTTTTTTCTCCTTTTTAAATATCTGCGCGCGAATCGGTGACCGACGCGCGCACTTTTCTTTATTGTTTGCTTTGTGCGCACTCGCGAAAGAAATCGCACCTGTTCTTCGAGGATGGAAGTTACGCGAATTGGTTGAATTTACGGCGAAAAATCAAATGAAAAGTAATAATCCGCAAAGAAACGTATATATTAGGCCGTTGCTTTACCATAGGCTCGACATTATTAAAGTAAAATTCAATAAAAGTGAAAAAAATTATAAAAAAAAAAGGTAGGGAGGAAGAAAAATGCTACAGTAATCCGTAACTTTCAAGGGACGTACCCGAACTGAGAAGTTCAAAAAAATTCCAAACCTATATTAAGTAGTAGTACTCAATGTGACATTCACGAAAACACTTTTTTTATCGGCTGAGAAGCCCTTAAAATTGATCCTCAAAAGCGTTTTTTTTTAATACATCTCGGCTTCTATTCAACTTTTTCCAATCAAACCAACTGAAATGAGTTTCTCATACCTTCTATTAGTACATTTCTATATTGTTATGGCTTATAAAATCTCTATACGTAAATAAAACTTTTACAGACAGAACTTTTAAAGAAAGAAAGGAAAAATTTTCCAGAAATATGAATTTGGTAAATGCGATGAATGTTTTATTTATTTTAAACACTATGTTTCAAGATCAAGAAAAGAGATTACCTTTTAATGACGCTGAAAGAAATGTCGCTAATATAGTTTATAATATTGTAATAGCTAGTATAAATGATCGTAGCAAGTGACTTATAAATAATTCAGAAACATTTATAGATAATTCAGAAGAACGTTCAGCACAAAAACAGGAATTTCGCAATAAGGTAAGAAATGCCATCATAAAATATGGTGCACGACGTGTTTATAACTCCGACCAAAGTGGTTTTAACTACGAAATACACACTGGTCGAACTCTCAATCTTAGAGGAGATAAAAATGTAGAGTGTGCAGTTCAATCAGTATACTATTCAACCTACTGTATCTGCCGAGGGAGAACTTCTATCTCTCTTGTTTTTAGTTCTGCAAGAATCAAAGGGAGAGTTTCGACCAACAGTCAAGGAAAACTTATTCATAGCAGAAAATATTTACATGACGGCATCTAAATCAGGTAAATTGAGTAAAGAACGCCTTGAAACTTGGGCATAAGATGTATATTTTCCATCAACTACCATAACAAGTACACTGCTGCTCGATTCATGGAGAGGTTACTGCCAAGATACAATTTATAAAAAAGTAATTGATCCAAAACCAAATAAACCTATTTACTCGTCTCTCATTTCATCATATTAAACTAACAAAGTCGGTTTTTAGTTTCTTCGTTCTTAAGTAATTAATTGACTCAACAGGGTTATTGAATTTAGGGTTAAAAGCTTGTACAATGTAACTTACTGGATCCTGGGGTTATAAACTTTTGAATAGTTATTTTCTGTGTTTTGGGGTTCAAAGCTTTCCGTATAAGTATATTGGAAATAAAAAGAACCATGTTAAAACTTTTCATAATTTCAGCAATCCTGAAAATCTCTATATACTATTTTTCGTAAAATTAAAAATATTCCTAAAAAATTTGTCTACTATATTGAATTCACCGTTTCGAATTTTGTAAATCTAACTATAGATTGGTAATCAGCGACCCCAAAAACCCATATATACCAATATTTAGGAAGAAACTAATAGCTGAAAACTTTAATTTTTCGTGTAGCTTGTAAAAATAATATTTTAATCCATTTTTAGTTATTCTGTGAATTTTTATAATAAAAATATGCTTAAAAAAAACAATTTCGCCCTCTAAAAAATAAGGGATGCAACCCTCAATGTTCAGATTACTACGGATATCTTGTTTTTTCTATGAGCTTTAAAAAACGCTTTTGAGGGTCAATTTTAAGGGTAGTTTGAGCCCTTATAAAGAGCTTCTCAGCCGATAAAAAAAATGTTTTCATGAATGTCACATTGAGTACTACTACTTAATATAGGTTTGAAATTTGTTTGAATTTCTCAGTTCGGGTACTTCCCTTGTTACTTCCCTTGTTAGAAGTAAAGTTGGCGAAACGTCGCGAGCACCGACGGGTAAAAAGGATATTTACACGTGTTTTATTTTCCTTTTAAAATATATAAAAATTGCAATTTTCCCGGGGATCATTACACTCTTGTCTTTACATCATATATGTCATTTTGCGCTCGGACGATTCAGTGCGATACATATCATTTAAGCTTACAGGGAGAGACACATCGTCGTACAAAAGTAGTAGTTAAGAACTCGACAAAAAAAAATATAAATAATTAAGTATACTTTAAATAAAAAAAAATCTTTTTCTTCATAAATTCCATTCGGCTCATCGTCACGTGTACACCCCGAGATTTCGGACGTATACACCGCGGCGCGCGATTTAGAAAACCAACCACTCACGCGAGAGTATATCCTCCGACGAGAAACTCCGCCTTAAATAACGCATAAATTATTATTATCCACGAGAAGAAAAAAAACACAAACGAGCATCTTTTCGATCCCCGTATGGAAAATCTCGTCGGGGTCACTCTCCTCGTTTCCGTCTACATGCATTGTATTTACGTGTAAGTGTGAATGTGTGTTGTGTGTGAATCTGTGTGTGTGTGTGCTTGGTCTTAGACGAGTAAAAGAGTCTTTCAGAGCTCGTCGTGCTTGGGTCCGCTGAACTCCTCGTGGGAGATGAAGCCGTTCTTGTCCTTGTCCTCGTGCTGGAAGATCTCCTCGACGAGCTTGTCGTGGTCGGCGAGCATCTTCTTCATCTCGTCGCTCTCACCGGCCCCGGACTGCTCGGCTTCCTGCATCTGCCTCCTCAGGTACTCGCTCACCTGTGAACATACCAAGCACCACGAGGACCATAGTGGGTTAGATGAGAATTATCGGGGGGATAAGGTTTTTTTTTATTCGAAGAGACGATATGCATAGTTATATGCGAGTATTGTTTATAGTATCTGTGTATGTGTGTGTGATTGTGTCTAGTCGAAAATATATAAATAAACATTGAAACTCGAGTGATTAATGGGAATTTAATCTGGATTGTTTTGATTTGACATGCATTTTGCTTCATAAATAAATAATTTCAGGTTCGATTTAATGCGGTACTTTGGGTGGTATTATACCGTTAATCTCTAGACAGGTGATGTTATTTATTTATTAAACGACCAGAGGCTTTGTCGGTTACGCTGTGAATGATTAATTAGTATACCATGTTGTTTATTAAAGCCAATCGAAGTTTCGAAATAAACCTCTTCGATAAGGCTGTTTGACGTGTTTCAATTATCGTGTGTATATTAGTAAGTTGAAAGGTTTATTTCGTGTTGTTATGTTACATTATATGCATATCATCCTGCGAATTCAATGTAAATATCGTTCTTTTTTATCGTTATTTTTTAAGGGTCGATGATAAGAACATCATCTTTATCCTCTCCATTACTATTAATTTATACAAACGTGTATTAGATGTATTTTTTTAATACAAATAATAGACCGAATAATTTTGTACAATGTTTTGTGCATGCAGATTCCAAAAAAATGTCGAAATGTTATATCTCCTACGTCCGAAAAGTTGTTAGTGCTAATAGTAACAAGAATATACAAGATCTGTGCATAATCAGAGAATCGTAGAAGCCCCAGAAAAAATAATGTAAAAAAAGAACGATCCTTGCCATTCCGCTCACCTCCTCGCGGGACAACTGATTGTCCTTGTCGGCGTCGATCTCCTTGAACACGTTGGCGTTCGGGGGCGAATCGCTGATGTTGATCAACTCAACGTCGAAGTGGAGAGTGGCACCTGCGAATAATTAACGAAGAATCCATGAACGAGTAATTATAATTAAAAGAATAATCGTACGAGAGCAAAACATTAAAACAGCAGTGGAAAGTTTTATATATATCAAATATCACATTTATTGCGCAAAATTATTTCTAATAGCTACTGCTCAGTAGGTGTTAATAACACGCTTTCTCATGGAGAATTAAACCAAACTTTATCTCGCAGGTATTATATTCGAGCATAAAAATTTTTGAACACCAACTCGTATTTAAATCTCGCCAATAAACGTCGGGGAGACGTCAAAATGTTTCACGCAAGCGATAAAACAACGGTGCACTCGCGCCGAGAGTGAGGTTTACACGTTCGATTCTTTGACGCGGATTCGAGCGAGTTTATTCCTAATAAAAGCTTTTCACCTGGCATGCGAGCTTTGACGTACGTTGATCTCGCCGATTGTTCCCTGTATTTTGACGTAATCCCCCGGCAGACTAACTGTCGAGTAAAGTGCGCGCGTGCTCGGCTTTTCGATTGTTACCCCACGTGGCAGCGGCCAATTACGGATTTTTTCTTCGCTTTTTGTTTGCGAATTCGCGACACACAACACACACTGTGTCAAAGTGCCATCCGTCTGGATGATTTATTTCTTCAGATGAATTTGTATGTATGTCAATGTGGGGAGATTTTATTTGGTTTATTGGTTCGAATGTACCTTTATGTATTTGTCAAGTCACCGGTAACGGCATGAACATGCAGTTTGGAAGTCAGTATTGATTAGCCCGCATTTGTTTCTTTAATTTTCTTTATCTCTGGACGGTGCGTGCAAATTTAACGGCGATTTCATAATATCGCAATTTTTAATGGAATTTAAAGTTTTATCTTGGTGCGCGCTCGAATCGGGAGAGAATGCAGCATGAAGTATCGAAGATGAAATTGGCCGTCGGATTACAATTTATTATATAATTTAATTTAGTCGCCATAAACTGTGGCGATTTAATCAATAACTTATAATTTAATTCCAACGCTCCGATTTAATCAATGACATTTAATTGAACATGCAGATTAATAATCTTTATATATACGAAATAATTAATTCAACTTTAGCTGATTATTCAGATTTATACAACTATTCGTTATATATACGGTTTATAATTAAGAATCTTTAAGCGAAAAGCATTTATAACCAAAAATAAAAATAGGAATTCAAATAAAAAAATTTGACGAACAAAAATATTATATTTTTTGAAGCCGTGATCTTTTAATCTCTTTGATCCAGGATGCGCTAAAAGAATATTCCGATCAATTATAAAATACATTTCTATTTTTAAATCATATTTCCAATCCGATTAACGAGATTCTCCGGTCGCGCGCGTGAGCCTCTTTTAAAACGTAAAAATCGGAAAAGCTTGCGTTTTCACGCTTGCACAAAGCAAGCTACACCGCAGTCGAACTTGTGTATGCGGCGCCCTCGACAAATGTTTAAGGCCAGCCGGCTGCCATAGGCAAAGTGAAAAATCCACCGACACACTGTTTGTTATTTTTGCACTTGTGCCCTATAAAATCGAAAGCCAGAACCGCACTAAAAAAAACATACATCGAAACTCGTTCTTTTTTTTTATTTATTAATCATTCTCTGAGTGCGCGGAGAAACACGCGCGATTCTTTAAAAAACGCGTATGCAAGAGAGAGAGAAAGAGAGAGAGATAGAGAGGTAGAGAGAGAGAGAGAGAGAGAGAGAGAGAGAGAGAGAGAGAGAGAGAGAACGCGAGACTGGAATTCTCGTACGGTGTCGGTAGTAGCTTTATAAGCTGCACTTTCCGGATATTGAATTTTTCGTTGTTTTCGAGGGAAGCTCACTGAAAGAGCTTTCGCTACCCTCCGTCTGTTGTTTTTTGCACACGTGTGCTGGTGGATCGTAGACAGCCGAAAGAGAGAGAGAGAGAGAGAGAGAGAGAGAGAGAGAGAGAGAGAGAGAGAGAGAGAGAGAGAGAGAGAGAGAGAGAGAGAGAAAGAGAGAGAGAGAGAGAGAGAGAGAGAGAGAGAGAGAGAGAGAGAGAGAGAGAGAGAGAGAGAGAGAGAGAGAGAGAGAGAGAGAGAGAGAGAGAGAGAGAGAGACGGAGTTTTTTTTGCTGGGAATGAACAAAGTGAAATGGAGGATTTGAAGGGAAGCCGGAATGTGCGCTCGATCTCTGGGAGACAGCAATAATATATCGTGAAATAATGTAAAATGAATTCGTTCTCCGATCGTATGTTGAACGAATTGAATGTGGGTCAGATGGGTGGCGGGGGGGGGGGGGGGCACACGTAAATTACGTTGAATTCGAAAAAGTGTAATGTATAATATATTTTTCTGTTAGTTTGGAATTCCTTATAAAATAGGGCAGATATATTCAACTTCCTCCTGCCTAGGAAAACCAATTCGGCTATCCAACAATCGAATTTCGTTACGGGAGCAAGATAGCTGGGGAAAAATTCATGGCTAAATATTTATTTCCTTAAAAGCACCGACCCAATTCCTCCGCTGCACCTTGCGAATCATTTAAAATGCATCGCTCTGAGTCCTCCTATCCCTTTCTATTTTTAACATCCCCGGGCTTAGCTCACTTCCATTCTTCGCCCACGACGGAATTCCACCGAATATCCAACGTTTTTAATTTTCTAAATTTAGTGCGCTTCTAATTTAATATTCCCTTAGTAAATTGAATAATGCCTTCAAAATCTCGCAATACTTCGATCGCATTTGTCTATCGGGCTTTTGAAAACCTCTGATTTATATATTCGAGCAAAACAGTTTCGCGAAAATAGATTCGCGGACAATCAAATTTCGAAAACCTATACTATCGTTAAAGCGCGTCAAATTCACCTCTACAACAAATGACTTTATTGCCCATGCAATTTAATCGCGAGCACGCCCGAAAGAATAGTGGCCGGGCGGTGACGATTAATAATAACGGACTAGTGGCAAAGGGATGGGGGGCTGGAAATATAACAATGCCCGCGTAATTTCGGAAGAACAAAAACGATGGTGTCGCTCCGCTAACGAACCAGCTCGCGCTTTCCTCCTCCTCCGGCTTTTCTCTGTCGCTCGTGTTCAGCTCCATCCCTCTTTATACGCTCTCTCGCTTGCTCTCAATGGATTAGTCTATCATTTCCCCTTTGGTCTCGCTCGCTCTCTCTCTCTCTCTCTCTCTCTCTCTCTCTCTTTCTAAATATGCTTCGTTTACTGGATTAAAATGTATTGTATGATTATTATTATTGTGTAGTTAATATCGTTCGAAATTAGTATATTGATCATCCGGTTTATCTGTATAATGGATGGATAACTAACAAATTAGGGAATATTGATGATATAGAGTCCTGAGTCACTATGATATATTCGGTATTTGAAAATATTTGCTGATCCTGTTGAGATAATGTGGTAAAGTCAAAAAATGAAATATGAATTACATACAATTTGCTTTTACTCAAATTAATTAATGGGTTTATAATATGAATATATTTTTATAATATGATATTTTTATAATATTCCTGGTAGAAATTTGTCTACTACGAAATGGTCATAAAGTCAATAAATAGCTAGAATAAATGGCTAATTAATGGCCATCTTGAAACGCATTTTCCCCGATTATTTGACCATTTAATAGATTGGAAATAAAATGGCATAACCTCAAAATATTCAATTTAAATTTACTCATAGACTTGACGTTATATTTAAGAGCATTCAATTGTAATAGATAGCTTACAAAAATGTAAACAACAAACACAGACTAAAAAATTATTTACAGCACTCCTTTCTTAGATATTAACTGAAACCCATATTTTTCTATTAGATTTTGTCTCTCCCACTTCTCGTCATAAGAACAAGCCTTCTACTAGTAATTTTCTAACTAAAAGAACTGACCAACAGTTTCTATTTTCTCCAATTTTAATACCTTTGAAATAGTTATAAGAACAAGCTTGTGTAAATCTTTAAAAAAAGTCTTTCTATTTTCAATCTATTAAATGGTCGAATAATGTTGGAAAAATCGTTTCATCGATAGATAGAAATATCCAAAAAAAGTGGCTAATAGTTTTTGACTATACCCCACTAAAGTAGCTATTTATTAGGCAAATAATGAAGTCAGTTTCCACTAGGGACACACACACACACACACACACACACACACACATACATACACACACACATCCACACACACACACACACACACACACACACACACACACACACACACACACATACATATATGGCTAAAAATGTTATTCTCCATGACACTAAACGACTACGATACATTTACATCTCATTTCTACTTGATATACATTTTCGCATGTACATTTCAAATAATGACACCTACATTCCCTATTCAGCCCTTCTCAGTAAAGATTATCCTCCATCTAAACCTCCGACACGCTGCTAAACCCTTCATTTTTTCCGGCAATCCACCGCTCATTAATTATCCATCTCATCCATGGCGCAGGATAGCACTAGAGCAGAAGCTCCGCTGCGTTCGATCGCGCTAATGAAATATAGTGCGCTTAATTATTCGTCGTTTAAAAGTGAAATTAATACCGCGGGCGAGCGCGAATAATTTCGGATGGACGCACTGCGCGTACAGTATCGGGGCACCGCCGCCGGCTATTATTAATGCCGTGGCGACCGCACTTTTCGCGCGTATTTATGTGCCCGCGGAGAGAGAGAGTGCACTACTCGCCCCCGGGCTCGACTCATATTCAATAAACACGTGTCGTTCATTCTGATCGGTGGACGGGGAGATTCGAGCAGGCTTTTGTGTCATTATATAAGCTGCGGTGAGCGAGTATTTTAGAGAGAGAGAGAGAGAGAGAGGGAGAGAGAGAGAGAGAGAGAGAGAGAGAGAGAGAGAGAGAGAGAGAGAGAGAGAGAGAGAGAGAGAGAGTTGCGGGATGCGGCAATGGATAGGGGGATATTTTTGGGAGTTTTACGGTGTTTTAGAGATTTTTTATTTGCGTGGATAGGTATATGACGTTTATATTTGGTGTTGGAATTTAATGGTTTTTAAATTTGAATTTTTTTGTGGTTTTTTGTAGGTTGTATTACTTCAATTACAGTGAATCGATTTTTTTTAATTTTCTCGAAAGTACAAATACTAAATTTTTAATTTATAAATTCTATTATCCTGGTGGAAATCCAAAACATTTTATAACTAGTAACTGACCATTTATATTAAAAACTTGCTATAAAATAGGAATTTCTCTTGTCCAGTTTCTAGCTCCCGATGAAACCCTTTTTCTCTATTATTTGGCCATTTAATAGATTGAAAAATAGAATGAGTTTTTCGAAAACAAGCACAAGCTTGTTCATGAGTATTGTAAAGGTATTAAAATTGATCAGTTTCTTTAGTCTAGAAATGGCTAGTAGAAGGCTTGCAGTTATGACAAGGAGTGAGACAGAATCAGACGGAGAAATAAAAGTTTTGCTGTATTATTCGTAGAATGAGTACAACAAATGATTTATTAGTTAATGTTGTTTATTTATATTTTGGTAAGCCATCCAATGCACTTTAATGCTCTTTCATCAAAGATAAAATTAGTAAGTAAATCAAATACGAATATTTTGTTGTTACGTCAATCTAAAAAATAGGCAAATAATGATAATAATGTCGAAAAATCGTTTCATCATAGCTATTATTAATTAGCCAGTTTTACTAGCTATTTTCTAACGTCTTGGCCATTTCATATAAATGAATTTCTACCAGGGTACTGTTAATATCATTAATTATTAAATTATTAAAATGTGAAACTAACGTACGTTTTATATTCCATTAAAATTTTCACAAATTCATAATGTCGATATAATTTTCATTTGATATTTATTTCTCTAAATTAATTATAACTCTTATATTACATTTTAAAAAGAAATTCTGCGCTATTCAACTTCAGATAAATTTTGTATGACACTTCCAGGAAACGTACGGAAACGACCTCATTTAATGAAAAACAAAAAAAAACTGTTATTTTTATACAACAATGTAAATCCTTCGATTCCAATAAATCAGAGCCTCATTCGACCGTCACTCCATAAGGCAAAAGTGGAAATCCACCCACAACCATCCGTCCCTAATCGCTACGCTAATTTAGAATTCGCACCGACGCACCTCACGCTCGGCCGATCCGTCCAATTAGCAGCGACCGTCCCGGGACGAAATTTTTACTCTTTTCCTTCCGCACGTATTATATATAATACACACGCATAAACACACATACACACACTATAGGGCGAGTCTCTAATCGCGGCCACAATTATCGACGCGCCGAATGATTTCCGTCGCGCGCGCGCGGCGTTAATTAAAGCTCGGCCACGCGGGATTTTTCGACGCCCGAGCTTTTTTTTCAATTTCGGCGGAAATTGAGAGAGGATCGAGTATGTGTGGGTGTGCGTAGGTAAGCTCGTTTGCGCGACCCGCGATATACCTTTTTTATTCGATTTCGGTTTTACCCGAAGGCTGGAGGAGATGTGTGTGTATATAGGGGGCGAGAGAGAGAGAGAGAGAGAGAGAGAGAGAGAGAGAGAGAGAGAGAGAGAGAGAGAGAGAGAGAGAGGAGAGAGAGAGAGAGAGAGAGAGAGAGAGAGGGAGAGAGAGAGAGAGGGAAATATTAAATTGGATTTCTTGATGATGTTCGCGGGGGTTGTGGGGTTCGAGATTTATAGGATTTACCGACGGTTGCTTAATTTACAGATTGTTACTGGAGATAAAAACGGTGGGGTGTTTGAGGGGATTATTTGAAATATGATTTTTGTTGTGCTTTTGAAATTTTGCGGTATTTGACAGATATTATGATTCCGATGCTTTTTATCATACTAGTCAGCGTTATTAAATCTTATTAATTATTATTATTCTGTAATAGTAAAGATTTTTATTTTTTACTTTTACACTGAGAAAAGGATTTGTTTACTGTTAACATGGCATTGTAACTGTTAACATGCATATGTTTAAATATGACCAAATATAGGCATTGTAACAGTTATAATGCCATGTGAACAGTTAAGTTACCGCATGTTCTCATAAACAATTTCAATATGTTACCTGAGAAAATTGATATTGTAATAGTTACAATGTGCTTATTATAGAAGTTTTTTAATCTAATGGTCAATTTTTTTACCAGGATAATGTTGTTTTATAACAAAATCATTTGAAATAAAAACATCATTTATTTTTTTACTCCAACGTTTCGAACATTTTTATTGTTTATCCTGATGAGGGACATAAACAATAAAAATGTCGGAAACGTTGGAGTAAAAAACTTAATGGAGTTTTTATTTCAAACCTTTTTGTTATATAACAACATCATTCTGGTAGAAAATTGGCTATTAGATTCAAAAACTACAATTTACAAGAACTTCTACTATCAGTTACTTTCAAATCTAAATACGTCTATTAGTTAATATAGATATTGTAATTATTATAATATCACAATTTATCCTTAAAAATGTCAAATAGTTGCATTTCAAATAGATAAATATGTTAACAGTAACAATATTCCTCTCTCAGTGTAGAACAGATAAAATAAAACATCATGTTTCTTCCGTATATTATAAATTCAAACGTCGCATTTTCCTCTCTTAGACTTTCACCTAATAAATCATCCGTTTTCACAATATTAACTAAAACTTTCACGAAATCATCGTCGATGGTTCGCTTTTAATCAAGAAAAATCATCACAATCAGGAAACTCCTTACCTCCGGGAATGACGTTTCCGGCTCCGCGGTCACTGTAGGCGAGCTCAGGGGGGATCGTCAGCTTCCTCCTCTCGGACACGCACATGTCGAGGAGTCCTTGGTCCCATCCCTTGATCACCTGACCGACGCCCAATTGGAATGTGAAGGGTGAGTCTCGGTCCAAGCTGTAACAAACAAAAGGATTTTCATTAATTAAGTGAATTCCCCACGTTTATATAATTTACATATTTATTCAGGGGGAGGAGGATAAATTTATTTATAATTGGATTATCGAACGCACTCTCGCAGCCATAATAATTCAAGGAACGAGTATAATTGATATTGTGTCTCACAGAGCTGTAATTAATTACCTTCCAATTAATTAAGGAAACTGCAGGGGTTCGGAAAAGGCGCTTCTAAAAGCCTTTAATTAAGTATTAAAAATAAATCAGACGACATTTTAATTAACGAATCTTATATAAATCTGCCTTTTTAAATAACCCAGCTTATATAATGTACATTTCGCGCTGGCCAAACTGCGCTCTGGTAAATGATACGATTCAATTATAGGCTGAAACAAGTTAATTCGACCGTGGCTATCCTATATCTTGTTCGATTTTTTATTGTATTTTTCGTCGAAGATATCCGCCCCGAGGCAATAATGACATTATAATGTCCCGTATTTATTGAAATTACACGCGCGCGATAAGCCGGTCGGTGTTTCTGCATTTATGAATTTGCCGCCCGCGGACAGGGGAGTTCACTTACCGGTCCTGAATATTTTATTTATTAATGACGCGTTCAAATACGCGGGGAAAAAGAGCGCTGTATATGGATGTCGTTAAATTTTAATATGCTAAAATATTTCGACACGCGATGCGTATACACGCAGGTGGCACTTTTCCACTGACGTTTGGGTTCCCTCCCTCGTTATCATTTGGGAGTACGACTACGAACATCGATTTGGAACTTTTATTGCGATAACGATGTGTTTCGCATATATGCTGTTAAACGTAGAATTGTTAATGTATCATCATCAAAATTCATGAATACGAGTTAAATGTTGATCCAAGTACATTATTTTCATTTATATTTTTGGCATCAAACCCTGCAATACCCCGATCCTTAAACTCACTTTAATACCACGGTTCATAAAATACCGCACCTATGCTTCAAACAATCTCCACATCAAGGTAAACCGATTCGACACTTCACTCCAACCCACAAACTCCAAATGAATTTTCCACACCTCCGACCACCTAATTAAATCCCACATCTCCTTCACCAAAGAAAAAAAAATCACACTGACTGCTAATGCCCACCGATACGCATTAGACGTATCCGCGCGTGATCGAGAGCTTCGTGTTCCTTAATTCGTTAATTAATTAAGTTTTCTGAGTACGCCGTGCGCACGCCCTCCTTAATTACGCTGCAATTTAGCCGGAGTAGCCAAAGTGGCGTGTAAACAAGCGCGAATCCGCTGCAGGCGCACGTATGTGTGTGCGCGGCCGGAGCTAGCTCTCGAACCTACGTTTTTGAAGAGCGCGGGGGGAAAAGTCTGCGAGTGCTTGTTCAGACTTTTTTGTAATGCTCGATTTGGCCTGGAGATCGACCGGGGAATGGTTCGTTTGATGTTGGCTGAGCTGTTCATGTAAATTTGGACTTTTTAGTTATGTTCTGAACGAAAATGTTATTTTCATGTTTATTCTGTACTTTAACTGATATTGCGTGCAAAATAATATTTTGGTTGTACAATGAATTCTATTTGAATAGCTTTTCAAAGTAGAGCTATATTATTTTCAATGATTACAAATTTTACCCAGAATGGGAGGAAGCAATTCCTAAAATATACTATTTTACATGCAAAATTAAATATTAAACACAAACAACACGAAATATTTTTACATATCTTTTGCAAATAGCTGAACACATTCTACAACGAGTATATAAAAACACTCATCCATTACCACTGACCCATCATCCCCTCAACGATTATTACCCGCGCTAATACCCGCAACGCTTCTCCTGCAGCAACAGCTTTTCTCCACCCCATTAAAGTGTAGCTACTGCCGCCGTTTTAATTATTTCATTAGCCCCGCGCGCTTTGACTATACAAGGCGATCTCGCGCGTAACGGAGCTCATTAATGCCCCTCGGCGTCCGGCAGCTTTCAATTCGGTTTTCAGGGCTCGTGGGCGTGTTGTCGGCGCATTAGGTTTTGCGAGCGTGGAGGTTCTTTGATCAAGGTTCGAGTTGAGCGCAGAGTAATTTTATCTTTTATAATTTTTATATCTACCATCAAATAGGAAATACTGCCTTTAATCTGAAATTTTACTATAAAAAAAACCGTAGGTGGATAAATGTCGTGGTCAAACGACGCGATCGACACATGCCAGCCTAAAAATTCTCTTTCCCCGACAATAAAACCTACCACCGCGACACTCTATATACCCCGCGGTCACTCCAAATCGTCCTAATGCGACGTCCACCATTTCACGATCCCCCGTCCAGAAAGTAATTTATCAGAACCACGCGCGCACGCGCGCGAACGTCGATTGGCCTGTAACTTTAACCCGCGCCACTCTTCGTAAGTGGTCGCGTTTTGAGCGCTGCGCTATATAACCGTACTCGTATATACACACCATACGCGAGAGTAGCAGCAATTCCGGGAATGAGCGTTTCGAATCCACTTTTGGCTCGGTCAGTGGTCTCGATAAAGCGCTTTGAAACCGCCCGATGATTGCCTGCGCAGCCGCGCACGCGCATCAATGTTGTGTATTGCGCACCTTTTGGAGAATTGTGTATAATTTGAAAGCTGGCTTTCTTTGATTGTTATGTTCGAAGGTTATTGTCGAACGCTCGGAGCGATGTAAATGTGGTTGAGTGAATGGCAGATTCGTTGTAACATTTGATTGCATGCGAGCTGCTAGTATAATCGGTACGTAGTTCAAAGGTAAGACCATTATGGTTACAGCGAATATGTCACTGTTGAATAAAGCACTCTACCTATTCCGATCAAAGTAGCTTGTATTTATCCATATCATATAATAATATCATATAATGCAACGTTATTTGTAACTCTTCATCATTGTCTTTCTCAAAAATGCACCCCAAAAATCTGCAATCAAAGCTGAAATCCTTCTCGGAGGACAGCTCGCGGATACATCCCGTCGAGCGTGAAAAAGAGATGAGAAAAGAGTTTGTAAAGTGCGCGCGCAGTCTTCGCTTTACGGATAACAAAGGAAAACGTGCTTCATCGGGAACGGCCCTTTCACCACTGCTGCTGCTCGCCCAGGGACGCGCGCGAACGCAAAACTCCGCCGGGGCTTTTTGAATATTTAAAATCGCTTTTACGAGGCGCTCTCTTGCTGTGTATAAGGTATACATATACTCGAGACACAGGAGCGTGTCGTCGTCGTTGATCTTCGTGCGCTTTTTCGCGCGCGAGATTACCAGTTTATGAATTAAAGTTAATGTGTGCTTTTAGGAGGCGGCAGGTGGACACGAGAGTGTTGTTAGGAGTTAATTTTGGATGGCTGTGAGAGGAGGGTAGTTGAGGGAGATAGTTTGAGGGTGTAGTTGAAATGTTGTGGTTTAATTGAATATGTTGTTTCAGCGATGTTTGGACTGTATATCAAGGTAGGAAAATATTTTGTGGAAAAAGTGATATTTTAGTTTGAAAAGTGGATATGCGGTATTAAATTTCATTCAAATTGAATTTCGGTTTTTTTTTTCGCGAAATGAATAAAGCGCAAATTTTTCCCAAAATTTACATTGGAATTTCATTTTGCCCTGTTACGTTCCGCGAGTAACGCAGCAAAAAATTCCAGGAAAATCTTTACTGAATATATATATAAAGGCAATGCGAAATACAATGGCTTATACGACGTAAGTTGAGCGAATTCCGAAAACATTTTCTTTTCTATTTTTATGTTGCTAAAGTAAACTAAAGTTTGCAAATGATACAAACTTCAGAGGCTATGGAAAAAAATCACTTTAAAGTATACCTGCAATTTCATTATATCTGCACGCTTCTTCAGCAAGTTTATAACATCATAATTTAATAGACACATCTTTATTAATGAGATGAGCTTCTACGTACATGACATTCCAATACGCCTCGACAGCAATTGTTTTTTTTTTTACTTCGTACCCGTACGGTGCGCTCGTACCGCGTTCCGGACATTTTTCCATATTCCGGATGTCTCGCTGCGCGTGTCTCGCGGGACATTCTCTCTCTCTCTCTCTTTCTTTTGCATGTAACTTTCTTCCTCCTCCTCTCTCTTATATCCGCGTGTCGTGTCACGCGCGCGACGTGTAGAGCTTCTTTATGTTTTTTCGCCGGGGCTTTGTCTAGCGCGTTGTCTGCTTTTGTCCGGGTGTCTTGTCGCAGAAGGTGAGATATCGCCCCGCGAATTCCTCGCGTATGCGCCAAGAGAGAGAGAGAGAAAGAGAGAGAGAGCCTGCAGTGCCGAGAAAGTCGTGATGTGTCTTGCGACGTGTTCCGCGCGGCGCGGGGTATCAGGAGAAATCTCGCGAGCTTTAATGAAGTGAAAAAGAGTTGAAGTTGGAGATAGTCATTGGTTTATTACATTTGGGGGTGGACATTTTTCGTGTTTTACATACTTTTATGGTTAACTTATTCAATTACTTTTACGTTCAGTAGCGAATTCAAAAATTGGATACCATTCGCCACACGGAGAGAAATTTTGTAGTGAAAATTACAAATATTCGAGACAAAATTACCAGTTTCTATGGTAATGGATGGATAGACTGACAATTTCAAACTTTTTACCAAAGTGCCTTGGTAAAATTTTTTTTTAGTTAATTTAAATTAAAAAAATTAACTTTTTTTATCCATATTGATGGATATATAGTATTTTAATATAGAAATAGAAACAGAAACAAGGATGAAAAAACATTAAACTGAAAAAAAATTTTTACGGAAGCGGGATTCGATTCGACGATCTTTGGGTTGAGAGTCCGACGTTCTACCGACTGCGCCACGGAAGCTGTTACCAACAGTCATTTGAATCGCCGTTATTACTTACTGAAAATATGTGTATTGTTTTCATTTTAACGTCACGCACGCCTCTAGTATCAATCTTCTGAAACACAATAATGCGCAGTGCGCATGCGCGAGTACACAAATACCAGGTTATTTGGTAAAATTTATCAGTTTTCTTAGTAAAAATTCTTAGATTACCTTGTAAAAATGACTAGATCTCAATTTTTACCAGTGTGTCTGGTAATTTTTATTCAGATAATTTGGTATTTTTTTTAAGTGGTTATGATAGTTTTTCCTGGGAAACTTATAAATTGTATTAGAAACCTGGGAATAACACGGCTTTTGACAATCTGTCCATGCGCTACCAAGGCACCTTGGTAATTTTTACTCTAAAATTTCTCTCCGTGCAAGAAATCTCACACACCTCGTCGATGCTCAATATTAATAAACACCGCCATATATACGCATATATAAACTTGTTGATTTACCTATATAATTTGTATGTTTGTGAGGCAGTAAATGAAGCGCACGACGAGACTAAGTACGCCTGCATCACGCTATTAGAATTCGGCTGTGCGTTCGGTTAGCGTCAATAAACGATAATCAATAATCGGCAGTGATGCGCATTTCGATGCGCCGCGCGCCCGCTGCGGACGGTTAAGTAGTCTCGTCAATCACACGCGCCGATCTAATGAACTTGCGGCAATTATGATCTATCGGTGACATAATTAATAGCTTGTCCGTGTACGCCCGTGTAAACTCCACTGTACCGGCGTATACTCGAAATTTCAAATCGCAGCTGTGGTTTATGCGTAAAAGCTGGGTACAGATGTTCGCGTGTTTTGCAGTGACGCGTCGCTCGAACAATGACGGGATTGTCGTTGGTTTAGATCGTTATTATATATTAAACATTTTTTAAAAATGATTCTTTTGTAATAGTTCTGTGTCGTATTGATAACTTTCATTGGATTATGATTAATTATAGCCATAAAGGAAATTACAAACCTATATATTAATATATTTTGCGTCATTATGGTTATAATTGGAAAGCACACAATAATATTGGAAAGTACGACAATTCGACCACCCAACATTCTCTCTCAAACCTCCGCATAACGTATATAATTGTACGCGCCGCATCACATTCATATCGTTTCAATGCTCCACACGTGCACCTGATTTCCCATTGTACAAAACATATTTAAAAAATTCACGTTCATAAGTTCGCGACGTGCGCGGCATTGCAAAAAAAATGCATTTCGACGTCGCTTCGCGTGCGTCGCAGACAAAAACGTCGATATTAACAAATAGCGGCGCGATTTGTTTGAAAAATGAGGCAACAAGAAAAAAAAGAAAAAACGAAAAAAACAAAACGAAAAACAGCTGCGTTTGAGTAGCGTGACACAATAATCTCGCGCATTGGTGTAGAAGAGGCTACTACTGGGCTTTAAAGTGCATGGTGCATCGCCCTATTGAATGACAGTTTATTTATCATTCCACTGCTATACTGTTGTGCCTCGCGTTACATGAGGAAATTGCGTTTTTGCTCTGTGATGCTGCCGGGCGCGACGCCTGCTCCGAATGTTTTGCGTATTTTCGTTTATTAAGAGAGATATACATTTGGCGTGCGGCTTATTGATCCCGAAATATCTTTATAAATGTTGTCATTATCGGGTATCATTTGAAGTTATAAGCGGCGGTCGAAAAGTGTAATGAGAAAAACTTCGTGATTGGATATTTCCTCTTTGATACAATTCATACAGTTACCGTTATACAGTTATTTTGAAGTTCAGTTATTTTCCGAAAATTGCTTTTACGGGATAGATTAAATGCATCGCTTCGTTCTCTCAATTAAAAACGTCCACTTTAAAAATTTCTAAAGAGCCTTACTAATCACAGCGACATCAAAAGCGCATCAGCCGATAACCCATTATCGCCGAAAAAATTGCAACAAAAAGTATTAATCACCCGAGAGTTAAAAAGCATAATGACGCTCTCGGTTCCTACCCCCCACCCCGTCGCAGCCGCGTTACTCTGAATAATTGCGCAAAAAACGCGCGCCACGCTCATTGCTCCGTCAGGGCTTTTAATGGAACTAAGTAATTTCCTCCTTAAAAGCCGCTCTTCCCTCTCTCTCTTTTTCATCTTTCCTCATCCGATAAACAATTAATCGAGCATTTTTCGCCGTGGCGTGGCACATAACGCAGAGTCGATTAAAATGCGAGCGCCTGTAACTGACGTCGAGAGGATCGTGAAAATAATAATAAAAGAGTGTATACCGGGGCGAGACGCGAAGGGAGCGAACGAGCGAGAGAGAGGAAAATCGAGAGATCGTATCACGATGAAATGGAGAATCGGCGTGACGCGCGTTGCGGCGGGGTGGAGAAGTCTATCGCGGAAATCCGATACTATACCAGACTCACGCGCGCGCTCCGTCCGCGAGTATATATATAGAAAGAGAGAGAGACTCATCGCAATTAAGGTTAGCGGAACGAAGCTCACCGCGTTGCTTTTTTCCGTTCACCTATTTTCTCTCTCTCCCTCGCTCGCCGTTTCCCGTGTTTCCTTCGTTCCTGCTCTTCTCTCTTTTTTTTGTATCGTCCTTTTTGCGAGATTCTTTTCGAGCTGGGTGTAGCTGTACAGTTGATATGGGCTGCAGCACGGGCTGCGGGCGATGAATTTCGAGATAAAAGTAACGGGCGGTAAAAGTTTCTCCCTTCCTCTATCTGTACTGATATTTGTAATGGTTATACGAGCTTCTAAAGTGTATTTATTTTAAAGGAAATAATAGCTGATCGGTTCTAATATCAATGTAAATTTCTTCAATAAAACAAAACCATCCCATTCGGTTTCCATCTATCACGACTTTGGTACCTATCAGATCATCGCCCACCCCTATAGGCAAAAATTTACAGTCGACATAAACCGCTCGTCCGCCAGACTTCGACGAGGTGTAAATTAACACTAAATTCGACGAGCTCCGTGTGTCGGTATATAGAGAGGGCGACCGACCGGATCCATTTCGCCTTGATTTACAGGGAAATTTCACTCTGAGAAATTTATACGGCGCTAGTAGATTTCCGCGCGTTCCCGCGTGGCTCGTATAGCGCGCGCGCGCCTGCCTTTAAAATCGCACTGGCACTTTTTTACGGCGAAAAGTGGACGTTTACACCTCGCGCGCGGGATATTGAAGTCGGGACGCGGCGCGTCGATAAGGGAGTCTTTTATAGATATATAGAGAACGGGGAGGAAATTTTTAGTGCTCGTATTTTGTAATTTGCCACGTTCGTCGTTGGAACTTGGGATAATTATGAACTTTAGTAGCTGCAGAATAACCGAATTGCTGTGACGTTCGAGAGTCTATAAATAATTCTTTCCGTAGAGCTAATCGATTACCGGCTAATATATAGTCGCCGAAAGTAAATAGCTCTCGACGTGCGCACTCGCGTAGTGCCCGGTACAAAAGTAGAGGAAAAACAGAGAGACCTGAAGCTCGTAAAATTGGAGGGGAATGGAGCAAAAACCATCGCCGCGCAGAGGAATTTCTCCCGAGACGCATTGAATACGGAGACAAGTGCAAAGGCCATGAAAGAATAAAGGATCGTCGACGTCGTCGTCGTCGTCGTCGCAGTCCTCTATCAAAGAACCTTTAACGGCCTCATCCCTACGGCGATTCGTTATCATATCAAAGAGCGGGTAGGTTCTATTTAAATTTATTCGGGTTCCGCGCGCGCGAGCGCGTGTATACGTATGTATCGGGAGCGCGGGTGAACTCTCTGTTTCTTGCGAGCGCGCGCGCATGTATGTATACGTATAGCTCTTTGCGGGCTGGTATGAATATGAATATCGGAGCGGGTAGTAAAATTTTTTGCAGGAAGATAGAGGTTTCCGTGGGTATGTGTGGGTGGGCACGGAGGATCGAGATGATTTGAATATTGATTTTTTTCCCGGGACGTGCGGAGGAGGATGGAATATTATGGCGAAAGTTATCTGAAGTATTTTGTTTACGATTTAAAGCGAGGATTTTCTTTTTTATATTCGAAAACGTTTGCATAAATATATATACGAAAAATCGTTCTACCTATATGTATCTATCTACGAGCAGTTTCATAAAACCTCGGAAACAACGCAGCCATACCTCTTGCATCTTTGATCCACCTCTCGACTATCCCTCGTAACCCGTGCGAGAGCTGATATATATATGCGTATACATAAAACGGTGCGCGTTTGATCGGCGCCGCGCGCAGCGAGGAAGAACAGCAAGAGAGAGATGGTGAGACAAGGGTTTGCCCTTTTGGAACGAGCATCGTGCGCGCCGGCGGCGCTATTTTCGAGAAGAAGCCCCCCGCTTTGATGCAGGCGCCACGACATTGTCCGACGCGAGCTTAGCTCGCTGCGCCTTTTTTAGGGGAGAGTGAAGAGGGGGAAACGAGGTTAGAATGAATGTTTGATGAGAGGGTGCCGCGTGTGCGGTTTTTCTTAGTCGCTGGATTTTATTGTAGGGAATAATAAGAAAATGAAATGTTTGGTCTGGTTTATGAAGTAAAAGTAGGTTTGTATTTTCGAATGAATAACGAAATTTCGATCTACTTTCCGCGGGGCATATAACGTAGCCGGGAAAACGTTGAACCCGATATTATTTCCCGCTGTATGAGCAAGAGGAAGATATTGAAGAAGGAATTCAGGGGGAAGGGTAAACAGAGATAAGAGGGAGATATAAGCTTACAAAGAAAGTGAAGCGCGGAAGTTTTTGCAGTATATCGCTAGCGCGAAGAGAGGGATAGGGGCACGCGCGGAATAATTCAAATAGCGAAGACACGTTGATCCAGTGAGATAAGTGAAAGAGATTTTTGCTCCGATTCTTTCCGATCTAAAAGCATTGTGTAAAATGCACACACACGAGCGTAGTGCAAGAATAGTTCTTCATAATTTATAACGCTGGAAGAGAAGCATTTTCGAGCTTCAATTCCTATTTGCGAAATATATCATATGAATTATATAATAATATTGACTCGACACTGCGATCGAGTTTATAATAAACGAATGACAGAATTACACTATTTTTCCTGAATACATTGCCCCTTCGTCAGAGCCTAAACCCGCAGCCTATAAAAAGACGGCGGTGGCGATGATCCGAAAATACACGACTACGCTCTGACTCAATACACGGCATAATCGAACGGAAGGCGCGGATAAAACGAGCGTATAAACCCAGAAACCGTCGCGACGAAGGATTCGCGTTTATAAATAGCGCAACCGAGCGCGCGCGTACTGTGGCGTTAAAAATAGAGGCGCGGTAAAAAGCGAAGAGAGAACGTATCCGCGGCGGGGTAATCGGCTTTCCGCGACGCCTCGTCCCCTCGCCGAGATATCGTAAGTCACGTGCTGCGTGGTTCGCGAGAATTTTCGCTCGCACTCGAAGGTGGGGTGGAATCTGCGAACAAAGGGTGCGTGGATTTTGAAGAGGTTTAGTAGTGCGGTGTCGGAGAATGTAGGTCTTAAAAGTTGTGCTAGTGGTTGGGAAGCGGGATATTGTTAAAGTTTGAGATGGTTTTTGTTTGGATTTTGTTAGTTAGATTGTTTTTTTACGTTTGAAAAATACTTAATTATTTTCATGGGGACAATAAACTATGAAGTCATTGTTTGAAAGTATAATAATGAAGTGCTTACTGCGCTATTTTAATTAAACACTCTTGAGAATTTTCAGTTTTAAACTTTTGTCTCTTCTCCTTGGCTTTATATTTTGTTTTTGTTGCACTGGGAGTCGATTCACTCGACTGACTTTTACTACAGAAAGTTTATTCTCCTGTTGTTCAACTTCTGATAAAGTTAAGGAAACAGAAATTTATTGTTTTCAGGAATTGTTGAACTTACTGTTTTGTTTATATAACTGTGACTTCAAGCTCTATCTGCATTGTACAATGTTACATTATTCTTTTTAATTTTTTATGAATAAATGGAAGAACCATCTATATTTTCAATTTCAATTTGAATATTTCTCGGATAAAAAAATAATATCGTAATCATCGATATTTTCAGAAACATTTCATGTTCGATTTTCACTTTTTTGGAACTCATCGAATTACATTTGGAAATAACAATACCACATAGAAATGCTAATATTTTTCATCACTATATACGTTTTAAATAATTCGTTATTCTATCTACAACATTTGAACTGGCAATCCAGCAGTTGAGAAAATATCATCTGCAATAAATATCCTCCAACCGTCAATCAATCTTTTATTTATGCACAGAGAAAAGAAAATCTTTAGTGTTAACGAACGGACGTTTGGATATGAACAAACGAATGTTTATTTATAGTTAGACAAATTCGTTAACAGTTAAGTCACGAATCGTTTGAATAAACAAATCAAACTTAATTGCTAACGAATTTGTCTAACTATAAATGAACATTCCATTTGTCCATATCCAAACATCCGTTCGTTAACAGTAAAGATTTTCTTTTCTCTGTGCACTCGTTAGTAGCGTTTTTCATTACAGTGACAACAACTCTTGTTACAACAACTACAACCGCGAATCTCTTCAGATTCCGCAAGACGCGCGTAAATATATTTAGCCGCTGATTTTTCCGCGGAGAACAATGCGAGCGCGTGACACGCTTTTTCCCCCGTCTCCTGTATATGAATAATGCATCCGTCTTATTTCCAGCTCGATTGCCGAGCTTATCCCCCGCTCCGGTAACGGAGCATCCATATGAATCGCGGACTTTTTTTTATTTCTTGATCATTGTTCATCAAGGTAGCTTTCTTAGCGAGTTTTATAAGACTAAAGTATTTAGTTTAAGATTAAATTACCTATGCATTAAAAAGATCAACGTTATTTTCACCACAACCACCATCCATTTTTCTAATAAACAACATCTCCTTCGCATTATAACATCCGACAACGCAGCTGCACCCGCATATTCCAATCTCGCGCAGCGTCCCATCGCACATTTAAGACGTATAAATATTCGCGCTCGCGCCGTCTTCTTCGGAAATTCAGGCGAAAACCTCTCTCTCTCTCTCTTTCTCCCTCCGTACTTCCGTGCTCTTACACTTTTCACAGACTCGCCGGCCGGTTATCACCGCATGGAAATGGCGCCGCGACATCGTCGTGTAATATCCATACGAGTGGCAGCCTCATATGCATTCATAAGATATTCACGAGCTCCGCGCCGACGCTACCGCGGTGATATCTACTCTCCTCTGCCTCTTAATGGAAATTTCCGCGGTGTTTTTCTTTTTTCGCGCTCGCGCGCTCGAGTCTGGCGCCATTCTTTATTCAAAGCTTTTTTAATACCCTGTGTCTGAGCGCGCACTGCGCGAGTTTAACGAGTGTGTGATTTGCGAGGATGGTTTTGTTACAAAGGGCACCACCGTAATGGTCGCGTGGTTTATTATACGTAGAAGAACGACGGTTCGTTCGTGATGTTTCTCTGTCTGCTTGGACGATGTGTGTATGCGTATAGTAATGGAGTCTGAAAATGTAAAGTTTATACTGGGGGTGAGGTCTTGTATTCTTTGGGAAATCCATTAGCATATTTCGCGTATATAGAGCGGATTCGGGAGCGTACGGAGAATTTGGAAATGCTAATTAGAGGAAAGGGAGTGGAAAAATTTGGTCAAAGTTCAAAAATTTACATTGCAAGTGGATACACTGCAGTGGGCGCGCGCGCACACGGGGGTGAATGTACATGTACATATAATATGTATGTATATATATATACGTTTGACTAATTCTAGCTAGTTTCTACTCGAGGGTAAATATGCTCCGCACGTAGCGAATGAGTTAGGCAACGCTAACTCCTTTTAAATTTGTTATGTTTCCTTTTCTAGGATATATATGGCTTTAATTAAGGCGTCGCTTAATTAGCTCCAGCCAAGTTCTAATTCGAGATTTACGATTTAAATACTCTTGTATTATTTAAACTATACTTTAACGTATATTAGAAGTAACTCATATATGTTTCATAATTTTATGCCGTCTGCGGCATCCGAGTACTGTACTGCTTAATACGCTATATGCACGTTATTTGTGAAATTGTTTCGGTTTTACAATAGATATGAGTGATATAGTAGATCAGAAAAGTGAATAAACATAACAACAAAAAGAAATCAACATATTTCATTCCCTACTCTAATAAAAAACTATTAATCCCCAATAATCTTATCCAGAAAAAAATATTACGATAGGGTTAACTACCCAATATATAGACGGTTAAAGCAGACGACATTCCAATAGATAGAAGGCCTTCTAATTAATGATACAACTTACTGTTAAATAGGTAGGCCGTAATAAAAAAATTATATTCAGTTAATTTTGAATTCTTCTTCTAAGTAAAATATATAGTTTGGCTTAAAAGTTCAAGCTACTTATTAATTAAACTTTTACGCTACTAAAAATATCCTTTGAAACACACAACAGATCCAACAACTCCGACATCGACAAACAACTTTCTCCGCGAGAAAACATCAAACAAGATATTATCTTATCCCCACCATCTGCATTCAAACACCCAGGCTTATTCAACTCCGATCCCGCATGCAGGCAACACGCGGCCGCCGTTGCGCACGAGCGCGCCGTTTGATTCTTCACAGGAGTCGCGTACCAGGAGCGCAGGAGGCAGTGGAGCAGCGAGGAGTCGGTCAGACGTGGGTCACTATATATATATAGAGCCGCGGTGGCAGAGGAGCTTTCAGCCACAAAAGGAGAAGGAGAAGAGAGAGAGAGAAAGGGGGATAGCGAGGGAGACACCCTGGGAATCAGGGTAGCAGAGGTGGACGGAGATGTTGTTGGGAGAAGATGAGAGATAAGTGACTATGCGAGTGTATTGTGAATAATGAAAGGATATAGCGGGGAGAAGGAAAATATAATTTGGTATTTCTAATTTTTAATTTTGTATGTATGGGTATGGTAGTTTTACTATATATAATAATTAAAGGAATGTGCGATGTAAATCGTTTGACCAAAATTTAAGTAATGAAAAAGGTCTTATAATACCAAGAATCCCTTACTCATTCCAAGACGCCTAACAGCACTTCGACTGTTGGCATTGTTAATGACAGGAGCAAGACTCCCCACCTCTCTCGAATATGCATACGGCTTTCGGAATGAAGATCGCAATTAGTTTGCCGAGCATCGCTGTGTACACCCAAGAACTCAAACATTCATGCGCGCACACACACCAACCCAGCCAGCCGTATAAGGAAAGATAAAGATAAGGACGGCAGGAGGGCGAGATAGAATTCGCGCGCGCGCGTCGGTGCAGTAGGTCAACGACCCAAAGACTCCGCTGCACGTACACGTAAAACCCCTCCTCGCGAAGATAAGGATGCACGCGCGAGGGCAGGGGGGTCTATAAATTAATTAGCCAGAGTCTATAGGAGAGAACAAGAGATAGCGCGAGCGGATGTAAATCTGCGTTAAGTCGCGACCGCAAGAGAGATGGAGTCATATAACGAAGAGTTCGACAGGCGGTCGGAAGAGTATTATATTGACGGGAGATGTGGGCTTTTTGAGTCGGTTATCGGATTCCCGTCGGATTAGAAGGGAGAGTGGCACTGGGGTTATGGATTTTCGAGGTTGATTTTGACTCGCTACTGGTCTCGATACGGCCGGCGTGTATGTGTGTGTATCGCGAACTTCGACTTCGCGGTGTAAGCGGTACGACCGGTCCATTATCGGAGTTTAATTGAGTTTTACTAATAATGCCGGCAGTTGGTGGAACTATTGGAGCGTGATTTTTTTGTGAAGTGCAGGATTCGAGTTTTTCGATTATTTTTTGTGGGTCACTTTTCTATTGTAAACTTCGCGCGCTATATACCTATATATGCGCTGTAATTCAATCCTGTGCTCGAGTTCGGGCTCAGTTTATTACAACAATATTACAGGGGGCGATTCATAACTGCGTAATACAATTTACATCGGAGTGCATTAAACTGGATTAAGCCGAAGATGTAAAAGTTAGCGCGGCGGTTGGTGCCCCGTGGCAGTCGCTTTTGCCAGTTTCATTTCCGGCGAATTGCCGCGGTCAAGCCCGCAGCTCTAGCGTAGTTTCGAACTCGCGCGACTATTGGGTAATTAGGCATTTTTATTGAAACTCTCGTACTTACGGGCGTAGCGTGTGTGTCTGTGTACACGTGAGTTCTGGACATTGTTAGATTTTATGCGGCTAATCCGGGCGGCGTTTGGATTTTGATTTGAGCGCGAGATAGAATTCAGCAACAATATCAAGCCCGAAATAATTTGATATGGATTAGGTTTTCAAATAATCAATGATATTCTATTCTAAAATTGGCATAAGCGCGCACTCGTGTCGTATTTCAGAGGTATAATGGCAGATTGACCAGTTAATTTAAAAGCATTATCGATACAATGATTCGGCCGATACTTTGACAATAATTTTAGACAATTGAATGCAAAAGGTTAATTAATATTATACATATAGCGAACTATAGCCAAAGCATTGAATATTATACAACAATCACAAAGTCCATGAACGCCAACTATATTCCCGGCGCAAATTACCAATTTATCAGGATTAATATTATATATGTATTTCGAAATTGCAGAACCTCGGTACAACGGAATTATTTTCAACCAAAAAGAAAATCCAAATACATGCCACGAGCAATTTAAACCTCCCGATGCGCGTACGTGACATTCTCTACAGCGTATTTACATTTCAATGGGTGGACCAGACCTTGCAGACACCGACAAAACAAAACCTCCCAAAAACGCGGGCAAATCGCCGTCGCTAAAACCAACACACACACACACACACACACACACACACATACGCATACATACACATACGCACAGATCCAAAATCGACGCGCATTACCCTGCGCGCGTAAAAAAAAACGGACCGACGCAGCGACTCGTGAATCGATCGCTGTACACTGGTGCGTCGGCCGAAAACTCTCGCCTGCAGCAGCAGCATTGGGCAAGTATGTATATATGTACGCGCGCATATTTCATGCGTGCGAGCTCGCAGCAGGGGGTGTGTAACGAACGTCTCGCATGGGAAATCCTAGCGGCAATATGGGCGAACTTCCAGTCGACCCCCTGCGGCTGCCTGTAGGAATGTAGTATAGCGTACACGTGTGTATATTATGTAATAGGGGCAAGGGGGAGAGAGAGAGAGAGAGAGAGAGAGAGAGAGAGAGAGAGAGAGAGAGAGAGAGAGAGAGAGAGAGAGAGAGAGAGAGAGAGAGAGAGAGAGAGAGAGAGAGAGAGAGAGAGAGAGAGAGAGAGAGAGAGAGAGAGAGAGAGAGAGAGAGAGAGAGAGAGAGAGAGAGAGAGAGAGAGAGAGAGAGAGAGAGAGAGAGAGAGAGAGAGAGAGAGAGAGAGAGAGAGAGAGAGAGAGAGAGAGAGAGAGAGAGAGAGAGAGAGAGAGAGAGAGAGAGAGAGAGAGAGAGAGAGAGCGTATACGTATGTATATGCATGTAAGCGCGAAGATGGAGTTTTCCTCGGGAGGAGTTCGACTGGGAGGGCTGATTGCGTTTGGGAGTGGCGCACGTATGTGGATCGATGCGTGTGTGCGTGCGTGTTTGTGTGTATGTGTGTGTGTGTACGGGTAGAAGGGAATTATTTCGCTGCTGGTGCGGGTAGGGCGGTGATGGCTCAAGTTTGTTTATGGTTGGTGTGATTGCAAGGGAGATGGTTTTCAGATGAGCGGGGAAGGACGTAATCTCGGTTTTTGGAGTGAGTGTGTGGGATAGGTTTTTAATGGGATATTGGAGAAATGTTTAGTGGAAATTAATAAAGGGTAATTGATATTGATACGTTTTCGTTTGAATTCCAATTCGGAATTTTGTGATTACGTTGTTATTTTTCGCTAATTAATGGTATTAACGCATGCAAAGAGCTTACGAATACCGGCGATAATGAGAATTCAATCGTTCTCATTAGAAGTTTACCTGGAACAGAACAAAAACGAAATAACGTTTAATAAAAAGGGTCATTGTGATTATTAAAAATGTAATTAGAAAAAATTAATTATTTTTCATTCAAATATGATATGAAATTAATTTATTTTAATAGACGATGATTTTGGTAAATAAATAAAGTTAAGATCGTAGTGTAAATTTTGAGTTTTGGAAAATAATAACATATTTTCTTATAATTATTCAATATCTCAATCTATCTGGTATAGGTTTGTGATTTTTGTAGTCGATGTATACATTGTTCGTACGTCCGAAAATAATAATTTTTAAAAATTAGTCGACACTACATTTAAAGCAAAATCACACAAAACGAAAATACGTAAAAATAATCTTACACTTACTAACTCCACTTCAACCGAACAAATCCATTTTTCGTTTCAGTAGCTCAAGACCAACAAAAAGGCGAGAACATTCCGACACGGCTATCCGCTCGCGGCGTCAAGAATGAGACAAGAGCTACAATAATGGATTTCTGAAAGTTTTTTCCGGCCAGCAGGGCTTTGTCCTCTCTTCTCCTCGAAATATATGAAGTTTCGCGATCGCGAAATTAGCGACTCTTTAAGGCCGCGCGTCTTTCGTCGGCTCTCGTCTGGCTGCGAAAAATAAAAAGGTAGAAGTCCGGGGAAAACTTTACACGTCGGGCGAAAAGCGAAGAATCTGCTCGGCTTACGCCACGAGTATATATACTGTACAAAGCCGCCGAAGATTACGATGAAAAAAGTGGAGGAAAAGTGAGCGGCACGAAGACAGGAGATTGATGAAGTGATTTTTATTGATTTTGTGGATCTATTGTTTATGAAGTTTCTTTCCATCATACTTCATTCTAATAAAAATGTAAAGTTTCATAGACCTACGAATAAAAATGAAAGTAAAAGTACAATATCACTGTTTTATTTCTGTAAAATAACACAATTACGTCCGACCTAAAGCAACACAAAGTCCACTTCATCACTATATCCGCACTATACATTCGCCACTGGATTCCTGCCTCTCAACTCAAGCAAACTAATTTCGATGGATCGAAACTGGAGGAGCAAGACGACCTACAAACAAAGTCACTCTCGCGGCCACTGTTTCCCCACGCGCCCTCATCGGCAAAAGAAGATCAAAAGAAAAGGAAGAAAAGAAGGGGAGGGGGCGAAGAGACATCGCATCGTCGCAGGGTAATAGGGCGAAGGAAGGAGAATAAAGGAAAAACTAAGCCCCGCGAAACTGCGGAAGTTAGGTACTACCACTACTACGCCGAAGGCTGTTTTCGCAAGCAGCCGAGAATGGCCGAGCAGCGTACTTTTTCCAATAGCTACCGCTGAATATTGAGAGCCAGTGGAGGAGAGACAGAGTTTCGATGGGAGAGAGAAAGGGAGAATCTGATGAGGAGGACGTTGTCTTAGGATCCGCAGGTGGAAGATGAAGCGAGAGAGGCTGTTTGGAGTGAGGCTCCGGAGAAATTGGTAGTTTTCGTTGGTAAGGAGCGACGGAGCATTGTTATAGATTTTTGGGGAATTTGATTAATTGAGGTAAATTAAAGGTGATGTAGTTTCTATAATTTAATTAAAGCTATTTTAAAGCATCATAAATTGATTTTATAATTGCACGGGTACAAAGGTGAAAGCGAGAATTCGTGAAAACTGAAAATCTTAACTCCATTCGAGCTAATAAGAATTATATATTTCTTCGAATATATTTTATTAATTTTGTTTCATGTATTATTAATCAAATTTGCAATTATTCAAAAAGTAAGAACAGAAATCTCCCAAACCTCGCATTTACACAAGTACGTAGCAATAAAACCCTACTTGGCAAGTACATAAGCCCGACCCTCCTCCTGTCTATGAATAGCCTTTCCAAAATTACAAATCTCTCTCTCTCTCTCTCTCTTTCTCTCTCAAGACGTTAAAAGGTAACTAATTAAGCTCTTCCCGCGATTCCTTACACGCGCGCACTCGAGGCGCCACGTTAATGCCTGGAAGATTAAGAACACTAAAATGTAGAATAGCTCGAGGCACACAGTAAACCTCTTGTAATAGTACCGTAAACTCGCGCTTTTATACGCGTCGAGCGCAGGCGAGTAGTCCGCTGAACGCGAATTATCCCGCGGGGGAATGATTATTTGAATAAAAACGATTAAGCTGCTGAATCAATCATCTGTGGGTTGGCATGTGTTAGCAGTTTGTGTTATTTTTTATTAATCTTTTAAACATTTGTTCATTTAAGAGAATAGTAATATTCAAATAAACTAAAATTTTCAGATTAACTCATGGTTTAATACAATGATCCTTAATAATCTATTACATATATATTTTCCAGTCAGAAAATTTTGCTTCAAATTAATGGTAAATAATTTTGAACGTATAAAGTTAAGATTAGTTTGAAACATTTTCACAAACACGTATAGAAAAACTTCTTGCCCGCCTTCACCAGAAAATATTTTCCACCCGATAAATCACCCCCGAAAACAATAACCCAAGCCCCAATCGTCTAATTTCAACCCTTTCCCCCACACCCGTTTTTCCCAACCCTCCTCACCTCCAAATATTGAATCTGTCATAACGGAAAAACAAAAACAACAACGTCGCCGTCCCACGACCTTTCCGTTCTCGTAACATACGTCGCACCGCCGCCGTCACCCCTCGGCCTCGTAAATCTTCTTTTATTCCCGGGGCAAACAGCCCGGAGGGGGAGGCTAAGCCGCGGGCGGGATTCGAGGCACGTTGCTCGCGTCGTGCCCGTCGCCAAGATCGCGCAGGCTAACGATTCTTAACGAATATTCCCCTGATTACAGGGACGAGCGTGGATTACGGCGCGCGCGCGCACGCGCTGCGAGAAGTGACGCGGAGCGCGGAGGTAGAGGTTCGGTGAATACGAAATGCGGGATGGTGGGAGGGGGTGAGGATGATTGGGGCGAAAGTTCGATGGGAAAACTATTTGTCTTGCGGAGCAGCGAATTGAATTATCGAGGCGGCGAGGGCGAACGAACGAGGGTAGCTCCATTGATTTTCATTTGAATTTATCGGTGGTGAGGTGTGATGGTTTGCGAGTAAATTTAATTTTCAAATGCTATATTGAAGTTTTCGTTGCTGTTTTTTTTTTTGTTATGAATAGTACTGATTTTAATTAAATTTGAGTTTTTTAATTGGACGAACTTTTTAATTTATAATTATTAAAAAAAAGAACTTGAACTTGATAACCGTTCTTTTATTTCGTAAAACAATGATGACCAGACTATTCATTAAATTTTTAATTTTCTTTCGCGTTCCCCTCGCGATGTAAAAAGTTTTTTGTTTCAACTTGGCTTTCTTTTTATTTGACTGCATTTTGCTGGTGAAGCTCCTTCATAAAAGATCTTCCATCAAACATTAAACGCACGCAAAAACATTTAAAACTTAATTGCTGACTTTTAGTGGATTTTCTTCTATTGTTCATGTTCAATTTTAATTACAAGATTTTAAATTCATATGAGCAATGTACTGACTTCTTTGAATTAACGGTTAAAAGAATTGATCGGAATCCATACTTCATTTAGGAATAATTATCGAGTTCTGAACTTTACCACATGTCTTTAAGAGTTGTTTGACACTATAATCAATGAAACCAAAACTTCAACCATAAAATGGTTTAAAAATTCACTCTTCGCCACTTCGCCATTCTCACTTTTAAACCACTCACCTAAACCCACCTTTGAATTCACTCAATAAAAATCGTTCTCTCCCAGCTCCGATAAAAAAGGGCACGAGCTGGAGACCTGCACACTTGCTCGTATACGCTGAAAAATTGCGATAAGGAGGCGGTAAAGAAGAAAGCGCGTACCTATATAACGGCGCCCGTGATCGTAAGTCAGCGCTCGGCCGGCGGGCACAGTAACCTCATCATGCGATAATTTCGCGTAGCTAAATCCGTCCAAAGATCGTAAATCGTTTTATGTCAAATCCTGACTCTCTTCCACTCTCTCTAACTTCCTGTACTGCGTCGGAGCTACGAAAACTGGAATATGTGCGCGATTCTTTTAGAAGCATTGTGCGAATGAAGCCATGGGTTGAGGCTTTTTAAAACTTAGGGATTAAATTTGGCTCCATGAATTAATTCCAAAGAAATAAATAAATTTATTGTATTGTTATAAAATTAAAGATTAACTAACAAGATTTGTTAAATTACTCGAAATTTGCACGTAATTTAAAGATAAAGCATAATTTTATCCTTTTTATGAGTATAAAATTAACGCTTCGTTTATCTAAAATATTTTCCAGATAATTAAAACTTTTTGTTGATGGAACGTGCTAATTAGGGCATGGAAAAAGCTTACTGATACAGCAGCACAGCGGTGGCAGCATCGGCGGCGAAATACGCCCGCAACAGTGAAAATTCATTTACGATCGTCAAAAGCTTACCTGAAACAAAAACAAGAACAAAACTGTATTAAACAAATTGCAAAGGACAGGATTTCCCTAATAATTAGGACGTTTAATTAACACGTGTCCGGAATGAACAATCGCGCAATGTATGCGAGTGCTAATTTTGTGTCGCGATTGAATATAGTTTCCGATAATCATAATACGCACAGCTGATCTCTGTTTTCGCTGATTATTCGTTATGTACTGCGAAAAGTCAGAAATTATAATACCCTTTGAGGATTAGTTCTTTATATTTCAGCTTTGAGGGGATTGTAATTATTATCCATATATTTATAACTAAAGAATTTTTGGCTTTGTAATTAAATACCATGTTTATATCTGCTAAATATTGTATTTTGTATTCTCAATAATTTTCATGAGATATTATACAGTTTTCAAATATATAATACTGATGAGTTAATTACTTCTTCAGTAGTGGATATCAACCATTTTATTATGAAAAGTACTTATTTTACTAATTTCAAAATTGATCATTCCTTGCCAAAATAATGTACATTCAACACTCTAAAATAGCAATCATCTCGTATACTACGTTAAAACGTAATTAGCCTTCATTATTCTAAATTTAGCACCCAATCAACTTAATAACCTTTTCCTTGCGTCCAAGCCCTTTCCTTTTCTTCATCCAACCCCGTTAAATACCTAAAAAATCATATCCACTCCGGCCCTTTCCGCAATGCATTTAGAACCTCGAAAGCCTTTGCAGCTACTCGCGCACATATAATTCAGCCTCGGAGTTTCGTCCGAGCCTGAACTGCAACGTTAGTGCACGTGCTACAGTAGCAGCAGCTCCTGGAAGACGTCTCACGCCGCGGGCATTTGCAATTCCAAGACCGCCGCAGGTGCGGCCGCTGCTGCAGCGGCTGAGAAAATCTCGTGCCTGCCCCGGAAGATATCGGACCCAAGTCTCAAGGATTGCAGGTAAGCGGGCTTGGAGGTTGTCGACTGAGCTTTGGTTGGCTGTTGTTTGTGGACTTTAGGTATAAGTGGAATTAAGAAAGACTGACTGAAGTTGTTTTAAAACGAATAATTATCATAATGTATTCAACTTTTGGTTAAGGCAAATTATTTTTAACCTGAGCATTTTTTTTATTCTGAAGACTTTCGAACTTCGTATCTCTGAAGAAACCTATTCGGTCACGGCCAAAACTATACTCCTTGAAAATAACGCAGCCACGTATAGCTACATAGCTGAAGCCACTTAGCAGAGCTCCGTCTCGTTCCTCAAAGCTTCGTCTCCTCTCATCTGGGGGCCGCACGAGCCCGCACCTTCCGCGTACACTCGCCCGCGGAGGAAATTATTCTGGAGAAAGATAAGCTCTCTCTCTCTCTCTCTCTCTGATATATAAGAGAAGAAGCGCGCAGCATCGCAGCGTCAGTAGCACGCGCCTTTGTCTCTTTGCCGGAGAGCGAGATAGAGATTAAGCGGAGGCTAAAAGGCTACCGGCGCGCGCTCTCCCTTCTCGTCATTGTCTTGCCATAAGGTGGCGCGCCCATTAGTCAAAGAAATCCATTGTGCAGCGCGTGCGCCCAGGTACTGCTTAATGACCGAGAAATTATTTCGCTGCCTAATTAACACCGAGCCTTGGTTCCTGCTTCCGCTGCTGCTGCTGTACGCGCGCGCTTTCATTTCAGGAGGTTATTGTTTTTCGTTTTCTTTTGGTTTTCTCCGAGGCTTTTGAATAAGAAGAAAGAGAGAGAGACTGGGTTTCTTGGCATCGCTATCGTTCCGCCGGGTTTCGAGAAAAAGAGGGAGAGAGGTAAGATGCAATGGTTGGGTTAGTTGATTGAGATTGAAAAAGACAAAGTGGAGTGCCGCAGTAGTTGTACTTAAAAGTTATCAAATGATTTTTCAGCCGGACTTTTGTGATGGTTACAGAAAAGTCGCAAGTTAAATAAAAGGGTATCTCCTTCATTATAGTATTTCACTTTGAAATGGATCCACGAATAAAAAGCATCAGATGCTTGTTTTCAAAAGTTCTATATTATTCTGAAGTCGGCATCAAAAGATAATCAGATTCTACGGTGTTATTAATAGTATTATAGTGTCGGTATAGAATAAGTTAAGCTCTAAAATTCATATTTCAACCAGAATGTCTGAACTAAGCTGTCCTACTTATACTGACACAGGCAGTAATATACGTCATCACTATACAGTCATTAAAAATTTTGAAATGTTCACAAATTTATGGAATTTTAAGAAATTAAAAATATTGGTCCCCGAAACCATTACAGAGAAGTTTATTGCGAAAATAAAAATTATTCAAGTTCATTAAAAATAAATCCCCATCTACACCCTATTCCAACCTTCTATCCCACCCTTAAAAAAAAATTTCAATCCACCCCTCACGCCCCCACCTCGCCTCTTAAAAATTAATCCTTCCCGTCTCTTTTTCCATCCCCTACACCCGCCCCCCTCGGACCGAAGCCATAATATCGCCGGCGCTCTCGTAAACCCGGGGACTTAATGTTTAACGAAATGCACATCGTCGGCGGGGAGGGTCGTGCATCCCGTGACTATACGGTGCGCGGCCGTTATAGGCTTGTTTACCTTTGGAACCGAGGAATCGCGAAAAGCCCTCCACTCTCACTCATACATACACACACCGTGCGAAGTTACACAGCGCGGCGCGGAGTTTCAGGAGGAGCCATAATTAAGCCTGGTAATGCGATCATTGCGCGACTTGCCACCTTGGAAGCGGCCCGCCCGTCGTACCCCCGAAGACAGTTTACCGTTCGCCCGGCTCCCTTCGCATAACGAACTTAGCGTGCAGCGTCGTCGTCCCGTGTGTTACACGGCTGCGAGGTAGTGCAGCATTGCGCTTAAAAGTTAGCGGCAAGTGGCTCCTCGTTATAAACTGCGGTGCACGGTATGAATGGGAGGGGGCCGGGAGGGATGGGAATTCGGGTTTCTTCCGGCAGGGGTTTTACGTGTGAGAGAATGGATTAATATTTCAGGAAACGGGAATTTCGTGCCACGAGAAGCGCGATTAAAGTTGCGCGAAGTGTAGAAAGGTGGAGGGTGGGATAGCTACGTGGCATTTTTTATAACAGTCGGCTGTATGGAGCGGAGTAGCGTAATTGGAGCGAGAAGAAGGTGAACAAATTTCTTTTTTTGGCTGGCTATAAATCTTAGTTTTCGGTAAAGAAGTTTACGGAGTGGATTAGAAATTTAAAAAATTTTTAGTGGCGTTTTTAAATAACTAATGTATTAATGCTGAGAGATGAAAATAAATTTTAAGATAGAAAAGAAATTTTTAAGAATAGTAATGTCATGAACATTACTAACTATATGATGTAAACATCAACAAACATAGTTACACTCATTGCCATCTCTAATAATATAGTTTCAAATGTCAACATTTTTTTTTATTATCAACATAAAAAGGAGAAACATATACGCACATCATCGAAAGTACGAATGACGTCAAAATGTCATGACGTGAGAATGTAATTAAACCGTGCACATGTATACACAGCTGAATTCCAATGATCGTAAATTCGTCATAACTGCTCGCCATTCGTCATAAAAACGGAGCTTACGTCGCGGGTTACGATCCTGAACATATTATTCTGTAGCGGGAAAATGCATTATTTATGATGCGTAACGAATTTTTTTTTTTTCAGTATAGTTTATTTCAATTTTAGACAATAAAATTTATACGCTTCGACATTCAAACGCGTTGCGTTCACAACGTTCTCGCAATGCCATTTCATATTTATATTCATCGAAAATAGAATAAAACTTTACTCGTTTATATAATTTCGCTTCTTTCAAAGAACTCGCAAATACTCTCTCGAATCCGGTATTTATTTATATCAAAGCTAATTACTCACAAAAGACACTTCAGCCTCACTCTCATAGCCATAAGACGATATTTTCCGCGTAATCAGCTGCGGAGAGAAGTTTCCCTCTCACGCAGCAGCAGCCCTCGAACTTCTCCATTAAAACTTGAAAAATGCCTGCCCCCTCCCCCTCTCTTACCTTTAAACCCTTCTCTCTCCCTCTCGCCACCGGTGTCGTCAAAGTACACCACTCTCGCAAAGTCTTTCCCCCCGTAATTCGCACAATAACGAGATCGTCGTTGGCGTTGAACGACGCGAGATCTCCGGCGGTTATTAACGGGAAATAAGCGCCCGCGTGCGCGCGGGTGGCAGCCGATTAAGTCCTTAATTATGCTGAGGGGGAGAAACTTACGCCGATTGACGCGCACGGGCGCAAACTTAATCGCGGATCGTGGAATTGATTGGATGTATATATAGACACACAGCGTGCGCCGCTGCCGGAAATTCATTTCGTCGTTCGTTTGGCAAGGGTCTGCTACGTGAATTTTTTCGTTTTCACGATGAGAATATATATATACAAGCGCGTGCGGAGGTAGGACGATGAAGCGCATGCATGTGTACGAGGAAAAGCAGGAGGAAACATTTTTTTAGTTAAACGAGTTTGTACGCAACGCTCGTACATCGTAATAAAAAACATGGATATGCTTCGAGATTACGTATGGAATGCACAACAAACGCGTGTATGATCTTCACAGTAGGCTGTGGTTTTTTGTCAGTGTAGATCGGAGAGTAGATCGTCTGACGAAGTTGGACTAGTAAACGTGTGAATATATGTGATGGAACGAGGAAAATCGTTCCGAGATTAAAATGAACCAAACTATGTATCAATGAACAGGAAAACGAGTTGATGTAATATAGCGCGAGAGGATAAAAAAGCGATAAACACATGGTGCGTGGTTTGGACAGCTCCAGCGTTATTCCATCAGCCATTTTTCTCCAGCTTTCATAACGGTATACTTACTGAATTTTACTTTGTAATAAACGCGCTCCCAGCATATATTCATTACGAACTAAAACAACAACAACAACGTACCCGCTTATCCGCAAAACTCCCCTCTCCTACCCCGTTTTAATATTAAACCCATTTTGATACGCGGCGCAAACGGCTCTCTCTGTGTACGTTAGCAAACAGACCGGCTTGCAATTGCACCGCGTACTAAGAAAACGCTAATTGCCAGGAGCGCAGGGGGTTGCGGGTAAAAAAGTCAATTTCGCCGGGTTAAATTAGAAAACGCGTAATTAGAAGTAACGATCAAAGAGAACCGCTTCTGCACCGGCTCGCGAGGAATCGACTTTTCCATCGATACACGCGATATTTCGGTTGTATACGAGCGAGCGCCCGCCGTTAAACATTTTTTTTTCCATTCGCCGGCTGCGGTCGCCGCAGGCAGGAGTAGATGGCTGCAGGGCTCAGGTGTACAGTATGGGTTTTCCTCCCCCTCAGCGTCGACGGTATGGCGGTGACGGATTTTTTGTCTCTGCGGGGCGAAGGACGGAGGAAGCGCGCGGTTTGGGGTATGAAATTTTAACGCTTGGCCCTGGGCGCCGGCTAATTAAGGGGATAGCGCGTGGAAGATGATATTTTTCGGGGTAGGGGTGGGTTTTATGATTTTTTTCGTTTTGCACGAAGTGGGGTGAGGTGTGGTTATTTTAGCTTGATATAAATTTTTGCAAATGCTTTTCGGGGTTGAACGAATTTTATTATACTTGAGGTGGCCCTTCCCTGTTTTTCCGAGTGAATTTTAAGATTTATTAATGTTATTTTTTCGCATACTGTAATATAAGTAAAGGTATAACTTGAATAAAGGGAACTTCAACAATTGAATAAAATTTTTTGTAACAAAATTCGTCTTCTCTTAAAGTAAATACAGCCACCTAAACAAAAATTCAATAAAACACTGGAATCTTTTTCAATTATTATCCGATTTTAATTTGTAAGGTCTCATTTTGTTTCTTGTTCAATTTCAGGGGAAAGTACTCATATAAAAAATAAATAATTATCAAGACCTGCAAAGCTACGTCCGATTATTTATAAGTATGTGCGTGTTTTTTTTTTACAAACAAGAGGCTGTATTTACTTTAAGAGAGGTTGAATTTTGTTGCAAAAAATGTTATTCAATACTTGAAGTTCCCTTTATTCAAGTTATACATTCACTTTATTTCAGTATGCGAAAAAATCATATTAATAAATCTTAAAATTCACTCGGAAAAACCGGGAAGGACCACCTTAATTAAATTTTTATTTCATCGCGAAATCTAGTTTTAAAAATCCACAGCATTTAATAATTCTTCCGGAAATTTCAATTAAATTTTCTAAAGAGATGAGGTACGTTTCTCGTTGAATTATTTTACGCCAAAAGGTTTACGTCCGTCGGAAATTTTCAAAAATCCAAAATTAATTTCCAGCTAAAGCCAAAATTGCTTTTACAGTTTATAAATTTACGTAACAAGCAGGGAGGACTGGGGTAAAAATAATAATAATATTTAAAACTAAAATTGTTTTTAGTTTACATTCAGGTAACTAAAATCGACTTGGTTAGCCAACAAAATATTTGTAAAAAATGTCATTAGAAATTTACGAAAGTATCCGATTTTACCCCATAAAAAAATTGTCGGGGTAAAACCGGATATTTTCATTATTCTTTCCAAAATGAATTTTAAACGGTATTCGACATTCTAGAAATAATACAAAGATGTAAAAACGTTGTAAAAAATCGCTGAAGCCATATTTTCTTCTGACCAGCTTTTCCGGGAAGACTTTCTAATATATTTACGCATTTCTGTACAAAAAAACAAATTAATTTTATGTATAATGTATGAACATTGCACTAAATGTCTATTATTAGTTCATTTTAACATTACATTAAAAGAAAAGAGAAAATAAGCTATCCGGGTTTACCCCCCTTATAAAAATATCCTATAGAAAATCCTGTAGGAAATGCTATAGAAAATCCTGTAGGCATTCCGTAGAAATCCTATAGGAATCCTATAGGATACTCTATAGGCAGTCCTATATGAAATTCTATATAGGAAGTTCTATAGGAAATCCTATGTGAATTTCGCGCTTTTCCTGTAGGAAATCCTATAGGAAATCCTATAGGAAATTCTGTAGGCAATTCTGTAGGAAAAACTGCAGACAATTTTACATGGAAAATCCTGCAGGGAATTCTGGAGTATTTTCGTGAAAACAGTTTAAGAGGTTTAGCATCTTATTTAGCGCTGTAACATCGCACAGCAAAATCAGTGGCAAACAGTCCTAGGTAAGGAGTTGCACCTAGGGACTGCCGTGCACGACTGCCGGCGCTTACCGATTAAGCCCAATGAGCTCAGATATCAAAATCAAGGTAATCCTTGTCACATTGACTCTCCGTAAAGTCGTTCAAACGGTTGAATCTCATGGCTTTACATACCCTCGCGGTTCCAATGTGTTTATGAGAGTCCCGACTACTGCGCTGCGCTGCGGCATGCGGTAGAAGCTTGCTTCTCCAGAGCCTCGTTTATGTATGTTCGCTGCTATGCCGCTATGGGGCGCAGCAGTCGGGACTCTCATAAACACATTGGAACCGCGAGGGTATGTAAAGCCATGAGATTCAACCGTTTGAACGACTTTACGGAGAGTCAATGTGACAAGGATTACCTTGATTTTGATATCTGAGCTCATTGGGCTTAATCGGTAAGCGCCGGCAGTCATGCACGGCAGTCCCTAGGTGCAACTCCTTGCCTAGGACTGTTTGCCACTGATTTTGCTGTGCGATGTTACAGCGCTAAATAAGATGCTAAACCTCTATAAACTGTTTTCACGAAAATACTCCAGAATTCCCTGCAGGATTTTCCATGTAAAATTGTCTGCAGTTTTTCCTACAGAATTACCTACAGAATTTCCTATAGGATTTCCTGTAGGATTTCCTACAGGAAAAGCGCGAAATTCACATAGGATTTCTTATAGAACTTCCTATATAGAATTTCATATAGGACTGCCTATAGAGTATCCTATAGGATTCCTATAGGATTTCTACGGAATGCCTACAGGATTTTCTATAGCATTTCCTACAGGATTTTCTATAGGATATTTTTATAAGGGCCCAAAGTTCGAAAAAAATTAATTATTCATTTTTTGCAATTAAAAGTAAAATTGAGAAATGGAATTGCTCCTACTTATTTATTATAACATAAATAATAAGGTTATGTACGTATAGTGAAAGAATATTTTGTTTACAGAAAGATTATACGCACTATGACTGTTATGATGAACACCATCTTGCAAGCTAACAAATCTTTGACCTCTTTTAGAGTCAACCCGAGGCTATTTTTGACATGCCGATCGTATACTATACAAAATGATAATAGGAACATTCTCAAAGAGATACCATACCTACTTATTATATAGATCGCACTAGTAGTAACCGAGAAATTGAGAATTCCGGTTTTGCCCCAGTATCCGGTTTTACCCCAGTCTTCCCTATCTTATTCTATATTTAAACGGACAACCATACCTTTTAAAACGTAAAACTTGATAACAGAAACACTCAAACACGTTATTATACTGACGTTAGACAGACGAACGTCATCCATTCGCAAAGTAATGCACAGCTATATCTGCGTTCAGTGAAAAACAAAGAGAAAAAGCCTTCTACGAGAAGACAAAATCGCGTTTAAAACGCGCCGTGCACGAGAGAAGACGAGAGCACCAGCAAATATATATATATATCTACATAGACCCGAAAAAACCCGAGACAATCTCTGCAGCTAGACAGAAGGACGGGCGCATGAAAAGAGGCGCATTTTTTTCGCGGAGCTTGCTCTCTGCAATGTAGCGGCCGCGCGAGCTCTTGATGCCCCGAGCACGAGAGCGCGAAATTGCCAAGTGAGCTCTCTCCGCGCGAATTTCCAAGACACGCGATTCGCCGTCTCTTTTTTCTCGCGTTTTCTGAGTGGGAGGGGGAGAAACACGACTGTGCAAACTTAATATATGCGGCTGACTATCTCATCGTGAGAGAGTTGGAATGAGGGGCGATGGCGAAGGGAATTTCGAGAAGACCAATCGATGCGGTCTTTAATAAAATTGGAACATTGGTTTTTTCGTTTTTTTCTAATAATACGTTGTACAAGGAAGTGTTTAAACAGGTAAGCCTGAATAAATTACTAGAGAGAGTAATTAAATTTTCATGGGAGCTATAGCGTGGGAAGAAATCGAAAGACGCTTTAACATCAATAATTTATACCGGAAAAATCAGCACGAAATATACCTCTTTGATATGAAATCCGCACAATTTATTAGCTAGAAATTCATCATTAAAACTCTATTCATATTTAAATAACTTTTACCGCACATTCTCTCACCACTCTCCACAGAATTAGGTAAAAGATTAATCTCCCTCTCCCAACACACACTTGCGTGCACCGCGCATTCATCCTCAAAAGACAGCGGAGAAAAAAAGCGTTCGGCGAAAGAAAAAAATTCTGCGCGTAGGCGAATCAAAGAAGGATCCGCGCTGAATTTTCCGCGCCCGCGAATCTCCGAGCGTCGTCGTCGTCGGCCCCATTTAACGAGAGTCTTCGCCGCGCGCTGGGGACTCTGTTTACGGACATTAACGCGTCTATATATGATAAACGCGCCGCGGAAAATTCTCGCGCGTATTCTGTGACGCGGAAACGACGCGAGACGCGCGCAGGGAAGTTTTAATTCCTTTTCTTTTTCGAGTGCACGCGCGCGTTGGGGATGAGCGACGGTTAAATAGTGAGGAGAAACGCGCGGCTGGGTTGCGGGTCGGCGGATAGAGAGGGTGAATGTGCGCAGAGGGTGTGAGAAGAGGCGTACGCGCGAGGGTTGCTTAGGTGGAGACGTACAAGCGGTGTGGTGGGGTTGTGAATGGAGTTTTTAAATGTTGTGGTTGTTATTATGGGAAGCAAGTGTTTTGTTGAATTTCTCGGTGATATAAATATTTTAAGAGAAATATTAATAAAAAGTACATTAGTTGAGTTAATGGGAAAAAATGTCAATGGAAATCCTATTTTATCGAGTGACATTTTTTAAATAGTCCGTTTAAAGTTGATTTTACGAATAACAGGTATGTATACAAAGTGAGCTCGAGTATATTTAATTTGTTTACGTGATATTTCTAAAATACATTTAACTAGATTTCCGAGCGGAAAAGCGGATAACTGGTTGAATGTCGCGAGAAATCGAGATAAGAAGGGGAAAATTTTATATTTTTCTGGTTTAAATAGAGGAGAAAAAGACAGTAAAGTATGAGCGACACTGAAATAAAAGAAATTCGATTTCGCAGCGAATTTCCGTGCTAGTAAATAAATTGGAAGGGAATTCTATGAAAGCTAAAGTCATAAGTAAATTCTGTAAATTCCCCGGACGTAAATGTTAGATTTAAATAAAATTTTCTCTTTTTTCCCCTGGTGATTTAAAATTTTTACATCCGACGTATTCTCTTTTTGCGCTTTAAAACGTATTTTCGGAGCGAAAGAATGACTCGCACGGCAATTTCTGCGAAAAAAAAGAGATCGAAAAGCGCTCTTTCGCCTTAATTAACGCGACGATGCATCATCCCCTATTTCACTTCTTTACACTAAATCACGTCGTTATAATGCAGAAATAATAAATCATATTATAATAATTCCGTATAAATTTCCATATTATAAATGAATAAAATATTCCATTACGATATTTGAAAATTCTTCCGAAAGTATATTCATCACCATAAATTAACAACTTAAATTTTTAACCCTTAAATTTTTAATTACAGATTAAATAATTACAAAATATATATCTCACCCCACACCCCAAACACAAAATACATCGCTCCAAAATGATTCCAAAAAAGTCCTTCACCCTCGTAATTAACGACGAGGCACAGCGCCTTATCCCACATATTTCACACCCCCGGTCGCTCTAAATCATGTTCTACGTCATATCGCCTGTGCGCGCTGGCGCAGAGATTAATCGAAAACTCCGCGAAAATTTATACATCTCGCGGCTCCCTTATCACACCGCCCATCGCGAAACTCACAGTCCGCCACCTCCCCATAATGAATAGACACCCAGCCGCGCGCGTCCTGCAACACGCACATATCCACTATACGCGCAACAACAACAGAGCTAGTGCAACAATGGCCCGTGGAAATTGATACGGCTCGGGGGATATTACTCTGAGCTCGCGCGGGACCAAGAACGCGTATGTATATACGCGTGGCAGGGGGTGCGGCCTAATTTTCGCCCTGTCGTTCTCGTTCGTTCGCAATCGACGGGCCGTGTAGCCGCGAAATTGATCTGCATATCCACTTCATCAAACGCGCTGGGATGTAAACGCTGCCCCGCGTGGATGTATGTATGTATGTAGGTTGTCGTTTGGGAGGGATGGAGGATGTGTTTTTCGTGATACTACAGCGCGGTATATATACACAGCGACGAAATGTGCTTGGATTATTTTGCGGAAGCGGCCGTTTGCCCGCGGCAGGGTTAACGATGTGTTCATTGAACGCGTTATTGCGTTCGGTGTACATTGAATGTTGGCGGATTTTTTTGTTTTGCTGTTGTAGGGGGAGTCGTAATTTGCGTGGTGCTGACAGGATAATCGATAATGCGGTGGTTGTTTCTGCAGGATAAAGTCAACGCGGAGTCGTATAAAATAGAGGGTGATGGTGAGAATGTTTGATGGAGAAAGTTATAAAAATTTAAAAGGTTCGGAATAATTAAATGTGTATAAGGATAAAAGGGAAATATCGGAAAATTTTGTAATTTATATTAATATTGATGGCAACCGTCACTAATATACGGATCACATGAATTTTTCCATGCTCGTTTGCAAGTGTTTTATTAGACTTCAGCTGTACACTGCCTTCGATTAATAAAATATGACGCATTAAAAACTGAAATATATTACGAAATTGGAGAGTTGTAGCATTTATTCTGTTTTACTAGTTAATGAAGTATTATCTTTCGTCCATATAACTTTCCACGATACTTTGCAATGTCACCAACATAAAAAACATATAACCATCCTCTATCCCCTTTAACAAACTAATATTTCCCGTTCGTATGAACGCTTTTCTTTTTTTTATACCTACCCACATATGCGATATTACTATCAAATTTCATATCTGCAAACGTACTTAAGTATGTACGCACTGTATGTATGTACTTAAATATGTACGCATTGTTTTACGCCCTTTTTTACGGCTCTTCTTTTCCGGATATATTCGATCGTTTTTATCGCAGTCGTAAAAGCGCGCTCGTTTTCGACCCCAAACCTTGTCACGTGCATTACGCACGGAAACAATGAACACCGATAGGGATATCGTTTAGAGCGAACGATTCGGCATTACATGATGAGCGAGATGAGAGGATCGTTGAGTGAAATTATATTTCACTTTTTCGGGTGATTTTCAGCTATTTTTATAACTGTGTTAAATTCAATGTGCGTCATGTGTACTTCAATAATTCAATAAGAAGATTACCGATGATTGAATTTTAAACAGATTTTTTTACATTAAATTAAAAGCCAGCTCGAAATTACATACAAGAACTGCGGGTTTTACAAGGCAGATTTCAATCTGCGCAGAATATCTATTAATTTTTCAGGTGAATATGCAAACTTGCCGATGCGAATCGCTAGTGTATTTGCGCGTCCACGATGTCAACGCACCCGTGTGGGTGTAATCGTGTGCAAATAAGTTTGTGCATTAGATCCCGTCGACCGTTCGATTATTTAATATACACAAGCGATAATTCGCCGTGCGAGAGTTGATATCGAGACGGGGATTGGATAAAGTATGTTTATTGCCTTTTGTCGTAATTAAATGATATGGAGTTTGAAAATAGTACAGGTCGTGTGTAGTATAGTAAACTCATTTATTACAAATTGAATAAAAGTGTACGGTTTTTAATTTTCCAATCGATTGAGATTTATTAGGCGTGTATATTTTTATACGGTTTACGTTTAATTGGTTTGGTAAACTTAAATGTAAAGCCGTTCTGAGATTGAAAAGTTGATTTAATATGAATTTAAAAATAAAAAACCGCTGCTAATTCATTGGCATGTAGCTTCCTCAAACTTAATTTACTGATTCCTTTAATTAATTTTTAATTCCAATATTTAAAATTTAATACTTTATTTTGTGGTGAGAAACATAGGTTAAATGGTTTGTGACTTTTTATTTTTACTCTTTCTATTTTTTATCATTAAAAAGCAATTATTATTGTACAATTTTATATTTTACAATGAGCTTAATAAGTGGTTAAAATTTCAAGTCGATAAATCAAGTATTCTCTGAGTAAACACGATTTGAAAATTAAAAAAAAAAATTTTTAACCTCAAATATCTTTTTTCGTAATGGACCGATTTTTTTTGGGTAACGAACTCGATCTGAAGATATATAAAAGCTACATCTGTGCCAAATTTCAGGACGATTGGATAATTTTTATTCTTGTTATCGTGAGACAACGAAAAATTTTAATCAAATATGTATAGTCTTCAATGAGTTTAATAAGTGGTTAAAATTTGATGTCGATAAATAAAATATTTTTTGAGAAATTAATTTATAAAATATAAAAACGTTTTCTTTAATAACAAATGACAAAGTGAAGATAATTTAAATATTAAAAAAAGAAAATATAGGTAATTTAAATACCTTTCAAAAAAAAGTTCATTATATTCTGTAATAATAAGACATAAAAAAATCAAAAAAACTAAAAATTCAAAATCTGTTTTTATTTATAAAAAAAAAGAAAATCAATAAAAACTCAAATCCATCAGGGTACCGAGTTTTTTTCGCGAAACGAAGAGAATAATCTTTGACCGACGAAAATAGGTCGATTCATTCCCGAGATATAAAGAGTTTACACACACACACACACATGCATACATCCCCGAAACAAAATTTTCTCAAAATCAACAAATATCGACATATAACACCTTAAAACATGTTTTTGAACAGTTTTTGTCTCGAAAATTTTTTTAACCGTTACAAAGCTTCCTCTATAACGAAGCAAAATAACGCGAAGTTAATTTTTGTTTACAATATTAAATCAATCATAGCGTGAATAAAATTCTAGCAATATATTTTTAGCTTCGATTTAATTCGCAACCTATTCTTCTGGTTGTTTGTAAATGGAACGATTATAATTTCCTTATTTTACAAGCATCCTATTAATTTGAAACTGTTAAATATCTCGACAAATGAAATGCCAAATATTAAAATAAAATTTCATCACGTTAGCCAACTTATATCTAATACACATCATTCTCCCAACCCTAAAACACCGCCTTTTCCTTCTCCCCCTTCTTAATAGCCCTATTCCCGAGTCAAAAACCAAAAAAGGACAGACATCACCACCGCACGCTAGCGATCAATCACGCGCCTAATATTCCTCTTCTCTTTTCTCTCCTCGGTGTCGAACGCCGCGGCGCGTCGCCGCCACGCGACGACTGCCATTTCGCACGCGGAGATGAAATATACGGGCCGCGGGCATCGCGTCGCACGGTCGGCCGAGAAATAAAACGACCGCGTCGGCTTCATCGAGAGGCGCGCGCGCGCATTTGAGAGGTCGTATATAAGTGTGATTTATTGCAGCGGCGAGCGCTGAGGGCCGATCTCATCGAGCGCGTGTGGAGGTTTGTCGGTGTGCAGGCGATGGCTGGTCATCTGGATTATACACGTGTATATTTTGGAATATTAGTTTGGGTAAAAGGATGCTTGAATGAGTTTATTCGAGAAAGTTTCTAATTTTGTCATACTCTCTAAAGCAATTTTCACTAATGTTTAGTGGTTTTTTCACTAATTCAACTTTAGAGAGTACGTGATAATATGCAAAATTGGAATTTTCGAGAAAGACATTTTGTGATTCATTGGCAATATTTTTTAGTTTTTACTCTCGCTTAACTTTACTCAGACTTTTGAACGCAAGTGAATAGTAATCACTTCTGTATTTTCCATACGTCGATCGTTTGCCAAAAATCTTTTTGATTTCATTCATTTGAAACGCGATTTCTCTGGTTTCGATATGCCATTCAACATTCGCTCCAATCGGAATCTCTCGCGTATCTCAACCAAACGGTAAACACATTCAAGTTCAATAATCCAGCTCCATCCTAGCGCCAAATCAGTCACCGGTTGAAATAGAAACGTGCTCGCCTTGCTTGTAACCGTAAAAACAAACACACGATCCACACCGCACATATATACACATTCCTCTCACGTGTAGGCGCAGGAAAATTTTTACTCCTGATTTTAAGGTCGCACGCAAACGCGCCGCACTTTCGCTCTTTCGCGAGTTCAGCGTCCGGGTACATACGTGTACGTACGCACGAAAGAGGGTCAACGAAACGCAGGGAAGGTTGCGACAATGAACTTCGGCTTTGAGCGCTCGGAGCTTTCTCTTGGTCATGCGCGCGCGCGAGAGAGAGACTTTCACGAGCCAACGAAAATTCTGAAGTGCGCGCGGTGTGATTGAGTATCGGGGTTTAACGACGCAACGTTTGGCGGGCGGGAAAATTCAAGTTGCGAAACGGCTAGGAAAAACGCGACTTTCTATCGCTACGTGGTGTCAGTGCGTTTATTGAATATGAAATTGAATTTGTGACTGTAATGCGTAATTTATTCGTTGTATGTCATAATCTAATTAAATATAATCCCACAAATGAGTCTAATAACCAAAAAGAAACATTAGCGCGCTCATTCTCAAATAATTCGCTTCGAACATCATGCCTTAAACTTTTCAAAGCCTTTCTCGAAAAGGCTCTTTCTCTCTATCTGCGAAGCTCATCTCATAATTACGTGCTCGAAATCTCCATTTAAATTTCACGATGCTATCGAAAACTCTTCAATGCCCTACCTCCTCTCACTCTCTCTCCCTCCTTTGGCTCTTTTTCGCTCTTGCGTTCGCGCATCGACCCTCTCTCCTTTCTTCCCCTCTTAAAGCGCGAGCGCGCGCCAGCGGTCAAAGGACAGCTGGGAAATTGCAGCTCCTGGACAAAAAGACGATGACGCGAAAAAGCAGCAGCAGCAGCAGTAGGAGGATCGCGCTGAGACCCTATACGTACGTAACAAAGTTCAAAACCTCTACCTCTATCTTATCGTCGAATCAAAGGAGGGATAGAGAGAGGGAGAGGACGGAATCCAGGGAAGAAACACTACGTACTGCACAAATCGCTTTATGAACGGGCTGACGAGCGCGGATTGTTAGCCGGCGGCAGGCGAAATTGAAAAGACGATCGAGAGAGAGAGAGAGCACACGACGGGATGAACCCGAGTGTGTATGTGTAGGTATAAAGCGTGTGTTTCTTAAGGGTTGATTGCTTCTGTCCGGAGGATAGAGTCTATATACGCTTTTAGCGGCGCGCAGTCAAGTGAGCTGGAATTTTTCGAGGTTCTTTGGTAGACGGCGAATGGGTTATTCTTTTTTTTCACAAGAGAGAGGGAATTGCGTTTTGTCTTTGGAAGAGAATGGGGTCCTCGCGAGGTCCTTGAATTTTGAGCGTATGTAAAAGTGGGCGCATTCGGAGGACACTCGGGGGGATATAAATTGTTGGCGTATGCGAGGCGTTTCGCATGTTTATCAGAAGAGGAAATAGTGGCTTTGTAACGAATGGCTGTGGGAAAACGCGCCGTTTGAAGGAAGCCATGTATATACCGCGAGAGCGTCGTGTGCTGCAGATTTATTTTGAAGTTCTTATGCTGAATAAGAAATAAATGAGGTTTTGGAGAGGGAGAGAATGGGTTGATATTCTGGCAAGATTTGTCAAGGTTTTGAAGTTCATTTTAGGATGGATATGCTTGTATTTTTGTTTAAATTTATCACAATGAAGTAAGAGGGCGTGAACAGCGAATACCTTTTTTTAAATTTCTTTCAAATAAGATGCTTAAGATATTAATATTAAGTTAAAAATATCAAAATTACGCGCAACCTATTACGAAAAACATTATAAATTCTCCTTGGCTTTATTTATACGTCAGACCCCTTACACCGCGTTTCTGTGTTTGTCGGAAGCGCAGATGAAAGTTTACGATATTTTCCGCCAGCCCGCGTAATGCACGCGGAATATTTCGCATTATGAATTCTCGCGGATCGCTGGCTTTTACTTCGGCTTCGCCGTTTTTTCTCACCGCCCCGAAAAAAAAACGAGACGCACAACCGCGACTTTCATTATATTTTATCTGAGCACAAAGAAAGAGAAATCCAATATCACGGAAAAAGTAACGAGGCGAGGGTATCCGCTCGATAATATTAAATATCTCTCTATCTCTCTCTTTCTCTCGCTGCACCTGTTTCCGCAAGTATAACGTTACTAAATATGAAATTTTATCATTATGCTTCACACTGCTGCTTCAAGCAGATACCAAATATGCTGGTTTTTTTCCTAAAATTGGTACAAGAATCGTATCCGAAAAAAATAGTTATAGCCCAAATTTTTAAATACACCGTAACAAAATAAATTTCACATACAACGACCACGGCAAAAAAGTTTAAAATCTCAGAACTAAGACACTAAAAACTGCCTAACTCAAGATTGAACCGTCGCCCACCATTCCTGCGCCGTTCTCCAAAGACACGTGTAAAATAAGTAACTTAACCGCCCGTAATTCCCAAGTTCCTAGTTTCCTCTCAGTCGGCTTCCGCGGGCATAAACTTATCTCCTCCTTTCAAGTTTACAAAAATTTATTCCCTCCTCCTTTGTCTTTCAACGTGACAGACGAACGAGTCGCTGCCGCCGCCGGTATAAAACCTCTCGGACAATCATTACTTTTCTTCATAACTCCGACTCTCTCGGCGACGCGCATAAATCTCGCCGACTCCCGATGAGAAACTCGCTCCTCTCATTATACGCGCGGCCGCCATCAGCCGAACAGATCGTCGTCGTCGTCTTCATATTCTCGACGCGCGCGCTCGCGAAAATTTACGGGCCCTTTTACAATCAACGCCGTCCTCTGCCGTTCTCCTTTTACAGCTCGTTCGAGAGCGCGCGCACGAGTGGCAAGTTTATTGCGCCGCGCGACGAGTCTGTTTCTCGGGAAGGAAAGTTCGAGAGCGTATATACATGTATGTATATAGCGAGAGGAGTACTGAATTGTCTGGTATACAGCGTTCGCTTCCGGGTTGCTCGTGTAAGCGTCTCGAAATTTCGCTCGGCATGTCAATTATATAGTTTCGAGAAACGCGCGCGTCGTTTCTTTTTCGAGAGCTTATTGTTCGGCTGTTTTTTGAAAATAATTTATAGCTTACGGTTTATCGGGTGATGGACGTGCGGCTTTTGCAAAGTGCTTACCTGGAACAGAAAAAGAAGAAAAAATCAAGGTTAATCGGATAATGACGTAAATGTGAGTTTTTTTTCAGGTTTGTTTATTTATAGCTCGCTGGGAGTGGATTCCAAGTTGAGACGATTGCATCGCGTACTGCAGGGGCTTCGAGGTAACGGTATAAAGAAAAAATTGCCGAGGAAGATATATCAGGAGATGAGTGCTAGTTGAGCGAAAGAGCTATTGATAAGGAGTATTTATAGATACACCTGCGAGCAGTGGTTTATGTTCGTTGCAGGAAACGCCAATAGCAGATAGCGGCTATCTTGCGTAGTATTTACATGCCTTTTATGTCGATTTGTCTTACTAATTGATTGAAAAATGAAGCGTTCAACGGCACGATATAACTGCTGATAATTGCAGACTAATTACTGTATCCGAAATTGTGCTTGCTACAATAACTTCCAAGAATATTCTTCACGTAGCCCACTTATTTATTCAGAGCAGCATTATCGAGCAAGTTCGTAACGGCACCCAACAACCTTCTGTCACGCTTTCGTTTAAAAAACCGTATAATCCCTCCCTCTCGGCGATTCACTCTTTTCCGATCCAACCAATCTCGAAAATCAATCAAATCTTTCCTAGACAAACTTCAACTTCAATAAAACAAACCGCGGGGAAAGAGGGAATCTCCAGTCCACTCTCAACGGGGGCGTTGATAAAACAAAAAGCTGCACGATGTTTATCCAGACGAAAAGCAAAGTTCGCGTCTCTCGCCCTTCTCACCGGAGAAAGGCTCTATCTTCTCGAAGTTCAATCGAGTTATTATAGACGGGGGCTGTTCGCGGTGTGTAATCACTTTCCCGCCGGCCCGCGTCGTCGTTCCGCGGAAACCCGACGCGAAGAGAGTGATCGCCCGTTATCCCGTCAATTTAACCCGTCGCACGTCGCGGTTTCAGCGCTACCGTGGTGGTAGCTGTGTGTGCGTGTGCGTATGGGTTTGAGAGGATGGGGCAAAAATTTGTATGACGTCGAGATTGAAAATCAGGAGGCTGGGATTTTGTACTGTACGGGGATTGAGAGATATTCTTTTTTTGGGTCGGATAACAATTTTTTTTATAATAGGAATCTATTTTAGATTATGGCGTTTCATATAACGATACATGGAAAAAATAAATAGCTAATTCTACTTTTCACACAGTTGATTTAACTTGGAAATGACAGATTAATTTTACTCACAATGATAGCGGCAGAAATAAAATGAGGAAAAGTAGAATCATCCTTTTATTAATGTGGAATCGGCATTCTAATTTTAATAATATAAAATTGTTCTTGCTCCACGTAAAGTTAATTTTACTTTTTTTTGTACTAATGTAATTTTTTCCTAAATCAGTTGATTAGCTTTCTTATTTTTGTCCGTGTATGTGAGAAACATCGTACCATTATATATTTTATGAATTAGTTTCACGAATGTATTTTATGTTTCTAAAGATGTACATAAAGAGATAATTATGAACTCATAAAATTTCAATTTTCCAAAATCACTTAAACATTAAAAGCATTACTACACCTAAACTACAAATTTTATCATCGACTTCCTTATCGCTAAACGATGACAGATTAACATCATCAGCGCCTATAACTCAAAACAGCACTTACACCTCACTTCTTCGCCGCTCAATCTAATCGCTTCCCATCTCCATCAATTATCGGAGTAACATCGGAAAACACGATTGCACGCGTTGCGTAACGAACGCGATTTTCGCTCCTCTCTCTCTCTTCACTATAGAAAAAAGTGCCGCTGCCGCCGCGAGCTTCAATCTCACGCGCGCGTGCGCGGGGTTAAATTCTCATTTTTCCGCTCGGCGAAGAGAAAGTTTCCCGAGGCGGTAACGAGCGCGTGCGAGAAAGTCGCGCGTCGTTTATATTGTCGCGATTTTTTTCAATGGCGCGCCGGTAGATTGCGAGCGCCGTGTTGCACGTGCGCGAATGGTTGTTGCTCTCTCTCTCTCTCTCTCCCTCTCTTCTCTCTCTGTTTCTGGGGGACTCCGGAAATTCGACGAACAAGTTGATAGGTTCGAGTGGGTGATTGGATTTTTTTCCGAGGGAGATCGACGGGATTTTGTTTCTGAAGATTTTGGGTAGGGATGTAATTGGATGGGAGATTTAGGGATATATGCGAGTTTCGAAGTTAAAGTAGGTTGACGTTCTGCACGTGCTTAGCCCTAGGAAATTAGGGCAAGTTGGCTTTAAGCCTGATGAGATTGCTCGAGAAATGAATAACTTGATGTTTGAGTTCAGGGGTTATTCGAAATGAGGCTGGCGGGCTCAGTGATGACGTGTGGGAGTAGATAGGGTCATGAGACTTAGAGTGTTTAATCAGCAGATTAATAACTTATTTTTAAGAAATATTAAAGAACGGATATGACTATAAATATTTAAAACTTCCCTTTTCATTGTTCATTATTCTAGCTCACCTCAAACTCCTATATATGTTTTTAAAGCTGAATTTAAAAAAAGGTTCAAAATGATATCAATTTAACATCCTCGTTTGACAAACGAAACGTAGACCGCTTTACCACGTTTTATCTTTCCGGTTATCGTTTTTCAATAACCAAGAAAAATGCAGGAATTGATGAATCTAGATTATATCTGTCAGTAATAAAAGTTTTATAACACAGAATTCTACTAAACACATCTCGATTCATCGGATAACGGAAAAGTCAATAATTACACCCTGTTCATAGTGACATTCAACATCATTGGTTAAATACCTAATAAGTTCATCTTTCTTTTAATAATCCTCCCAATCGCACTGAATAAATAACTCTCGTCAAATCCATAAACCCGATCAAATACATTCGCAATGAGCAAACATCATCACCCGACGAACTTTTTTAATTATCGAACCAAAACCTCCGCTTCTCCCTCCAAACTCCCGCAATAAAACCCAACCTCGTTAAGCCTCCGAGGTCGCAAAAATATTCAAATTAAAAACGAAATTCCAATCGAATTCCCGAAAAAAAAAAAAAAAAAAAAAACATACACGCTGACTCGTTTGCCCAAACGCATTCAATTAGCGAATCGTGGTAATTAGCACACGTGTACGTTTCGAATTAGTCCGTTTGTACGTCCGCATGCATCATGTATTATACATTTCGACGTGGACGAGGAAGAAATGTGAAAGTCCGCGGAATGCGGACGCGGGTATATAGCGACAGGTCCCCGAAATTATTGTCCGCGGCAGCCGATATTTCGCGTTCTATATAAAGTATTCGTGTACTGGTTTGCCTCGTTGGTCGGAGTTATTTTCGGTTCGTATAGTGATGGCCTTTTTTCCTGGCCTTGTTACTTGCGAGGAGAGCGACACAGTACGTATAAAGATACAATGTGTGGGTATAACTATACAGTTATTGAAAGTTTCAATGTCGCGTGTATTTATCGGGCGCACATATCTGTTGCGTGCGTAATTTTTATGAATAATTTAGTGCTCCGATGTTTGTTTCGTAAATGTTTATCGACTGAGGAAACGTATTATCGTATTTCATCAAGGTGAACAGTGATCGGCTAATTTTCTTACTTTCTGAAAAAAAAGTGTTTTATAAAACTGGATAAAAAATTTATTTATTACATTTATCTTCACGTAATCTCCCCGTAGTACATTTTATACCAAATTTATTATGGATTCCATTTTAATATATACTAAGCATATTGCCCAATAACTATGTTAATTTTTATTGTTTTAATCAACCCTTATACATTTCTAAGTTGAGCAAGTGTGAAAATATTTATCCTGCCAAAGTTATTTAAATATTGACTAGAAACCTCCCCTCTAATCACTTTCAAATCCACGATCTGTTTCCACAATGAAAAAAAACTCCTCTCGATCCACCCAACATTTGCAAACACACATTACCACCCAGTTTTATACGAAATATCATCGTTTTGGCAAACTTTACTTCGCGGACCTTCGCATTCGCGCAGCATTCATCGGGCGACGCGCGTATTGACCCTTGTCCAATACAAACCGGAATATAAACTTCGAGCTGAAAAACAACTATGCACGCGCGCAGAAAAGTCTGTACCAGTTTTTTTAGCTGGCCCGTGCGTATGCAAATATTGACTCGTGAAAAATTCATGCGCGCACCGCCCCGGCTTCATTGCCACTTTCAATAACGATATTTTCATGAATAACGGGGGGCCGGCCCCCGCCTCGCGGGCAACAATTGAATAAGTGCTATTGTGTCAGTTGTTTGATGAGCGAATCGTTAACGCGAGATCCCGACGTTTATGGTATAAAGAGTTCGCATTGACGGCTTTAATGAATCTAGTTTTTACGGCTGGGTCGCTATACTGCCACTGCGATGAAAGTTGTGGGAACGTGGTGGATAACTGCGGAATTCGCGCTACGATGCGTATACACACACACACACACACAGGTATAACCAGGAGTTTTGCGTAACTATTTAATTTCTCCTTGAGAAATCAGTAATGATCTAGAGGTATACCACAATTTAAGTAAACACTCTCGCGATTACTCGTTTGCGCAACGTCCTTGGATGACGATTTTGCTGAAATAAAGTCAGCGCGCTTATACCCGAGACAGAGGAAAAAGGAGATAAGGTTAATTGAAATTCAAAAAGGAACAGCATATCGTCTTACTCGAATGCGTAGATAGTTTGAACTCAATAATTCATTATATACGATTACGTCAACCCAACTACTTTAATATTCTTTCCATTATCAGAAAAAAAGAAACACTTTACCTGTGAATAACCAAGCGCAACAATTCACACGTGCCTCAAACAACTACGATATACTTCTTTAAAAAAAAGCCTCGTTCTCACTAATCCCCCTGAAACTTCCAGCAACCTCCACTCAACCCACGCGCACAATCGCGAGAACAAACCTCCGGCTAAACTTCTCTCTTCCCTCGCCGAAAAGCTCACCTCGGGCCACGTCATACACGGCTAGCGCCGCGCAACTTCCTGTAAATATTTGAGCCCGCTCTCTCCAGCTTCACTCTCCGCGCTGCAGTCGGACATTCGTTAATTATTTCGCGAGAGAAGTTTTCGGCGGGTGCGACGTGTGAAAGAAGGAGCGCGTGCGGCTGTTAATTAGGGGCGCAAGCGCAAGCGCGCGCTTTAATTCTTCGCGACGCGCTCGAGTGGGGCAATTAAGGAGCCCGCGGCGTCGGCTGAATTTTAAGCGGATATCGTGGCCCGAGAACGACGGCGAGCCCTTTGTTTTTAGAGTACGGCCCGCGAGAGTTGCGGTTATTGTTTTGTTTGTTCTTTGGGTATGGTTGCGAGAGCGAGTGAGTGTAGTTTTTCGAGTAGGAAGTGGGAAGTTGGATGGGATTTATAGATTGATTAGTTCTTTTTTATGGGGTAATATGTGTGTATTAGTAGAAGATTAGTGATTTAATTTGATGTAATTACGAAAGTTTTGATATACTAAACCTGATTAACGGTTCTTACAGTCACGAGAGATAGCAAATTTGTTTTTGAAGCTAAAGCTTCTTTTAGCCATTGAGGACCCCTTGAAGTTTTGAGAAGTTGGAAAGTAACGTTACTTTACTTAATTAGGCTACTGAATTCATCCTTTACAAGATGCAACAAGTTGATTTGATGGCGTTGTTTTCTTTAAAAAAAATAGCTAAAGAGGTTTCCGACAAAGAATATAAAAGGTTTTTAAAAACAACATATTCTTTATTTAAAATTGTTAAGGCAATATTTAATTATCACGTACAAAGCACTAATTAATATTAATACACAGATTGTTCAAGCCAACTGCATTCCCGCCCCAGAACGATCAACGTTAAAATTTCCAATTCCGCGGAATATTTTCAATAACAACGTCCACCTCACGCACTCGGCTAACTATATGTATTTTCCTACCTCCACTGGCGCCGGTCACTTTATCCCCCCCCCCCCCCCCGCAGTCGCGATAAAGATCTTTCGATCTAGCGTGAGCGCGTACGCCACGCGCGGCGCTCGTGCGCACCACACCCGGAATACAGAAAAGCATGCGAGATTATTTTTCAGCTTCCGCGCACGTTTTCCCCGGGCCTCCCTGCAAATTTATTGGCCGAACGGTGTATTTTACCTGGGCGCGTATGAATATTTGATGGAGAGCGATCTCTCGGACGCGACACGTCCACGATTTTTCACGCGAGAGGAAAGAGAGAGAGAGAGAGAGAAAGAGCGTGAGGGCTTGACGTCGATGCTTTTTTGGAACGAAGGGATGAAGGGTGGGAAGTATGCCAGTGGATATTCCTTTCGAATTTTGGACGAAAATTGAGACGATATTTTTTGGCGTCCCGATTTTCGTCGCTCGGGATATGGGTGGATGAATTTTTTCGAAGAGGGTATAATTTGAGAAGTGATTGAAGGTTACATATAAAGTAAAATATTTCCATACGTATTTTTTAATACAAGAATCAAATTGAAGATATAACACTTTATTTTTATAGAATAATTCAATCGCATTTTTTCACTGGTTTATAAAAACTATGAAAAATTCTTATAAAAAAATAAAACATTTTTTCCTCGTTCGATTTACTCTACAATACATATTGATTTTTGCGAAATGGATAAAATGAAAATTCCCTAGAAATTCATCATTCTTTAAAAAACAATTTTAAAATATTCGTACAGATCCACACTCGTTCAGTACCGTACAAAACGAAACAACTTCCGAAACGAATAAATCCGTAGACACCCGGAAACTAAGACCTCCGCTCCCGAAAACAACGTATTTACCGGGCGCTTACCTCTCGAAAAGAGGCCTCTGGGCTTTTCACCCTCTCCCCTCTCGGGCGCAAACGTGGGATCGACGAGACCGCCAGCTGTTGTGAACTCAGCGGAATTCGGGTCTATTTTTCTCAGCCAGTGGATTCTCATAAGCTACGCCTGCATAAAGTGAGAGAGAATGACAATTCGTATTCCTCGGCTAACTTGATGCGTCTGTTTTTCTCGGCTGATGGTGTCGCTTGCGTGTATATGTACACAGGTGGAGATGGGGTGGGATTGTGTGAAAAATCGAGCGATGTGGACGCGGAGGTATCGTGTTTCCTTTTCAGGGGGCGGGAACTTCGTTATTGTAGAGTGTGATTCTATGCATGGTAGGTGTATTTTATGAGTTTGTTTTGAGGCACTTTTTAGATTAGATTTCGAAGAGGAGTATTTTTGTTTATTTCAAAAAGTATGTTTGTACAACATCCGACATTTCATAGTGGCAAGTATTAATGATATAACTTCAAAAAACAAAACTATTTTGAGAACTGTTGTATTTAGTTATAACAAAATGTGCATCTCTATACGTGAGATACAATCAGGATCTTATCTTACGAATACAGTTTATACAAAACCTAATTCAACTGTTCAAAATCTTCAAAGCTCAACTGCCTCTCTCTATTCCCCACGAATTTTCCTTTACAAAACCCAACCTACGCCCCCCCCCCCCCCACTGTGTACTCGGTCACCGATCTGCCGGGATCTCACTCGCGGCCCGGCCGCTCTATACGCGTAGCTGATCGGGATCGAGGGAACCTCTCAGCTCTCGGCTTTTCTCCCCGCGGGCTGCCGCCCCGGCCATTCTTCTCTTTTTCGACGAAACTACTAATGGAATTGCGCGGGGGGACGAATCGATTCCATCTACGCGCGCGCGCGTTGCGTATATAATACGGGAGGGAAAAATCCCCGCGTTTTTGTCCGGCTTCTTGCAACGTGCGCGCAAACGGCTGCTGTCGAATCGTCTAAGTGGAATTTGCAGCGTCGTAGTGAATGTGTATAATGTCGGGGAGATGCTCATTTTTGGAATGGCGCGTTTTAGGGGATTAGGGACGAGAGAAGGCGGATGGTGCGAGTGGTTTATTGGTTTTTGGGAGATACAGGAAGAGGAGGATCTGTGATATAGGCGAGTGGCGCACCCCCAAAAAGACGCACAAAAAACGAGTTGATCGACCACGCAAAGACGCCAGGATGAAGCTTATTGGGATCGATGCGTCATGCTATTACGAACAAAAAAAAACCCTTCTGACATTTGTTCGTCCCGATGGCCAGTAATTTGTTATTAACAAAAAACTTGTAAAATTATAAAAATTTTATAAATCAATGAAACAATAAGCTTTTTAGGTAAATTGGGCAAAAATGAAAACTTTTTCGCTCTTGTAATTTTTTTGAAAAAACGCTTCATTTTCGAGCTACAAGTGATTTAAAGTCGAAAAATTACCAAATAACGAAAATCTTGAAATTTTTTTCTCGCCTTCTACTGGAGCTTTTAAAATACTTTCTTTTGGAAAGTACTCGTCAAAATGTCTTCGTTTAGCCTATATTCTTTTTATCCAGTCGTCTATTTTTTTCCTCGTCGAATTTGCAATCAAAAACATGTGAAATTTACAGCGTTACTACACGAGAGGGTGAATAGCTGGAAAACTAAAACTCGATTTCTAGATCACTTTTTAGGTAAATTGGGAAAAATAAAAACTTTTTGATTCTCGTCATTTTTTTTAAACGCTTGATTTTCGAGCTACCAGCGATTTATTGTCGAAAAATGACCAAGTAAAACTTCTCCTTTAAGGCTATATTTTTTTTATCCAGGCGTCTGTTTTTTTCCTCGTGAAATTTGCGATTAAAAACTTGTGAAATTTACAGCGTTAATATACGAGAGGGTGAATAGCCAGAAAAAAAAGTATTTTAAAAAATCCAGTAGAAGCTGAAAAAAAATTTTCGAAAATGTGATTGAGTAATTTAAAAAAAAAGTATTTTAAAAGTTCCAGTATTCGACAATAAATCGCTTGTAGCTCGAAAATGAAGCGTTTAAAAAAAATGCCAAGAGTCAAAAAGTTTTTATTTTTGCCCAATTTACTTAAAAAATGATCTGCAAATCGAGTTTTGGTTTTCTGGCTATTCACTCTCTCGTATACTAACGTTGCAAATTTCACAAGTTTTTGATTGCATATTTGACGAGGCAAAAAATAGACGCCTGGATAAAAAAAAATATAGCCTAAAAGAAGATATTTTGACGAGTATAGTATTTTTAAAGGTCCAGTAGAAGACGGGTTTTTGTTTATGCACATAACGATTGTACACGTAATTATCGTGCACTTAAAATTACGCCTTCATTGTTGTACATATAATATTTTTCTTTTTACACAAAACTTTTAATTTAATTTAAAAAAATGAAGATGACAATCGTGCAAATAATTTTTATGCACATGACTTTAAGAGGAAACTATCAGGTTATTATATTGTACACAAAAAATTGTACAGAAAAGTAATTATTCATACACCGAGACAAAAAATTAAATCACTTGTAGCTCGAAAATGAAGCATTTTTCTATAATTTTACAAAATTTTGAAAATTTTTATAATTTCACAAGTTTTTTGTTAATAACAAATTACTGGTCATCGGAACGAAAAAATGTCATAAGGGTTTTTTGTTCGCAATAGTATGACGCATCGATCCCAATAGGTTTCATCCTGGCGTCTTTGCGAGGTCCGTCAACTCGTTTTTTTGTGCGTCTTTTTTGAGGTGCGCTGCTCGTCTAATAAGGATCTTGAATTTTGATTGGGGTCATGAATAAATATTGGTTTCGGCGGGTCTTCGTTCTTTGTTGGGTTTAAAGTGGAGATTTCGTGGACGATTACGGTGTATTAATAAAAACGCGATGAGTTAAGTGCATTTTGAATAATGGAATACACAACGAGTTAAGTAATGGCGATCTTGATTGCATTATACTTCTTTAGTCCAATTAAAAAAGCTTTTAAAATTTTTACCTACAAACTTCAAATTCAAACGTTAATTAAGTACGGCTGAATGTTCTTTTGGAATAATTAAAGACGCCCAGATAATGCCTTCTTCGTGTAGGTGCTCATAATTACGAGAAATTCATCAACAAAGAAAAAAATTACAATTCATCACGCTACAAAATACCGCTAATAATTTTACCATTATTATTCCCGTCAAACGCTAAATTCCAGCCTGTGAAGAATAGCCATATAACTGAACTGCACAGCACGTCACTTCGCCGCCTCTCGTATACCTCCGCATTCGCAAATCCCCAAGCGTCGGTCACCGTGCATGTCACCCACCAGTACTATACCACCACTATCTCCTCAAACTTTTACACTACAGCCGCGTGTCTTCGTCGAATCGAAACAAGGCCCCCACCTGTACGTGGGAGTTTAATGGTCTCTCCTCGTGCTCCCTCGCACGCGTTCTCTCGCAAACTCGGTTTACAAGCCGGTGGTACATCGTGACCTGAATTTTTCATCGGCCGCCGAAGATTAGGTTGCCGTGGGTTAGTTACCGTGTATGTGCGTGTTTCTCTTTTCGGGAATTTGTGTGTGAGTTGAGGATAGAAAAAGGTGAGCACAGCTGATTATCGATTCCGAATGCGAATTTGCCTGTGTGAGCGGCGCGGTTGTTTAGGTGCGGGTAATTTGTAGGCATTCGGCAGGCGTAGCTCGGCTGTATACGAACAAGTTGGAATGGTTCAATTTGCAATTCCGCGGTAAATAGATTCCTCGTGATTCTGTAATGATTACAAAATTGTGTAGCTTGTGCGTAGAATTTTTATTTGTTCCAACTTGCACGTTTGTCTTCTAAGATTATTTTCTGTTGAAAGGCAGTGATTCATTCACATCAGATACGTAAATATCTCTTATGATAAACAGAGAATCCGTGAATTTTCTTCTCATTTGTATAAATAAATTGAACAAAACAACTAAATGCAAACAAATTATATCTACATTTTCATTTTTCCATATATTTTTCCTCCAAATCAAAATATCCGATAAATCTAGCCCCACAGCATCGACAACCCATTCTCCGCATGATAATACATCAACTCACTTGCGAATAAATAACCCATCCGAACCTCTAAACCAACTTTACACCTCACGCTGCTAAGAAAAATCCCCACGATTGATAAGTCTCGCGCGACTCCTACCCGCAAATCATTTTTCTCCTTCGAGATAAACCTCTCCTCTGCCCTCGAGGTTACTCTCTCTCTCTCTTTCCTCTCTCTCGCCATCCACGGTGCACCCGCACGGAGTGCATCAATCTGGTTTCAAAAGCTTCTGAATTATGAATTGACGTGTTATACGTGTATACGGCCGCGCCGCTGCTGACGCCGCGCGGGACCGAGACTCGGAAGGATCTCACTCCCTCTCTCGGCTGGCGGCGCCTGCATATCAAGAACACCTATGAATACATTGCGCGCTCGTAAATATTGCCCGCGCCCATATATCGTCTTTAAACAAGTTTCTCTCCCGAGGCGAAGCCCTTCGTATATATGCATATATACACGCGTACGTACGTATTTTCTTTTCGAGGCGGGAAAATATGTATAGGTATAATCACGGTTGAAATTTTTGAGGCTAACGCGATTCAACGGGATGTATATCTATTTACGGATGGCAAAGGGATCGGTGAGGAATGCGGAAAGATTCTTTCGCGCGAGAATTGTGAGTAGCAGCTGTCTGTGTGTCTGCAAGGGAGACGTTGATTTTGATGTGATATTAAAATCGAAGTCGATTCTATATCGAATATTGTAATAGATTAAAATATTGATTTGATTCGATTTGAACCAAATTTATCTTTGGTATGTATATTTTATTTAGTGAATTTGTAAGGCAGATCGATTGTCATTTGATATGAAATTATTCTACGATCAGACATTCAACACGTATAATTGAGAGTGCTATAACTGATCGTGTCCTATTGTATTTGTAATGTAATTGAATAAGCATGATATCCGATGGAATTATTCGACACTCTTAAAATTTATAATATTAATAATGTAACTCGCATTGCTGCATTCCATTTACAAATCATCGAATATATGTCATAACATATTTTTACATTCCGACAATTATTTAGTATATCACATGGAAAAGCTTTCTCATGCTCTGCTATATCTATCGTCACCGTATATCTTCAATAATTCATTCTAAAATCACCAAAAAAAAAAAAAGAAACCCGACGCAACGAGAAATTTCCAAACCCGCCCACTATACGTCATCAATCGCTCGACACACCTGCGAACTCTCTCCCTCCTCGTATATACACACATAGCCGTACCACCGCCACGAAAGCATATCGAGGCCGTGCGCAGGGGGCGTATAGCCTCTCGCTCGAAGTATAAGGGACGTAAATTGACGGCGATGCGGGGGTGAGGCGCTTTCGATAAGCCCGCTGCCGCCGCCTGTAGCTACATCCACCGACGCCGCCGCTGCCGCCGACTTGTTGAATGGCATCCGCGCCTGTTTGTCTTCGCGCGAGGCGAAACAATACCGCTTAATTGAAAGCCTCTCATATAGTACGTGTGTGTCTGTGTGGATTTTAATCTCCGAGAGTAAATATTTTTGACTGTGAAAGTGTTGAAGGATGTGTGTGTGTGTGTGTGTGTGTGTGTGTGTGTGTGTGTGTGTGTGTGTGTGTATGTGTCAGAAGTGGAGCGTTGACGATAGGTGGAAGGTTTTTCGGAGAGGAAGTGTTTGTACTGAGAACGAAGAAGATTATTTTTTAACGAGAAGAGAGAAAAGATACGATGACATGCGGTTTTCATGAATAAATCGAGAGGTGGGTTATTCAGATTGATATCGGATTTAATTGACGTCATTTTTTTATGCTACACTGAGAAAAAAGGTTTGTAAAAATTAATATACTATCTGATAAAGATACCACAAACTGTAAAAAACTCAAAAAATTACCATACTTTACAGTAAATTTTACAGTACTTATACTTAGTAAATTTTCCTATCTTTCTAGCAAAATTTTTTATAAGGTATGGTCATTTTTTGAGTTTTTACAGTTTGTAGTGGCTTTCCCAGAAAGTATAGCAATTTTTACAAAATTATTAATAATTTTTACTAAACTTTTTTCTCAGATAAGTGAATTAATAGTCGTTTTAGTAGAATTATTGATGCCATAAACGTCTGTCACAAGTATTTTGTGAATATATATAGCAAAACGTAATTAGTTAAGGAGAACTGTCTTTGATGGTGTATACGCCGTATATTTAGACGCACATCATGCTAATAAATAAAAATAATTCGGACTAAGTAAGCAAAAGCCCGGCTTTTAGCTTTAATGGGACATTGTGCGGACGATTTTCTTCTCTGTACGTCGCGTGTGTAATTAATTGATCTGCTTTTAGCGACTCCATCACCGGCGAAGTAGACTAAACGAGAGCTAATTTGGACCGAATAGCTCGTTTTTTTTTTATCGATCACATGTGAGTACATAGTCTACGTATTTTAAGAATATTTGCAGATAGAACTGAACATGGTAGCCAGAGATTGGTTGTTCTTGAAGTGAAGATTTTTTTCGATGAAATGTAATGGGAAATCCGTACCGATTAGGTTGGAAAGAAGAGGCGGAATGTCGGTTTTAAATTATGCAAAGTAAATAATTAGCATAAAATTCTGGAATAAAAGATGAGGATTCAACGAAGTCAAAGCGAAAGTCTCGTAACGTTTGCTCTATTTGCCCACCGCCTAGTTATTTGCTTTTCTGAATATAAAGTATGTACTTCATTTTCCCTCATGTGGGCAACTTTTCACATGGCACTTTCAATTAGAGAACGACACCGACAGATACACACATGCACAAGCGTGTTATAAATTTCGTGCTTCTTATACACGCGCGTTAAACATTTCAGGCTCTTTATTTAATTATGCATAAACATACTGAAATCCCAAAAAAAATACTTCCTAATCCAACTTGCACTCATTTGGACTCCACCTTCAAAATCCCAGCTTTTCCAACTAATTAATTTATTAAAACACACTCAAGCCCTTCTCATTATCTCCCTTTACTCGCGCAAAAATGCTGGAAAGTTGAAAAAATTTTTCATTTACATCTTTTTCGGTAGGATAAACATCCTATTTACGGGCGTGCGCTTCTGCCTCTCGTTTTCTGCCCTGAATCCGCAACGCGCTCGGAAGCGCCCGCTCGGCTAATTTACGTTTTATACGCTTTTCATTAAGAGTCCTTGTGTGCGCAGACGGAAAACACGTTCGGTATACGAAAGGAGCGCGGAGCGGCAGAGCCAACCGACCGAAATATCCGCGTGGCGTCACGCGCGCGGAAAAACATTTGAACATCGGATATGCAGATAGGGGGGAGGATCTTTTTTGTGTAGTGGGAAGCCAACGCCTTATTCACTTTTGATATATCTGAGGAGATAAAGAAGATTCGCTTTGCGGTGCGGTTTTTCGAGCTTTTATTTGGTAGGATGGCTGTGAGCTATTAAATTTGGATCTTTTCGGTGCAGGTCGAGGTTTTTTGTCCGAGTTGGATTATTTAGGGCAGGTGTAAAATATGGGAATTTAATGGAGCCAGAAGATGTATATTTTTTATAACGTGTAGCGCTGATGTTAACATTTCCATTCGGCTTTTGTGAAGCGGTATGTAAAATGTAATTGCGCACATATGCTGCAGCGTGAAAATGAGTGAGCCCTTACGTGAATGCGTATTCAAGCATCACTTCAAAAATGGTGCTGGGAAAATTTTTTTTTCATCTCTCTTTTAAATAATTATTTTTGAAAAATATAAAAATACGAATGAATGACTGCAACGTGAATTTTTATAATTGCGAGTGTCAGTTTTACCGTACAATAAAAATAAAAGAAAGACCTGAAAAAATCATTATAACGTTTTCACAGTATATTCCAGAAAAAAAATTTATAATTTCAGATGAAGAATTATCTTATATTCTTATTATTATGATAAAATATAGTCGAGAGCGCGCAATAATATGATTCAGTTCATCACTGTATTCAACAAATAAATAAATTTACAATTATCAAGCTTTTATAGCGCTTGAAACACAAACTTAAATCTCCGTCGTCGATACTATTCGCCCGCACGGAACCTATAGATCTCGCAGTCTCGCTCCTTCTTTTCCTCTCCGATAACGACGCTTTTTTCTCCCTTCCTCTCGCGACCCTTTTCGCCTCGACTTATCTTCCGCTTCGGTTTTTCTCTCCCTCGAAAGACGCTAATTAAATCCCCAGCGCTCGCTCACTCGCGTCCGCGGCTCATGTTTTCTACTCAGACGCACTCTCGCGCATCTCGTTTCTTAATTAAAATCTACTCCTTCGCTTATCGGGCTGCGGGAACTTGTACACTGGCAGCTGCAGAGAGAGAGAGAGAGAGAGAGAGAGAGAGAGAGAGAGAGAGAGAGAGAGAGAGAGAGAGAGAGCGAAGTAATTCTTAATTGAAGTGATTATGATTGAGAATCTCGTTAATGCGATAGGACGATGCGATGCGAGCGACCGATGTTTGCAGGACGCTTTATAGTGCGTGCGCGGCGCGAGTGGATTAAAACCAGTTCAAAGTCCGCGATATCGAGGGAGAATTTTTTTTCTTTCTCTTGCGCCTCCTTCTTTGAGAGAGGTTCTTTGATAATTTCATTTTTATGGAAACGGTTGTGATTGCGAGGCGGGATTATTATTCAGAAGCGCGGATCAATGCGAATAGGATTGGAAATTCAATGTGGTGCTAAAAATATTAGTCGGAGTGAAGTATGTCAATAATGCAGGTTTGATATAACTGAGTTAAGTGCACCAACAGGAAAAAGTTTCATAATTTGATTGCGTCTAAAACAATTACGAATTCGAAGGAAAAAATAGACGATATTGTCGCATCTAGATTCAATAAATTCATATCTACAGTTTCATCGAGATTGAAAAGTTGAATAATTTATTCGTTTAAAAATGGGCGAGATTTAAAATTTTCCAAACACTTAGGTAATTTAATTCAAACGAGAGATAAGATTTTACGATTACAAAACCGAAGCGTACATCTTCATTTTAAAAATAAATTAATTGTTTTCCTTCTAGGTCAGTACCAAATTTCATTAATAATTATTGGACATATTAGCTCCGGAAATTTCTCACAACGTTACATTTCCATTGTAACGTTTTCGTCGCTAATCCCTAGCGACTATAATTGATCCGATAAATTGATTAATACAGCCGGCAACACCGTAATTATAAGACACAATCCACTACCTATATTCGCGTATACACACGCGCACGACATTTATTTTATAATCCTGCGTCCCGGGAAATTTGGCAAATGTGTCGCGCGCGCGGTGATCACACGCGGCGATTTTAATTCGGCTGTCCCTCGAGAGTGAAAAGCCTCGTTACATCGGGGCTCGTTTCATGCGGGAGGAGGGCTATATATTAACATCACAGTGGAGGGAAGGGGAAAAGCAGAGAGAAATACCCGTCACGGATAAAGTGGTAAACGCGCGCTTTCCATTTGCATTTTTTGCGTGTGTCCTTCATTGGCCTTTTTTTCACGTTGTCAAGAGGGATCCATCCTTTTTCCGCGTACAAAGGTCGTCATGTTGAGCACGACAAACACGATGTGGTGGTGCAATACGCGATTAAAATCACGGGGAGGGGAGGTTTAAAGAGATTTTTGGTGATATTACGTCAGTGTCGGTTGGAAAATGGCTGTATTTTGCCGAGGGGAAATTCAAGCGTATTATCGTGGATTTTTGTCAGTGGGATGAAGGTTTCGAGTGCTTTATTCCGGGTATAAATTTGAATTTTCTTTTCATTTAATTGGAATTTATAATTGTTTGACAAGCGAATCGAAACGTTATATTTTATTCAATAATTCGAGAGTTAGATATAAGCTGATGTAACTGTCAATATTAATATGGACGTAATGTAAGATATTCAAAACTCACAGGACACCTAACATATTGTTGATAGATAGTTGAATTTGAATTTGAAACACTCCATAAAACCATAAATGCATTTTAGATATTAAGGGAGACTGGGGTAAAACCGGATACCTTTTGGAAATTGTTTGTTAAAAATAGATAACAAAATAATAACAATATTTAACACTAGAATTGTTTTTAGTTTACATTCAGGTAACTAAAACTCGACTTGGTTAGCCAACAAAATATTTGTAAAAAATGTCATTAGAAATTTACAAAAGTATCCGATTTTACCCCGTAAAAAAATTGTCGGGATAAATCGCCGCGGCTTCGGACGTGTCACCGGATACTTGCATTATTCTTTTCAAAATGAATTTTAAGCGGTATTCGACGTTCTAGAAATAATACAAAGATGTAAAAACGTTGTATGAAGAAATCTTTCATTAATAATTATAAATTAACGTTTTTTTATAAAAAATCGCTGAAGCCATATTTTCTTCTGACCATCTTTGCCGGGAAGACTTTCTAATACATTTGCGCATTTCTGTACTAAAAAACAAATTAATTTTATATGTATAATGTATGAACAGCGCATTAAATATCTATTATTAGTTTATTTTATCATTACATTAAAAGAAAAGAGAAAATAAGCTATGTGGTTTTACCCTAACCTAAAGTATCTGGTTTTATCCCAAAGTTCGAAAAAAAAGTAATTATTCATTTTCTGCAATTAAAAGTAAAATTGAGAAACAAAATTGCTCCTATTTATTTATTCTAACATAAATAATACGGTTATGTATGTACTAAAAAAATATGTTGCTTACAGGAAGATTATACGCACTATGACTGTTATGATGAACACGATCTTACGAGCTAACAAATCTTTGACCTCTTCTAAAGTCAACACAAAGCTATTTTTGATGTGTCGATCGTATAAAAAATGATAATAGGAACATTCTCAAATAGATACCATATCTATTATACGCACTATGACTATTATGATGAACACGATCTTGCGAGCTAACAAATCTTTGACCTCTTCTAAAGTCAACACAAAGCTATTTTTGATGTGCCGATCGTATAAAAAATGATAATAGGAACATTCTCAAATAGATACCACTTTTTACGGTTTTGCCCCAGTATCCAGTTTTACCTCAGTCTCCTCTATATCGACTTAAAATTTAATCTTATTATTTACACTCATCGCTCGATCCATAATTAGCTTCAGCTTCTAGCACGTTTCGCTTCAATAAACGATATTCTCCGCGGGATGGCGTTTAATCATGCATACCCTGAACTGTAATATCACAATGTATACTTCAGCGTATTTTAGATACTATTCTCAAGCTATTCCTGCACCATGCAGCAAATAAAGTTGCACCTACAAATAGCTCGATCTTTCAAAGCAACTCATTGATCTCTTACAACTACATCTTTAACCCCATCCCTTTAACCAACTACACCGCTGAAAAGCCCTGCAGGATCATCACGCGTCCCAGCAGTGCCGCGTAATCCGTTTGTAGCAGCGCGCGTCTACCTTCCCGCCGCGTATACACAATTATTAAACGCTTGCCCAGTATAAACAGCGCTTCAAAGCGAGAGGTAAAACAAGATAATGGCGACGAAAAAGAAAGCTCACGCGCACTCCCTAAAACAAGTCGAGTGCGCAGAATGGCAAGTAAACATATACACACACGCGTATATATTATATCCCGTAAGGGACGGTAATATACGCGTATCGCGTACAAAGACCAGAGGGCTAACCGCTCGCGTTTAGCGTAATAACCGCGAGAGCGAGCGAACGGGCATTGTACTCGGCCGCGCGAGGAGTACAAATTGGCTCTTTTACCTCCTCCGCATATCGCATGAGTATAGTGTGTAACGAGGCCGCGGTCTACGCGTAGCTGGCTACTAATTAATGCGCTCGGATTGGTTTCGTTGCCGCTCGGCTAACGCTCACGTCCAAAGGATACGATACGTTTGGGAATAGAGGGAGTGCGTATACGTCGTGTAGTTGAGGGCTGTTTTTACCTGTGCGTGCGGCTCGGACGTCCTCTTTGAGAGGATAATGCGGGCGCGCGTAGTGAGCATGTAAGTGTGTAAGCAAACGGTTGACGTGAGCTCTGACGTTACTATTGTTTCCACAGAGTGTGGCGTGATATTTTTGTAGTTGATATGAAGAGTTGGATCGATTTTTATTTGGTGTGGTGAGTTTGACGGATGTTAAGGGACTATTACCGGTTATAATTTTGAAAAAATCGATTTTTGTTTTTTACATTTATCGACTCGGGACTTCTTTTATATATGGATCAGGGATTCCTGATTAACCAATTGTAAGTGTTGAAACTTGATTTTTTTAAAATATTACATAAATAAATAGTAAAAAAACTTTAAACGTGATATTCTCGAAATGGTGTTTTTTCAATCTGCCCAGACTTATTCTCCACAACCATTCGATGGATCATTTTAATTCTTAGTGAGTTTAGTTCGTTTTGATGTCCTCTACCACAATTTATCTCTGGTAAATTATTACCAGAAAATTGCAGAAAAGTTGGAAAAAAAAATTGATAAGGGGAAAAAGGGCGGAAAAAACGTAACTTTTACAAAATTTTTTTCACATAATCGCCATTTTGTTTTTAAAATGATTTTTTTTATAAAAGGTGGTAAATTTCGATGTAAGACACCTTCCTCAATAAAAAAACTTTTTGAATTTTTTGTTTCAGAGTTGCCAATTTCGAGATTAACCCTGGGCCATTAGGCAGTGTTATTTTCAGCATTCAACTTTGACGAGCTCTATAAAATTATGTAAACATTAAAAAAAAAAATTTTTTGTAATTTTGAAGAGTAAATTAATAAAATACAAAAAGTTGTACAAAGTTCTGTAATAAAAGAAACGAGAAAAAGAAAATTTAATTATAGGTAATTTTTTACCTTTGTAACCGGTAATAGTCCCTTAAGAGGCGAATTTGAATTTTGGGTGATATTGGAAAATATATATTGCTTGGAAGTAAGCGTATTGGGTTTTTCAAAAAAAAATTCGGTTCGGTAAAGTAAGCATTTGATGCGGCTGGTAAAACATTTAGAATTACAAAGCTTAACTTCCAGGAATTCTGTAATAAATTACGGAAATTCAAATAAATCGCGACATGATAAACTTTTGTGAAAATATTTTAGCGTTCAAAACTATTCTTATTTAACTTGAAGTAAGTTCCTAAATCAAGCTAACCATATTTCTATACACTGTCTATAAATATTTTCCACGTAAATAATTCTTCAATTTCCAAAACAACATAATTTTCGTCCCAAGAAGCGCCCCTATTCATACAATCCCCACCCCCATCGCCCCCGCATCCCCGCGGAGGAGTTCCAGCACGATCCACAATGACGCCGGCGTCGTCGCGATTCAAATTTCAATTAACACGCGCGCCACGTACGTCTGCTGGTACGTGTGCATTCGTCTCTCGCGCTTCCTCCTTGGGAACGAACTGCGCCGCGCTATCGCTGTTACTCCCTCCTACCCTAAGCAGAAAGCCAGAGAGAGATAACGAAGAAGACGCGCACACAATGCGAGACGTACTTATATAATGGCCGCGCGCACGCCGTAGGAGTCGATCCGTCAATTAATCCGGCGGCGCTGATCGACTGCTGCTGACAGCCGATCGGTTAATTGGGGAAATTCGTTTAAGAAATGGGGGTTTTGAGGAATATAGCTGGAAAGTGTGTATGAAAAAGTTAAGTAATGTAGATGAATGAACTGTGTTGGTATGCTGGTAACGAAGATGAAGGAATGTTTGAAGAATGGATGACCGAACTTTACTACTATATACTGCTATATGATTATGTCAAAGTTTCTATTATATTTCGTACAAGATTTCTATCCAAACTTTTCCTAACAACCCCCGCTTTGTTCGAACCGTAGCGTCTCGGCCTCCTATATACGAAATGCAAAGCCACGCTGCATTCACAAATCAGCCTACTTCACCCTCGAATTCTTTTCCCCTCTTATCTATACCTAGTTCCTTCCGCGTCCTATCTCTATATACGTACGCCGGGACGATAGGCGTTATCGGGGGGTCCACCCCTTATCTCGAGGCGCGAAAAGAGAGGACGCTATTGGCAGCCTGCGGGGTTCCAGTCGCGCTTCCTGGCGCGAGATACCTTTGACTCGGCGAGTCGCGTGGTGGGCTGATGCAGAACGTAGATGTCTCGAGAGCTCCGTCGAGAGTTTTATTATTCAAATTGAAATGGGCTGGAAGTGGATTACGGTTGGCAATGTGTGAGATATTTAAAAGGGATTGTGATTTTTTTGTTGCTGATATTTTTAATCTGTAATTTTGTTTTAATACGCGCAAGGTGAATTGTGATTTTAAAAGCTCGAATTTAACAAATTTCAAGTATCTGTCGGATAATTGAGGAAATTTTTAATTTGTCCACACTTAGAAGGTTCAAAAAATAAAAAAAAAAATTTGAAGGCACACCTTCGCGACAACTTTCTTCTCATTCTATAGGTCATAAAATATACGAAAAAACTCGTGAACATTAGAAAACGGTCTTGTGACACCGTTTTAGAAAAAAATCCGTTTTTCTTATGGAAATTTATAACGTGGGAAAAATGGACGAAAAGTAGTCACTGATTATGAGCTAATAGTAAGCTTTTAAATGTACCAACAAATATTCCACAAAATAAAAACCATTAAAATAGAAGACAAGAGCTTTAATGTAAGCTGAAGATCGTTAAAATCGGTTGGTTCTGCGCAAAGTTATGTGCATTTGAAAATCGCGAAATATGCGACTAAAAATAAGCGATCTTTCCCGAATCCACGTAATTCAATCATTTTTGGTCATTTTCCTTATATATGCAATCGTCGGGCAGATAACAATGTCGGAAAAAATTTCTGCTTCGTGCGCATGTATAAATATCTTTTTACATCCAGCATCCGTAATATCTCGTTTCGTTACAATAAAATGTTCAAGCGCCACGCGACATTCGATCTCTTCCATTATTGTAACAATACGAAACAATATTCTACCGAAGTAATATCGAAATACATATTCCATTCATTCTTGCAACTAACGTTTCACATCCCACATAAAACCTAAAATTGAAAAAAAAATCTCTCGCAATCTTAAAATACATCCTCGTAAAAGAACCCTTTTCACAAAATTCTATCTCCTTTTAATTAACAAAATCCACCTTCTCACATACGTGCGTAATATTAATTTCATTCACCGACCAAGTACCTTTTCACCCGCACCTGCACGAGCACTTTTAACACTTTCGACATTTCGCGCGCTCGCGTACGAGCGGTTCGTTTCACAACTTTACAACGAACAGCTCTACTCTACTCTTTCGCCGCCGTTGCCGCATTCACACCGCAAAGCTCTCTCTCTCTCTCTCTCTCTCTCTCTCTCTCTCTCTCTCTCTCTCTCTCTCTCTTTCTCTCTTGTACGCCTATTCGAAAAAGGAAACTCAGGCGCGTCGATGCAAAAATGCGCGCGGCGCGCATCCCAATCCCGCATCGACGCGCACTTTCCGTCGGTCCTAAAACGCGGCGCACTTTTACGTCGGTCTTTCTCTCTCTCTTTCGTTCCCGGCTTTTTTTTGATCTAGACGCTTTTTTACGCCCGCGACGCGGATTATTTCGAATCGCTTTGGTGATTTCGTGAAAGGGACGTACGTACGCACGCGCGTGCGTGCGGGGCTCGGTGCGAATGAATTTCGGCCGGCTTTTGGATCTGCCTTTTGTTTCCTTTCGCTCTGCGAAGTGCTTGATTTGCAGTAAATTAACTTCTGGGTAGATGTAGGGATTAATTTTACGGTTATATAATATTCGATTTTATTTCTGATTTCTGATAATCATATGTTTATTTGTGTAAAGGAAAAAAGCTTTTAAACGTATGTTCAATTCGTTAGGAGTGATACGTTAGTATGTCGTGTGATGATTATTTCGAATTTGAATACCTACACTTTGTACGAATATATGCAAGTGCATAATAAGTTCCAAGAACACAGATGCAACGTTTAAAAAATATTAACTTAGTAATTCAATAATCGTTTTTTACATGTTTAACATAATCTGCAAGTATTATGAGAATTTAAGTATTCATTTCATTCGAAGTCTCGTCCGATTGAATATTGACAGACACAAATTGCTCAGAATACTTTTTATTGCTACGCTCTTCTTCCCACTAGCAAAAATAAACCTTCACACATTATACAATCATCAAATAAACTTCTAAGAATACCTTATTCAACTATTTTAACCTTAACATAGAAAAACCACCAACAACTTTCTTTCTCTCCTACACGTACTCCGTCGAAAACTCCAAAACCCCATCGCCTCTAAAAAAAAGTCACATTTCCCTACACTCCAAGAACGAGCGCGCGACCCTTTCAGCGCAATTTTCCCTCCGCGACGCGCGCTCGCTGCATGCAGGGGCTTCGATGCATGACGTGAATTCCACGCGCGCTGCACGCGCTAGTGTCTCCGTGTCTATGTGTATGTGTGTGCATTAAAAGCGCGGAGGCGCGCGTGGGGCGCGAAAAAAGCCGACGCGCGAGCTCGTCGGAATGCGCACGTGTGTGCAGCAGTGTGTGAGTATACGCGCGAAACTTGAACTACCGGAGCAGGTCGTGAGAACGATATCGTCTCGCGTGTATGTATGTATGTACGTGGTGAAGTAACGTTGGGAGGTGAAGTTAAGCGTTTGCTATGTATATAGGGAAGATTCTCCTCAGACGGGGAGCGAGTGGTTTTGTGGGAAATTGAATTTTGAGAATTAATCGGTTTCAATTGCATTGCATTCAGTTGTAGAATTATTTGAATTTTGTAGTTGGAATGATCATGACTCGTTGTATAAGTTTATATGGTAGAGTTTATATGACAGGATTATTATGGTGATTGTTATTTAGTCTGGATATTTTAATTAATTGGTATATTTTGGTAATTTTTATTATGACGATTTTTGTTGTATGTTAGATGATTTTTACTACACTGAGAGAAATGTTGTAGTAAAATTTATTATAAACATAAGAAAAATTACTATATTTTGTAGGAACGGAGGGACAAATCGAAATTATAACAATTTTTGCTATGCAACATAGTAATTTTTATGAATGACCTTAAATTTCAAAAAATTAAATTTTTTCTCGTTCTTCCTGTTTTCAGACTCTAATCATACAATATTTAATGTGAAAATAAATTAAAATGAGAAATAAAAATATTTTTTTTACGAGCGTTGGGATCGAACCTGCAACCTTCACCGCGGCAATCGGACGCGCTAACCACTTACCCAAATAGGATTCTTGAGTGTAAAATTTTGGAACTTGTATATGTCAAACCATCGATTTCAAGAAAATTTCAGATAATATTAAATAATGACAATAAATAACTTTGATAACACAAAGAAACTTATCATTAATGTGCATAATATAAAAATAAAATAATTGAAGTAAGGTTTTGAATGTTTTGTAAACTTAAAAGCAAGGCAAAGTGAAATTCCCGTAGAAACATAACCTCAATCAGACACGTGGGCGCCTTGATCTGCGCAGAAAGTACTAATGTTGTAGCAATTTTTACTATGTTGGATAGCAAACTTTCTTATGGCCTGTAGCAATTTTTGAATGTGGCACTTTTTACTATGTTTATAGTAATTTTTAATACGCTACAGAATAAAATTTATACGCTACAAAATAAAATTTAAACACTACAAAATAAAATTTATATTTTATTCTAATAAAAATTAAAAGCATATATTTTAAATTTTATTATATCACAGTTTTTGCTATGTGTATAGCAATTTTTCTTTTATTTCATAATACTTTCTAATCAACAACTGTCATAAAAATTACAAGAAATTTTGTAATTATTCATACAATTATAATAAAAATGCAGCATAAAGTGTATTTGTCTCACCCTTCCTATACTTTATAGTAATTTTTATTACAGTTATAATAAAATTTACTACAACATTTTTCTCAGTGTAGGAGCTACAATGTTATATTATGTTTTTCAGATTAAACAATGAAATTCTAAAAGGGGTTTGAAATAGACTTTTAAATAAGAGTGAATTTCGCATTCCTCTCTCGTACCCTAGTTCTCTCTACCAGATTCATTTCGCTACGATGTTCCAGTGCAAAACGATGCTTATGCTGCCGAAAAAGAGACTGCACTTCAAAAAAGTGCTTTTGATTCATATTCAATGCTTGGCCCACATTCCCTTTCCCGTATTACCGGAGAGAGAGAGAGAGAGAGAGAGAGAGAGAGAGAGAGAGAGAGAGAGAGAGAGAGAGAGAGAGAGAGAGAGAGAGAGAGAGAGAGAGAGAGAGAGAGAGAGAAATGGACGAATGTAGATGAACACGCGCGGACTTTCACTCTCTCGCACTGTATTGCAGAGTATTTGGCACGGTTATATGTATATATATATATACACACGCGATAAATGCTCTCGCGGAACGTAAGATTTCTATTTTATAGATCGTCGTATATCACGCCGAAATGATGGCTTAAAATATGCAATGGCGTCGCCGAAGCGATGGTAATGGCCGGAAAATTGAAAGTTTATAGGTGCGGGTAATGAAGTTAACGACACGGTAAATCGTGGACCGGTGACAAATGAAAGTTGGGAGGTGAAAATGAGTGATCGATCGCTAGCGTATGTACAAAGATCAGCTTTTGCCTTTATACATTCGCATAAAAAAAAACACAAAACATTTTAATCAATGAATCGAGACCTGTTACAAAACTTTCTACCATCTCAGTCTACTTTTTTTTAAAAGTAAGTATCTCAAAAAGACGCTAACCCATCTACTTTTTCATCGTTTAATCCTAAAACCAATTATAATACCGTTCCACAACAGCGACTCTCCGGCGCGTCCAAGCTTCAAGACAATCAAAAGCGCAAAGGAAAAAGTCCTTCCTACGAAAAAATCAATCTTGCATCTCTCTCTCCCCCTGTCTCTAATTAGCCTGCCTGGAGAATGACGCGTCGCAATAAAGCTCGCCGGCAATTATATTTCACAAGAGTGAGGACAGCAGCAAAGGGCTCGCGAAGAAAATTTCGCGGTCAGAGAGAGAGAGAGAGAGAGAGAGAGAGAGAGAGAGAGAGAGAGAGAGAGAGAGGGGGGGGAGAGAGAGGGGGAGACAGTGGACAAAGGTCGCTTGTTATCCGCGTCGTGTACGTAGGAGAGTGGCGCGGCATTGTACGTCATGGATATAGAGAGACGCGAGGAATAAACGGACGCGGGATGCGAGCGGGTGCGCGTTTTTATGAGAGGGAGAAAGAACGAGAGGTAAAGGGTCATAGTGATGTGGCGGGAGTTTTTTTTTTCATGTCGGGGTTGGTGAAGTTTGATGGACGTTTTGAGGAATAATGGTACATGGCTGAAAAAACGGTTATAAGTTTATGGAAAACATAACGGCGCTTTTGCGAGGGTTCAATGAGCCGTCGATAACTGCTCGTAAATGAAAGTTGAACATATGAAAGAGGAAAAAAAATCAGAAAATTCTATACATTTGTTTATTTAAAAATGTATAGGTGAGCCTTAAAATATTTCTAAAAAATACTTAAAAGTATATGGAAACTAATATCATATTATTTTATCGTCCTATTTTTTAGAAGGAAATAAATATTCACGTCACGCTGCTGCAATTATCACAAAACCCACATTTTTATCTCGATTCCGGCTCCGTAACTGGACCATCGACAGTGCGCGCATTCGGAAACCCGTCGATCTCTCTCTCTCTCTCTCTCTCTCTCTCTCTCTCTCTCTATCTTTCTCTCCAGCGATCCATACATGTATACGCATGACGAAAATAACTGTTCTGCTCTCTCTCTCTCTCTCTCTCTCTCTCTCTCTCTCTCTCTCTCGCCATTAACGGTACTTATAACGGCCGCGCCACGAAACAATTTCGAGCTTCGCTCACGTACGCGCGCGTTCACTGCGTCCGTCCGTCCGTCCGTCCGTCCGACGAGCTAAAGCCCTCTCGGGATCTCGACAAGGGTGGGAGGGAGAGAGAGAGAGAGAGAGAGAGAGAGAGAGAGAGAGAGAGAGAGAGAGACCTATTAGGAGCGCGGCAAGTGCAAGAAGGGTAATTACTCAAAGTGGGAGGAGAGGGGGAGAAAACACAGTCTTGTCTCCGCGTGTGTACCCTGCATAACAAGCTACCGCAGTTTTACGGCGCGGTCGGTCAGTCCAGCCGTACTTATACGAGGATGACGTGGTATATAGTTGTTGGCGCGGCTGAGAGGGATGAGGCTGCGGGGGTTTGTGATTATTTTTTACGAGGGATTGCGATTATTTTGAAGGGCCGTTTTGCAGTAGTTTAGATGTACGAGATATAGGAATTTTCGTGGTTCGGAGATGTTGTTGGAGGGGGTTTCGAGAGTTTGATTTATGATGGGCTGATTTTTTTGGTGATTAGGGGTGCCAGGGTTTGGAATTTATGGGGAGATTGTAGAATGTGTAGTTTTAGAGAAAGGCTTTTAGTTAATTATCTAAAAGATTTCGTGAAAGTATAGAGATTTGGTAAAATAAAAGATGCATTTTATTGAAAAATACTCGTTTCGAAGAGTTCGTTTTTTAGTCACATGGCTTTGTTGATTAACTTTTAAAGGAATATTTAATTATCTGTGGAGTATGAAAATCATTATATTGAATACCTCTACACGCTTTCTTAAATTTCGATTATGCATTAGACTTGTATGTATATTGATTTCTTCAACGTTTTCTTTTCTAGAAACTAGATACTAAAAGAAATTCTAAGGTTTTGGATAGTCATCGTGACTGAAGATTTGATAAACTTTTTATTAAAGCTAAAAGCTGAGCCGCAACTAGTTTACTACATACGCATGTCTTCAACAAACTGTCGTTTATATATCACTGCCAAACTTTTATCACTGACGCATTGTATTATTATTCGCAAAATGACTTTTCTTGTGAAATCAATTTTTTTTCCAATTTTTTATGTTTTATAGAAATAAAAATTTATATTCACATTTTAAATTGAATGTTCGATTAATATTAAAGTGCGTGGAAATAAACCCGATGGAAAAAATTTACTATTTTTTTTTCCAGAAACTTTGCAGTACTTTTATGACATTTTACGAGTTTGAAATGTCCATTTCCGTGTTATTAGTTTGGAAAAAATTTTATTACTTCAACCTTAATTTATACTTTATGGAATCTTTTTATAACATTCTCTCACACAACGAAAGTACCGCTGTCAAACTCTTTTATAGATCTCCACCTTACGAGAACTTTAAAAATCCCTCTCATTTTTTTCCTTCTTATTTTCTTCATACCTTTTCTCATCTCATAATTGAACCCAAATTAACCATGAATTATTATTTACCCGAAAAAATACACAATAATAAACCACCTCCTTTTCTCCCACCTTAATCATTAAAAAAACGTTATATCGACACCTTTTCACACGTCTCGGGTTCCCTGCACCGCCGTCTTACAAATTTCATCACGCCCGAGCGCCGGCGCGACATAAAAACCCATACGTACGGGCCGCGGCCAAAAACGAGGAAGAAGCCGTTCTCGATATATATATATATATATATATATATATATATATATATATATATATATATATATATATATATATATATATATATATCGAGGCCGACGGCAGGAGAGAGCGAAAATTTGCTCGCCCGCAGCTGCGCGATATGAAATCCGTTCGGCTGCCGTCTTAAAAATTCAGGATACCTATACACTCTCCACTCGTAACATTTTCGCCGTCTCGCCGTGGGGTCATTCTCCTTGCAGCGGCCACGTCCATCGCGATTTGCAAATCTGCCAGTTTCAGAGTGAGATCGCGTTACACGGGGGAGAGAGAGAGAGAGAAGGATATTATTATCGACCAAACGCGAGAGTGTGTGAAGGACGTTGCCGAGAGCGTGCCTGAACTGGTATTTTTTTACGTGTCAGAGGTGGAGGAGGAGGAGAAGGGAGAGAGAGAGAGAGAGAGAGAGAGAGAGAGAGAGAGAGAGAGAGAGAGAAGGTCTCTTTTTGGAGCGAAGAAAGTAGGATACGCTTCCGCGATCGCGCGCTGACCGAGATCGTAAACGCATGCATTTATTTTTTGGCCGCTTTGGAGGTTTATCGATTTTTGGGTAGGATGGACGTTTATTTTGCTTTTTTGGGGATCCGAGATGGGATCGGTTTCCTTGTAAAGTGGGCAAGTTGTATAATTAACGTGTAAATTTGATATTTAGATGTATATATTGAAAATTTTCGTATTCGGAAGTATGTTAAATTATCGAATTTTTACTTTTATTATACATTACTCGATTTTACGTAAAATCAATTAACACTCCAACCGAATAACATTATATTTTTATAAAATATTCGATTGATTAACGGTGCAAAAATAATCATTTCGTCTCCGTGCAAACACAATCTACCTCGTCAGCAGGCGAAAGTTTATTTGTTTCGATTATCCACGATTTGAAAATTCATGAAGTTGATTTTGCTCATCAGCGCGCTCGATTGAATTGACTCCATTATCATCCGTGTACAAACTAAATTGAAAATGGGTCATCCAAACAAACGTTGACCAACATTACCGTGCAAATACACACAGTCCAATCAATTATTCGTTTCCCGCCACAAAGACACTCACCCTGCCTTTGAAAAAGAAACAAACAACTTGTCAAAGTATTCCGTCCGCGTCAGTGTTTCCCGCTCCTGCCGCGCACTTGCAAAGCTGTCGACGAATCAACAGGTTTCGCGTGGATCAATAAAAACCTTTGCCTAATTCAAAAAAAGAATAGACAACTTTTACATTCATTCTTATACGTATTCTACTTTAACGCAAAGAAAAAAATCAATTGCTTCCTTCTATCTTTAGCCGCGACACGTGTTTGCACTCAAGAAATCACGACGTCCATGTGGCTCAGCATTTCTGCCTCCTTCTCTCTCCGAGTGACGAGCGCGCGATGTCTCGTGGCGCAAGATAAGCGCGGCGATTGCTCAAATCCGCTTTCGCATGCGACGTGTATATATATATATATATATACGTGCATAGTGCGCGGGACTTCCTTTCATCGGGTCTCTCGTCACGCGAAATTATCGCTGCGCCTCGCTGTATTGCGAAATCTCTTGCTTTTTTTCGTATGCACAGCGGGGCGAAGACACGCGCGATCGTTAGGAAAATTACATCCTTTGATTGGTATCAACGCCCCCGATCTGCGCTATTCCACGAAAGATATAGCTTCTTCGTTATCGACGTGTTTGCGTGTTATTTTTACGGCATTTTTAAACGTAATGACAGACGCGTAACGAGAAATTCCACCGGTATAATTGTATTTATTTTTGGAATCAACAGTTAAATACGGGGGAAAATAGCTGTGCTACCGGCTAGGAGTAAAATTACAAGTCCGCGCGCGCCGAGCGAGAGAAAGACTTTCATTTCAAGTTTGCCGCACTCGCGCGGCGTTGGTTGACGTGTATATATATATATATATAATAAATGCGTAGCTACCGCACGATCACAGCAGGGACTTTCACTCCGCGAACGAAATGAGAATTACGCGATTATCCGGCGCGGAGAGTATGCGTATACTCTTCGCTTCGCAGAAGTCATACGCGCGTCCAACGGTTGATTAGGCTCACGGAATACGTTATAATACACACATATTATACATGTTTCTCGGATGGCGTATTATATAGCACGTGAGCGTTTAATAAGACAGAGCGCGCGCAGCGGTTATTTTTACCGCATAGAGGGAATCTAAGCGTTCGTCATCGTTGGATGGAAAAAGAACCTTGGAATTATCGTGCGTATGGAGGTTTCTGTGTCGGGTAGAGCAGATATGCGGGCGAGTCTTTGTGGGAGTTTTTTTTTATGGTCGCGGAGACGGCAGCGGTGGCTCATTTGAGTTACAAATGTGACTTGCGTTTCTGAGTGAAACTGTTATTCGCGCGCGCACTGTGAGGTTAATCGATTTTAATAGGGTCTAAAAAAGCGCGCGAGATGGGGGAAAAAGTTTATTAAAATTTCTAGCGCGATAACGCGGAGAGAACGATCAGCTGACTGGGGGTAAAAGTTTCTGCCAAGCTGAAGGAAACTTTTGATTCCGTGTAATTAGCACTTCGCGTGTAATTGTAATAATGAGGGTGTAACATTTGTCGGTGTTTATGTGAATGAAAAGTTTGAAATGTAAGAATAGCGTTGTAACGAAACTCTGCCCTTCTGTATTATTGTGCTTTAGGAATAACTATTATTTTCCGAGCTGAAAGAGTAGATCGCTTTAAATTTCGTTGAATGGACGTAGCAGTGGTTGTTTCATGCTTAACGGTAATTTCGGTAAATAGGGCTGAAAATGAATTACATCCATTTCCTACCGCCAGTATTGTTATCAAGATTCAAATTGCCAGCTATTAACTCCATAGTTTTCATACGAAATTCGGCAGAGTTCGTAAAACGTATGTTTAGTTTCGTAACACATTTAATCAAACATGATGAGCTCTTATCTATATATACGAATAACAAAAATTTCACTGTCCCTCGCCTCCGGTAAACAAATTCGATAACAATCTTATCAACAACGGTTGCGAGATGATTAATTTAGATAATCTCGAACCGACTGATAAACCCTATATATTAATCTCGGAAACCTCCTCCAATATTATTACGTAACTTCGCACTTGCTTTTATGCCATAAGGAATCGAACATCAGCCCACCCTCCCATCAATACCAGAAATCAATCAAACACCCAGCATCGAACCTTTCCGCAAGCTCGTAAAATATTCCCTTATCCACATCTTTATTACCATACATAGAACCCAACGACCGAAAAGCCTCATCCTTAAAACTCGTTCCCCATTACGACGCGCAACCACATCGCGAGTCAACGAACTCTCTCTCTCTCTTGCGATCCACGTCGACGCTTTACCATCCGGTGCATTCCAAAAATACCCGTACGCAACACGCGCGTGGGTGTAAAGCTATATATATAATGAGCATGTGTCACTGACCTTGAGTCAAACTTGGTGCCATCGACAAGCGTGCCGGTGTAGTGCATGGTCAGCTGGTCGCCATTCTTCGACTTGACGTCGCACACCTCCGGCACGAAGACCTTCTCGACCTTAAGCTCGCCCGCGTAGACGGCGGTGCAGCACAGTGCCACCGCCAGCGTAGTGATCAGTGCGATCTTGGCCATGATTTTGTTATATATACTCGACCGATGATAAATCGAAAGAAAAAAAAAAAAATAAGGAAACCAAAACGGGGAAAAACTCGCGCGTGGTCCCACTCTCTCTCTTATACACGGCTCGACGCGAGGTTTTCCTTTTTTTTCGGTGTTTGTTTGGTGTACAGTAAAGGCACTTGGTTGAAGTAAGAGAGGAAAGAAAAAGCGGATCTCGTGAGAGAGAGAGTGTCAAAGTCGGAGGAGCGAACGACGAGTGGCCTCTGCGTTGGCGGAGCGCCGGCGGACTACTGGCGGCGCGGAGCCGCGCGCTTCGCCAGCGAACCTCACCAGAGTTAGCGCGCTCGCAGCGAACGAGAGAGAGAGAGAGGGAGAAAGAGAATATACACGCCACATTGCGCCGTCTCATTGGCCCCGCTGCTGCCGCGCGCGCGCTGGAGACCTACATATTCCGGAGCGAGCGAGAGAGCGCGCGCTCCGTTACTATATACTTCACGAGGAGGAGAGTATACGTGGCTGTATATGTGCAGCGTGCGCTTTTTTCTCTCTCTCTCTCTCTCTCTCTTTCGCTCTCTTGCTTCTGCCGCTGCTTCTTCGTCGTAGGCATGAGGCATCTTGTATCTGTCGACGGAATTTTTTGTTTATTCTTCATGTGGAGGGAGGGTTTTCCGGTGGATTTCGGAGATGTGGGATGGTTTTGGATTTGTGTGTGTTTTTTGCTTGCTCATAGAGGAAGCTTTTTTAATTTGGAATTGGGTTTTCGAAGCAGCGTGTGTGGGGGGAAGGGGGGGGGTATGCTAGCGCTTTAAATAAAAAGTTGTATGGAGATTGGAAACAATAGCAATGTTTACAGATTTAATGGATTTCGATTTTCGCTCGCATTTTTTGTTCCTGGAATTAAAAATATAACTTTTCTGCCGGAAGGATTTTATTGTTGGGAGTTTCATAGGATAATGGAAAAAAATTTCAATATTCTATAGTAACACGTATTTTATTTACAAATGTGTTTGTAAATTGTAAAGGGAACGAATGGAAATTGAATCGTTTTGAATTTTATTTTAGATGAAGGATAAAAGTTTTCAAAAAATGTCTGAAAATTTCTTCCGTGAGATTTTTTAATTCTGCTGTTATTATATTCAAGCCGTATTCTTTATGCTCATAAAACTTGATAAATTTGATACTTTATTAATATTCAGTTCTTGTGCATTGCAAATTTAATTTAATTATTAGTTTGAGACAAAATAGTTACAAATAATTTGTTAAATATTTTATGCCGCAACATTCCATTTCTGTGGTTCACTTAAAATTTACTAAATATTCATGAATATTTATAATTTAATCTAGGCTTTTAGTTTCACGGAAATTATAGTATACTAAATATTGATTATATCATTAAAGGTGTAAATTGGCGCATGCTTAACCCTTTGAAACCGAAATTTTTGCTGACGGAGATAAAAATTCTTTTCCGGTCGGGTTTAATTCTGTATATTACCAATATGAATTCTGATCGGGGTGGCATAGTCCTACCATTACCGACCGAGCAATTGACACACATTAAAGCTTATTAAAAATAAAATACGTAGAATCACAAAAAATCAAGAGTACACTGCTCTGTGGTTTTGAACGTTCTATTGTCCAGCAAAAGTTTGGAGTCGAAATATCAAATGGTTTTTGCAAAAACTTTGAATAAAACAAAATTCAGTTTCATTCAATGTTTTTGCAAAAACCACTTGATATTTCGACTTCAAACTTTTACTGGATGATAGAACGTGTAAAACTAAAGAGCAGTGTGCTCTTGATTTTTTGTGATTATTCGTATTTTATTTTTAATAAGTTTGAAACTGTGTCAATTGCTCAGTCGGTAATGGTACGACTATGGCAGCCATACAAACCTCATTTTTTCGGTTTTCAATTTTTTTTCTCAAAAACTAATCAACAGAATGGATTAAAATTTGTACGGATTATAGCTATTTATATTCTGCATTATCACGATTTTTTTTTCAAAAAAATTGACCGTTTAGTTTGGGAGTTATAAGCTTTTTAAAAAAAACACGTTTTTGTTAAAAACAAAAGAACCGTGATAGCTAGAGAATTTTTTTTTTAGAAAATATAGGTATTTTAATGCTCTTTCGAATGTTTTCCATACGATTCAAATATCTCAATGTTATTATTAAAAAAAAAATGATAATTATTTTTTCAAAAAGTGAATAATCGATATAAAAAAAAGGCATGTTCTTGTTTGTCTACATAAGGATTGTGCACATATTTATTGTGCACAGATAGCATTGGTACAGATCTATATATATATATAAATATATAGATATATACCAATGTTAAAGTGTGCACAATTAATATGTGCACAATCAGTATGTGCACAAACAAGAACATGTCAAAAAAAATTATCCAAAAAACTACATAATATTATTATTTTCCAAAACTCTTGAAAAAAAGAAAAATTTTAAGCGCTGTCCGAAAACGATTGGATAAAAATTGAAAAAGTTACAGTGTTATACACACACACACACACACACACACACACACACACACACACACACACACACACACACACACACACACACACACACACACACACACACACACATACACACACACACACACACACACACACACACACACACATACATACGGACATTTTTTCTAACATGTTATCTTGAAAAATTTTTTTTTCAGCGTTACAAAGCTTCCTCTATGAGGAAGCAAAACTATAAAAATTTTAAAATGACTCAAAATAATTTTTTTCTCTTAGTTTTAACGTGTACAATGACGATAGTGTAGGTTTTGAGCTGATCTAGTACGTGGATTCATTTCCATGAATTTTTAAATTGTATGTCCATTGGAATGGACATTGAGTTACAAAGGGATATAAGTAAGCTTTATTTTTCTCATGTCAACAATATTTCAATACATAACTTCAATTCTTCAGCATAAAAACTCGTAAATTTAAAATGCCTTCTTACAAAGGCAGCAACTCCAAATGTTTCTTACTTTTTTAGAATAAAACACACAATATACTTTTATAACAAAAGTTTATTAGCATGTACAAAATCTGAAACAACTCAAGAAGTCGAGAAAATATTAAGATATCTTTCAACACTTCAATTTCTCGAAAAGTTGCACATATTTAAAAATTGCAGGAAGGGATTTTAATTTTTAAAAAACTTCAATGCTACTTGAATAATGATTTTATTTTAATCAAAATCCAAGGTATCGATTTTAAGATTCATCATAATAGATAAACTTCTAAAATGATTTTATTCCAGCAGTAAGCATTCAGACTCTCAAACCGACCTAAGAACAAAGTTTTTGTTCTAAAAATATCCGCCGAAACTGCCTTCATGTTGCACACAACTCCAGCGAAACTCTCGTTTTCGTTTTCTTTTTAGAAAAATTTTACGAGACATACTTTTCGAAGCAACATCGCGAAAAATCCCGAAAAAAGTCTGCGAAAACGCTAAACTTGTTCCATTCAGCTCCCACATTCGAATTCATCGCGCGCGTTAAACGCGAATTTTTTATCCGTGAACTACTTTCCTCCGCCCCACCGTCCGCTCTTTTTCCCACGTACACACAACCGCATAGATATGCAACGCGTACACGCACGCATGCTCGCACACGTATATTTCTTTTTTGTGCCCTTCTCTCTCTCTCTCTCTCTCTCTCTCTCTCTCTCTCTCTCTCTCTCTTCCTCTTCTTTCACAGACGGCTGAGGACGACGCTAAGCGCATCGCGTGCGCGACGTGTGTGTTCACCGAGTGCGAGCAATTGTGGGGGTACATATATATGTATGTACATCACATAGGTATAACCGCATGGTGTGTACACGCGCAAAACGTCAGAGATGACTTGACGAGCTTATCGACCGAGGCTATTGTAATTGCGAAGACAGAGAAGAGCGAGAATAGCTCTCACGCGTGCAGTAGTGCTATCACCGTCCGCTAATATAATGGAAAAAACGATGCGGCGCTACTCCTTTTGTACTCGTGTGTATATGTACGTCTGTATATAGTTGTTCAGTCTCGCGTAGGAGTGTCTCTGCTGTCCGTGAATATGTGTGTGTGTGTGTGTGCGCGAGAATGTGCGTGGCTGGGTGCATTGAATAATGCATTACGCGCGTCATTAATTTCAGTCGTAGGGCGGCGTCGCGAGGCTGCTGGCGATCGATAGCAATTAGATATGGAATTTTTTATTACTACGCAAAGATGTTTAGTTTTGTTGGACATTGTTGTTGAGAAATATTGAAACGATTATTCAAAAAATGTGGATTACGTATTTTTACGGTTTATTGATAATAATGAAGAAGTTGGTAGAAACTTGAAAGTGATTGTGTAATGGATGTTTCCACGCAAGTTGCCTTACCTCTCGCACACTTCACTTAACGCGATGTAGATGTTCTTAGATGCAATTTATCGTTACGGGAGTGCCCATGAAAGTGCTTAGTTAGGATGTTTCTTATTACTTAAGTATCATTTTATGGCTGCAAAGTTGTTATTATCGCCAATAAAAGCAAAATGCAATTGACATACTGTAAAATAAGGATTAAAGGCTTTAGCTGTTATTAATTTAAAACTATTTAATACAAGAGAAGTAGTGGATTACCGGCGTAAGTTGACCGATAAAACAACGTGATTTAAATATTCACATATCAAACTGATCTAAAAAAAACAACAACAAGATAAACAATAATGATTTCAACTCGTTATCTTCTCGTATTTGTAATAGTTCGTTATCCAACAAGGGAGTAAAGTGAAAGATAAAGCGCTTTATTTCCGACTCGAGTGTGGACACTTTGTTGACTTGGAAAGTGGAATTAACGAAAAGTGAACAATAAGAGAGAAATACTACTTATAGGAAGAATTGAAAGATTACTTATAGGAGGGAAATTAAGTACTTTATTTTAGCTACTGTTGTTTATAACAACAGAAGCTGAAATGTCATTTTTTATTTAGTATTTTGGCACTTGTGGGAGATTTGGTTCTTGAAGACGATTCCGTGTGGGAGTTTTTTCTGGTCTTATTCGATATGGTTGATTCAGCTCGACATTTTCAGAATTCGATATTAATGATTTACTCTCTAATTGAACTACATAATAAACAATTTATAGAAATATTTTATCAAACATTAAAACCAAAATACAATTTTTTAACGTATTACTCAAACATAATAAGAAATCGTGGCTTAAGGTGATGTAAATACCGATATAATTTGAAAAAGAGTACAACTTATGCAAATACTGATAGAATCGCGCAAAAAAAATTCGGAGTGCAATATTTACATATACGAAGGGTATGACAGTCGTGTTTTTACAAAGATAAAAATTATTTAATTAAATAAAAACCATATTGTCAATAAGTAGAAATCTGCAATTTTACCATTTTATCTAATTCTAAAACAAGTATATCTTATGAAAATACTCATAGAACCATTAAAAAAAATTTCTGAGTATATTACTTGCATGTACGGAGCGCTTGACAAAGATGTTTTTCCAAATAATGCGAGTTAATTTTGGACCTCACATCGCCTTGACGTATTATTTATCTTGGAATAAGTATGAATCATTTCATACAAAATCTAAAAAATATGTCTAAATACCTTATATTTCATCATATTCATATAAAAAATCCAAAAAATATGCAAATATCTTGCTATTTCACCATTAAATATTTTATTAAACTTGTCTGTAAAACTTCAATTAGATTTTGTTTTAGATTATTAAATAATAAAAAATCGAAAGACACGATTGAGTTTGGCAAATTCGTAGGAAATTTAAAAATTTGTATAATTGAAAATTTCAAAACAGCTGAAGTATCATAAATAAAAATAAATGGAACTTTGTACAATAAAAATAATATTTCTATGTTGACTATAGTAATAATAATGATCATATGCTTTGGAGAAATAAAAACAAATTTAAAAAATGTCGCAAGCAGTTGTTTAAAAGCAGTTTTAAAAACTGTATAAGAGCAATTGTCTAAAACTTTTAACTTTTACAGTACTGTAGTACTTGTAACATATCTATGGTTCTGTGATATTTAGCTCTCTAAATCAAGCAAATATTTACAAAATCCATTTCCAGTAACATATTTCACTACATAGAACTCACTTTTAAACAAGGATAACCTCATAAGACACGGGAAAAGGCCTAAATTTAGACATTTCCTCCTCGTACTGGAGACAATTTTTAACTTTTAAACATCGTTAAAAAAAACTCTTTGCTAAATACTATACCAATTATTTTAGGCTATCATCCATTGTTAAATTTTCGGAAAATGTGGTCCGATACGATGTGCCCATTATTAACAAAACTATGTAGAGCATTATCTCCGCAACCCTGCATTTTTACAAAACTTGAATTATTATTGAATTGGATTATTTAATTCTACATTTGTCCGTTATAAAAAAAAAACTTTTCTGTTTTTATAATTTTCGGAAGCGTAAATTCTTCATCTTGAAAAGGGGGGGCAATATATGACCTCGATCATAAGTGTGCCACTTATAGCGATTGAATTGTGGTCTTCTACACGGAGAGAAAAATTTCAGTAAAAATTACAAAAAGTTCCGCAATTTTTACTGAACTTTTCGGTACTGTGGTAACAGACTGCTAAAATGAGCGGATTTACTTGACTTTCTATACTTTTTATAGAATTTTCAGTAAAAATTACCGAACTGTTCAGTAACTTTTAAGAGAAGGTTTGGAAGTTTTCGTTGGCGTAACGCGCGGTGGCGCTGTTGACTGTTGTGCGCATGCGCGTTCTTGAATTTCAGCGAGAATTACCATGCACAACCGGTAGATGGCGAATATTGAAACTCGCAAGTGACCACGACTTTCCTCAGTTAGTATATAAGTCCGCTGAGTTTCTAAAGTTCATATGTAAGCGTTTGCGTATTGCGAAATGTAAGGCATTACTTAGGTTATGTGTAGTATAGTAGTTAGATATGTTTAGGACTTTAGATATAAAAATTTCCTATGTAAAAGCGGCGTGCATATTTACATCTTATCTTACACCACAAGGAAAGCAACACTGGATTCCCAACTATTAAAATGGCGATAAGTGCGATTAATATAAATTATTCCCATAAATAGATAAATTTTTTTTAATTACCATATTCGCCATATTCTATAAAATTTATAACACAAAAAAGAGTAAAAATTACGGAACGGTTCAGTAAAAAGTAAGTGCTTAGAAAAATTACCGAACTGTTCTGTAAAATTTACAAAAATGTCAGTCTGTTACCATAGTACCGTGAAGTTCGGTAAAAATTATCGAACTTTTTGTAATTTTTATTGAAAATTTTCTCTCCGTGTAAAGATGCGCCCCTCATCTAAAAAGTCATCATTTTTTCGTGGCACACATAAACAATGGTAAATAGATCTAATCTGAGTATTGCTCTTTTTTCTACATACATTTTCATGAACTAATTCCCGGTGTGTCTAACGAAATTCAAATTTATTTTGAAAATAGTTGAATAGGAAAACTATTGTAACGCAGTTTTCCATGTATTCGTTCACGCTTACTCGCACGTGCATAAGCATACAGTTATACAAAAAACTAATTGTTATTTGGGATACCTAGAACAGAAAACAATAAGTTTTATGAATGTGCCTCAACATTAAATTTTGAAATTTGTTTTAAGCTAAAAGTTAAAAGTTCCGGAGAAATACTCATACAGTTTCTGTATGCCTATAAAGGCTCACAGAACAGCAGCAGGCTCTTTCACTATATATATCGACAAAATTTAGAATAAACTTTTATAATAACTATGAATTTTACATTTATTTTTTCTCCCGTTGAAAATTTTGAAAGATCTATAGGGGAGAGTGGCACACTTATGGCCAGCGTCTAAAGCTGATCACCACACGTTTCTCGCGTCTGGCGATATGTGCTTGACATCGGACAACTATAGTTAGAAGTAGAATATCACTTTATACGATATATTTCGTGCCCGACATTTTAGATACGGAATATACAAAATTACATGCGAATTCAGTATTATAACAACAATCACAGTGTTAATAATACATTTCGATACTAGTGCATGAAAGTGATTTTATCCTCGTATGGACATTTAAAATCACCTTCTCGCTCGCGTACAAAGCTTGATTTAGCGCATGCTTCTTTATTCGAGCGTGTGCGAAATCGAGCTTTGCCCACGGAGTGTCAAAAAATTTATTTTTGTCTTCTCGCCTCTTTTCTACAGTTGATGTAATGTTATTTTAATTATTACTAGGGTAAGTGTGCCAGTTACTGTGCCCCTTAAGGCGATGTCCGTAGTATTTAATCAATTACTATTTTTTTTTTTTCAATTTTTAATCATCTTAAGACCTTCATATGATAATTATATATTCTGCGAGCAGAATAAACACCTTTTTAATACAATATTATGTAAGGAATATTAAATAATTAATAAAATAACAGCATAAGCCTTTGCATCAGTTACTGTATCATTAATTTAGTTACTGTGTGTCAGTTAGTGTACATTGCTTTAATTACTGTGTGTCACTTGGTGTACATTGTTTTAATTACTGTGTGTCAGTTAGTGTACATTGTTTTAATTACTGTGTGTCACTTAGTATACAGTGTTTTAATTACTGTGCCTTAGATTCTGGACCCTGTATTTAATCCTGTGTCTTTTTTCTCACTCATCTGCATCTGCATAAACTATATAAAACGTATTTAAACATGAAATTTGTTTTTTTATTATATTTGGTAGACTCCCTGCTGGAAATCATTCATTTCTCTCCCACTGGTGAAATGATTTTTCTAACTTTTTCTAGTGTTTTCACTCAACTTAGCTTTCATAAAATGGGAGAGAAATGGATGATTTCCAGCAGGGCTATGATTTACTACGTATAGAACATCGAAGTTGACTTGCACAGGCGACGAAGCATGAGAAAGTATGGTTAGCGTAGCCTACCGCGAGGGGGCACAGTAACTAAATACATTCATGAAAACTTGTCCAGTTACTGTGCACAGTAATAGAAACATGCCGAAAATTCGTTTTAGGTACTGGATTATATTAAATTAAACAATAACATTAATCAAAACTACTTTTTTATTGTTCTTTTGTCAACTAGATGGGTTTTATAAACATTAAGTGTATTTTTTTATTATGAAAAATGTTATTTTTATAGTTTTTCAATCACTTTTGTATAGGCATATTCTTAAGCGTTTCGATAAGAAAATCATAGAAATCGCAATGAGAAATTTAATAAATTATTTTAAATATATTGTAAGAATAATTAAGTCATACTGTGGGTTTAACAATAAAAAGCATGAATTGAACTGTATATAAAAATTTAGATATTTATGATTAAATATGATTATACTCTATTATAAATGAAAATGATTTAAGGGCACAGTAACTGAAGCGGGCACAGTAACTGGCACACTTACCCTACTTCTTTTTTAAACATTCAAGAATAAATTAACGTGTCTCAGAACTGATAAAACCTTGTGGGATCTGAGTATCATTTAAAATGAAATAATATCTTTTTTCCCAAATTTTGGCGACTCCATTAGTGCCCAGTACTACCAGTACTACTACCCAGTACTGGCTGTTTATTACATAAGGATATTTGTTAAGTATTGATACCAACTAAAATAAATCTTAGTTTTTTGTATAAATTATGGTAAGGTGAACTAATTTTTAACTTGAATTACAATGTAAATCAATTACATACTGTTAATAACAAAATTTGATCATTTTAATGTTTCGTTAAAAAAACAATAAAAACCCGTTTTAATAATTAGTATACCATACCTTTAAAATATCTTGACTTTCATTCCTGTTTATTATGGATTGCTACAACTCAAAATTCCGTGAAAAATTAAGGTGTCCAGAATCGTGGAACATTTTTTGGGGATCGTGCAAAACGAACTTTTTTTAACGTTTCGAGCAACTCTTTGTTAATATAATGATAATTTTTTTTTGTATTTTAATTTTAACAACATCAAAAGCTATGGCCAAAAACGCTACCTATGGGTGCTACAAGTGGGTAATTCTCCCTTATAATAATTCTTATTCGAGTATAACTTGAAAATAAATTGTAAAAATTATTTTTTATTATTAATGTACTTTGTATCTGATGATCGTGTAACAGTAAATTAATGATATTGTAACTATTGCAATATCAATGTTCTATGGGCCTGAAGTTCGCATCGTTGGAGTGCAATGAAATAATTTTTTACGGTTGATTAAAGTTATTGAACAATGGAAATTTTATCTAAATCTTTTTTATAACAAAGATAAAGTTATTTTATACTATAAAACACTAAATCTACACGCAAAATTAATATTAACTAGTGTAAACTTGAAGTAAAATGAATTTTTTTTATTTCGTTGCACTCCAACGTTGCACACTTTAGACCCATAATATTCTACTGTAAAATACTGAAATTGTTTGACCGAAATTGATAATTTAATCTTTATAATAATTTATGTAATACATAGTAGTTAGCCATATTTAAACTTAGCTATCTCAACAGTTACAATGCCATATTAATCATAAAGAAATCCTTATCTTAGTGGCTAATAAGCTGCAAACATATAATTACATGCAATTGTTGATTAAGATTTATTCTAATAATTTAGTTGGAAATATTACAAAAAATGAACTAATCATCTGACACTATTAAAAGATAAATCATTAAAAAAATTTGTTTTATTTTATCGATTTTCTTTTGAAAATCTCGACACACAAGCCATTTGTACAGCTCTTAACAAACTGCGGCAAGTAGCAAAACACCTCTTAACGACTCAACGCGTGTAACAAACAGAGAGTATGCAGAACCTCCAGCGAGTGAATACGAATTAAAGCCTCTGTATGTATACACACACCCACGCACACACGCATAGAGCGCGCCGGCCATAAAGGTAGTATAGTATAGCGCACAACCGTCGACGTACAGCATCTATAATCGCGCTGCACTGTGCCGTAGTCTCGGCGAGCGTCCAAGGATAACATAATACGCTCTTGCGAGAGTTTCTTTTCACACCTGCGACTGCGCACTCCCACGCCTCGCGGTAACGAGTACTTCCGGTATAATCGCGGGTTTTTACTTTCACGAGTAGGATTGGTCCACGTTTTCGTGCCGAATTTTATCGGTTAGTCAAAAAAAAGTGTTTGTGTGTGTGTGTGTATATGCAGAGATTTATCACGGAGAAGAGTGGATTATCGCACGTAAGTTTGTTTGTTTGATTGTAGGTTAGCAGAGGTTAAAAGAGCAGACTTTTTTTTTGAAGATTACGAGGTGTGGTAATTTTTTGATTCGATGCCTATAATTGCCTCGTGGTCTTTTTTTAGCGCGAATGATATGTAGTGAAATCGCGGATGCCGTCTCTGGTTTCTTATCGTATTATGCAAAGTATATGAAACGACGTAGAGGAAAGAATGCGCTTTGGTTGTGATAAAACTATACTTTATGATTATTTGAGTTATTTTTATAAATAATTAATTGCATACTTAGGTATAAAATTGTTAGAGTGATAGAGTTTTTATAAGCCTTGCAAAATTTAAATTTCAATAAAAGTTGTATAGTGGCGTAATTGTGCTATTTTAGTATTTGATTTATGATACTTATATATGAATTTTATCAATATGCGAAGAAAAAAGTTTAGTTAGAAAAATGCATAAAGATAAACTTCTCAAAAATGTTTAGTGTCCTGACATGGTGCTGTTGATTCATTTGGCGTTCTATATATGTTACTATAGTTATTACTCAAATGATTTATGTTTTAAAACTTTGAGCTGAAGAATAATTTCAAGATTTTTCCAGTCAACAGTAATTTGAATAACAAATAAATATACAAATATAATTTAGAGGCACTGATTTTCCGTCAAGCAGAAAGCAAATTTACTTTGTGAAAAGTGTCTAATATTTAACCTTTTCATAAAATAATAAGAAAATTGCCAAACGATAAGAATATTTAAATTTAGTTGAAATGCAAATCGTGTTATTTTTAGACAAACACATAACCATATTTGCATCAAGAGTTTTAAACTGAATATTTCCAAGACACTTGGAAGTAAATATTAACACCGTTCTTCAGAATTAATATTACTTTATAAGTCTGCACTGAAATTGAAATTCTATTATCATTTCATTAGACATAATAAAGTTTATTCGTTATAGCAGGTGTACTTCTCGAAAGCAATAGAAACTTTCTTACTAGACTGTGAAGCAAATTCCGTGAAGATCTGTTGCTGACACTTTCAAATGTTTAAGAAATATAGTATGAGAAATTTAAGTACAAATCCCGGATTCGCAAACTTTTGCGAGAAGGCACAAGTGCAATTATAATTTTATGTTTCAATCGAAAGTTGAAGGAAACACTTTTGTTTACTATTACTTCCGTATTTAAAAAAATAATTTGATTTTCGAGTACCATAGCATGATTAAATAATTCGAAGATGCATGAAAATCTGATATTTTAAACGTTTAATGTTGATTAAAATACTGTTGTTGGTAAAACGACCTTCTCAAATAATTTTTGTGGTCTATTGAATGCAACGACCTTTGTATTCAAATAAATAACGCGTACATATCTCACGTTCAATTAACGTACAAAATTATAATATACTGTAGTTGTAATATAATTTACTATTTGGGCCATCTTTTACTAATATTTTAAAAATTAAACTTAATTACACCCTGTTGTGCAGGCTTAACTGTAATAATACTAGAAATGATGCATTCTATAATATTCTAGTTCAGGTAATTAAAAATTTTCAGACGAACTAAATTTGGATACATAAGTTTATTAAAGCCATATATAATATTCTAATCGATAGTTTACTCTATCATTAGCACTATACTGTTTATTCGTTTTTAAAATTACTCTTAATTTTATTTAAAGTGCTGTTTTAATCAGCGCTCTCCATTGTAGTCATAATAGAATTTCAAATAAAACTTACGTTGCACATTCTATAGTCAGATTGTATTCTACGTGGGATATCTTATCTACTATTTTGTCTAACATTGCATATTATGTCAGATGAACCGGTTACTAGGATCCTTAACTGCAGCTATAAAATTCGATTCAATAAATTACGCTTCAAGTTTTCAACTTACATTTCTAAATGTTCACTCCAACTATTAATTTTATCTGCTTGATATACCTTTTGGTCAGAATTGAAGAGCTCAGGGCAACAAACGATCAGCTCACATTTCGAGTTGGCCCCTGATAAACAGTATGAACCGCAAATTCAGGGGCCATCTGGAAATGTGAGTTGTTGCCCTGAGCTCTTCAATTGTATTCAGCTGCCATTATACTGACGCTGCATACTTAACTTACAGATCACATAATACTAAGCATTATATCCCGTTAACGTAAACAAATGAATGAAAAATTAACTGTTAAAACGATATACTCAAAACAATTTTCCCAACAAAATTCTCACTCAACTCAAATCCTCCCCCCCCCCCCCCGGAACTAAAATAATCAAGCCCACGCACACCGTCGTCGCGTCATCGAGCCATCTCAGTCTGCCACCGCCGCGGAGAGGACGACAGCTCGAGGGATCCCTTTCTCCTTTCGAAGAACTTTCAGCAGCAGCAGCAGCAGCAGCGTGTTCTTCTCGAAGCCTCTGTCCTCCGGCAAACGCTCGCTCGCGCGCGGAGGTAGCGAAATGCATGTTTGCCGGAAACATATATTTACCCTCACTGCTGGGAGAAACTTGCTGCAGCGCGCTAGGAAGACGACGGCGAGCATCTGTGCTGAAATCTAGCGCGCGAGCGCGCGGATCGCACAACGTAAACAGCCACCGGTTATGAGGCGCGGCTGTTGCTGTTGGCTCGCTCCTCTGAACTTCAGCTCTCCTTTGTCTCTCTCTCCCTCTCTCTCTCTCTCTCTCTCTCTCTCTCTCTCTCTCTCGGACGCAGAGGCAGTGGTATGTCAGTAAAACACGTGTTGCCGAGAAAGTGGTGTAGGTAGGTTTAGCATAGTTTTCAACGAGAGGGTTTTCAACGATTATATATAGGGAGAGAGAGAGAGAGAGAGAGAGAGAGAGAGAGAGAGAGAGAGAGAGAGAGAGAGAGAGGGAGAAAGAGAGAGAAAAAGGGAATTAGAACAGTGGCTGTGGGGGTTGAAGTTTTTTGGTTGCTACGTGTGTGGATTGAAATGTGAGTTTCTTTGGGAGAACCGAGTGTTTATCTTTTAAATTTTATGGATAATTTAAATATATAACATTAGCCTTAGCAATTCTATATTCTAAGAATAATAAAGTATTTTCATTTATAAACGGTTAAATCATTTACTCCTCTGGAATAATTATGAATTTTAAGTTGAAGCATGAAAAAGTATATTGTGTACCAAGGGCGTAAATTGGGCCTTTTTAGACCGAGTGGGAAGTATGCGTAAAACTCAACTTTACACACTCAAACAATGCAACGACGTACTTTACTCATACTATAAAAAAAAATATTGTTCGCCACGCGGGCGAAATCTTTACGACCTTGTGATCGCCCAACACTCGGGCCGGCTGCGCTGACCCTCGAGCGTGTCGATCACTCGGTGCGTAAAGTTCAACTTTACGCCCTAGTGACGAAAACTACTATTATGAATTGATTGCTTCGTTACATTTTATCTTAACGAAAAAGAGTTCCAAAAATATTTCGGAAGAGAAATGTATCCCGCGCCAAAACGAAAATATTGTTTGAATTTTTTATCTCCTCAATTATGTTAGTTTTTTAAAAAGTCGATAACCATTAAATAACAAAAAAGGATATTGCGATACTACTTAATTTAGTTATAAAGCCATTAGTGACCTCGTTTTACAGATAATAAAACAACTTTGCAGCACTCAATTTTAGAATAACTTCATTTAATTTTCCAAAATTTCCAAACTTCCTTTTTCAAACTTCCTTATGTTTCTTGTTAAAATTCTAAATAGTAATCAGTTTTAACTTATACTAAAATCTTACTGAATAAGTATAACTCTAAATATATGCATCAATACGTTTCGTAATAAACAAAGCAAAAGATTGCGAAAAGAGTGATTACCCAACCCATCTCTTGATTCTTATGATCAATCCCCGCAATCTTATCAACCTCAAAATCCTGCAAATTCATCAGCGAATCTCTCTCACAATGGCAAAAGAATAACTCTATTCTCCCTCTTAGTCTCCTCGCCTCTTAATCCACTTCACTTTGTTTCCAAGCATCTCCGGTCGACTCTGCAAAATCCTCTCCTCTCGCCCATAGAATCGCTCGCTAGCACGAATCCCCGCCACTCGTTTGACTTTCGATCATGCAAATCCGGGGCTGTTGTCACGAGGAGGAATCCTCCGTTCCCGTATGAATCCCCCCCCCCCCCCCCCCCGATCCCCAGCGAAGACGGTGAAGCAACGCAGTAGCGCTGCATAGGCATGTGTCCCTGATAAATCGCGTCGGCGAAGAATTCGCCGGGGAGACACGCGGCCAGGATAAATTGACCTAATTCGCCAAGACACTGCACTACGTCCGGAGAGGGAAGAAGAGAGAGAGGGGAGAAGATAGAGGGGTACGAAGGAGGAAAACTTTGCTTTTTGACGGCTCGAGTCAAGTGGTTATCTTGAGTGGAGGAGGGTGTATGTATAGATATAGTATGGGAGTGAAGCATTGAGAAGTTTCGAAGAGATCGAGAGGGAGGATTTCTCGGAATGCTTTTCTTTTTGGGATAGTGGCGGGGAGCTGCTTTATCAGCGATAATGATCTTTATGAGGTTAAAAGAAGTTTAATAAGGTTGTTCATTTCTGGGAAGAGTTTTTATTAGATTGTGGCAGTGCTTTCACTTGGGTCATAAAAGAGAGAATGGGTTCAACATAATCGTTATCTATTTATGTATATCTTTCAGCGGGACAAACGTCTTACTTTTAGTAGATTTATGCGGACAGAAGATGTTACTTTTATGATTTATCTATAATTATTATCATTTTTAGGAAAAAGTGTTCATAATTCCGGGGGAAGAAATTTTCTACATACAAATCTCATTTTACTATCCAAAAATAATCTATTTTTGAATAATTTTCGTAATTGCTTCCAAATAACACGAAGCATAGGCATAAACTGCACAATGAATTCTCCTAATACGCCATAAAACAGTGACAGCACTGCGGATCACACTATAAACTACATTATCCTTCCAAACTACAATAAAAACACAATCGACGACGCGACCCCCGTCACACCTCGTAACCTCATTTGCCCGTAATCAACGCGTGAAATTCACAAACTTTTCGCCCGAATTCAACGCGACGTTTAATTAATTTCAACGCCGAAATTTCTCCCTTTTCCCCCTTTGCCACCACAACGCGCACAGTTCTGAGCGCGTAAAAACTAATATCCCGGTGACATCAACGCGTGCGCACGCGCGCGCTGAAGTTAGCAAAATTAATAACGGCGGGAATTTCGAAACGATAAGCGTCTGCACACATAAGTTTCGCCCGATAGCCGCGGCTATTTTCGCGCCGCACGCACGAATCGAATGCATGGAAATAGCCTGCGAGCTGTGTGTTGTGCATGTGTGTACACGTAGGTCGTTGCGAGTTTAAATGCGTACCTGCGCGCGCTCGAGCAGGGTCGTAGTTTCGGGTTGTACACGTCGGCGGTACAAATATAAATCGTCGGAGGAGTGGAGGCCGCAAGGCTGGAATAATAATCGCCGAATTAATATTTTGAGACTAGCCGAAGCTTTGCGAGGTGCTCGGAAAGATATTTCATGGTCGCTGACGAGCGTTTATAGTGTTGGAGATAGTTAACAGTATAGGTGGTGAATGATTATTATTAGTCATTCATTTTCGAAAGTTTATATATACATCAATTAATGTTATAGTTTCATTCTATATTCAAGTGCCATTGCTTATTTAAAGGAACCATTTTTGACAATCTTTCTCACAAAACTTCTATTATATAAAATAAAAAGGTAAAAGGTTATGTAAAATGTTTAATAAAATACAACATGTAACAAAAACTTTCATTAACATAGCTTTTTGAAACTTGTTCCACACAAAATGGAAATACGGCAGGAGAAAATAACAAAACTACAAATGAACTTCTGACAAGCAATTTTATTTTATTCTGTGACGTGTTTTTCTTGTCATCGCGAATCAGCAACTGAACTTTAATCAACATAAAAACCTGACTCTACACAACGCATTTCATTTGTCTTTTTTCTATTCTTTTTTATACATCATATTAAACTCATTTATAGAATATACAATTTTAATAATTTGTGATAATCATTCCGTAACAAAATTCATTCCTATACATTTCTAAACATTTCTATTCATCCTCCCATATTAATATTCTAGACATATTTTTCGATATACATATTAAATTCAACGCCACCAAATTTCCTCACATCAATAAAGCACCAACTAATTACAAACTCTAATCGCACAAATAAAACCCGTTTATCTGAGCAGCATACCCCCCCCCCCTCCCCCACACCCATACTCATTCCGCATTCGTGTGTATCCTGCAGATACACGCTCTCTCTCCCCCGTGCCAAAACCACGCAGGCAGGCGCGCGCAGCCCATAAGCATGTAAAACGCGTGAATTCGCGTAGCCGAACGGCCCATACGTGCGATATGGCAAACAGCGCGCGCGCGCGAAAAAGAGCCTCGCGTGTGTTTACGCTCGTTGCGCGCGCGGTCGTAAAGAAGCCAGAAACGAGGGAGAGAGAGATTCGAAAATCGCCGAGGAAGCCGTGCATACGCGCGCAGCTAGTCGCGGAAACGTGAGACGAATTTGAAACGCGTAGGCAAACACAGAGGAGGAGGAAAAGCGTTCGACACGTCTTTGGTGTATGCATGTGGGTTGGATTAGGATCGGTGCGGTTGTTGTTTGCAAAAGGTTTTATGATGTGGCGTGATTGGAGGATGATGTGTTGGTAGAGTTGGTTTTGGAAGACGAGGGTGATTGTACGAATTTTTCCTGGTTAAGTTTTTTACATTTAATATGATAATGCATTGTTTACTTTCATATTAATTTCATAAAGGAGTATACAGTAATTAATAATTTTCATTGCTTTTGAAATACATTTCAACTAATTATCTATTATTAAGTAAATGAAAATAATTTAAAGATGGAAAAAATGTATTTGAGTGGTCGTGAATAATTGAATTTTAAAGCGTTATATTTGAGGATATCTTATTGAAAATTTAACCGATTAAATTAATAATGAAAACGTTTTACTATGTAGGTGCACTGTAACATAAAATTAGCTGATCCATTAAATTAATGATAAATTCAGATAATTAATATTCTATTGAAAATTAATAGTTTAATAGAATGAATGTTAATTAAAGGATCTTATTACTGGTTTGTTTGACGTACAAAACGTAAAATTGGCATCATTGATTATGAAAAGAAAGTTAGTTATAACGAGAGCACTTTTCGTTGTCATGAATCTTAATCTCCGAGAAAGTGCATTTAACTTCTAATTAAATAAATCATCATTACGCGACAATAATTATAACTCTCAAAAAACATCCTAATCAGTGTCACCAGCCCCCACACTAACACCACTAATCATCAACTCATCGTAACCGCAAGCACAATTAACCACTACTTTCCCATAGAGAAACCACCTCCTAACCAGAGAAAAAAATCTCTCGTTCCACGAAATTTTCCTCTCTCGTACTCTTCTGCAACCAATTACACCGAAACTCCTCTCTCCATCTGCTTTTTCGATGGCTAATCAGTTCGACGTACTCATACACACACACGCGAACGCTTCTCTCTAATCCAACGGCGCATCGGAAGTTGCGGAAGCCGCAAGGATTGCGCGTCAAATGGTCTGAACGTAACGGCCCTGGACCGAAAGCTCGGCCCACTCTCGTCGATTAGGCGCGCTTAGAGCGAGCGCGCGGCCGAAAGCTCAAAGCGACGCGCCGAATTCGGCCTCTGTTGGGTTGAAGTGTATAGGATAAACTGTTTTCTCTCACCTATGGCGAGGGAGAGAGGGAGAGGGAGGATGTATACAGGGGAGGTTAATCCCCCGGTAGTGCGATCGTTCGGTTCTTTCGACGCGTTGGGAAGGGGCTTAGTGCCGCGCTGGAATGCATCGGAAGTGGGTTTTTGTGTTTGTTGGGGGATAAAGGAGAGATGGGGGGTATGACTCGAGTGATGTGCGGATTTTCGAGGATCGGGGTTTTAAGATGAGTCTACGAAATTAATTTTTAGCTGTTTCTTTGAAATAGATAATAAGTGTTGCGAAATTTATGTATTTTTAACTCTATTAGCTGAATGTATTTTCCAATATTTTCCAATTGTTTAATAAAATGGTCCGATAGTTTTTTATAATCGAAATCATTGTTTACTATGGGAAGCGCTAATCAATCTTACGTTTTTAGTTTGATTACACTTTTTTGTCTACTGCACAAGGCTTCTTATTTTTAATTTATATACAAGTAGGCGATAATTTTTATACGCAGACTAAATTTTTATTTCCAACAATTATTTTTGATTGAATCAAATAAATAGACTTTTTCAATGCAATCTAAACTATCAAACTAAAATTTCAAACATTCGAACTTTTCCATTCCTCTGTCCCTCTCTTCCCTTATCACCACCCGACAAATCTCGCAAACGAGCTTTTCGAAAAACCCTACCTCTACCTCCCCCTCGCTATCTTCGAAAAATCCAATTCCCTCTCGCTCCCTCTCCACACCTCCGCCCCTCATTCATAACGATACGCAAACCTAGACCCCGCGCATATCTCTGCCTCGTACGTTATACCTGCGCGCATACGGGGTCATACACGGCGCAAACGTTGACTCTCTCGCGAGCCCACGAAATATACACATAATCCGTCGGCTGGGCACTATAGTCCCTGCGTGCCGCTAGCTTTCCTCGGTCCTCGTAGCTCGCCCGTTTAAATTTGCAGTGCCCTAAGCGGATCGCAAAGAGAGCGAGACAGCAGAAGCAGCCACCAGCGCCGTGCGCGCGAGAGAGAGAAATCGATTTCGATCGCCAATATTGACAGTTAATTTTCACGTGGGTCAGCCTGCGCTGCCACCTGCAGTGTAACGAAGTTGCAGCAGTAGCATAGCAGCAGCGCGGGAGAGCCTCTCGTTCGTTATTCATAATACAGCCGATAGTGCGGCCCGCGGGCTGCAGGCATGAGGCAGGAGAGTAGTCGAGGGTCACCTGTGCGCGGAATGCAGCAGCGCGGCGCGCTTTCCGCGCGTATAGGATAGCGTGATGCGCGGTCATTATGCATGCGCTGGATGGCGAGAGAGAGAGGGAGGGAGATTTTAGGAGGGAATCTTCGACGGGATTTCGGATTATCTCTCACGCAGGACCGAGTACTATTTGTGTACGAGCGCGTGTGTGTATAGCTGCAGGTTTGATGGCTGAATTAGACGAGACCGGGCCGTCGAACTGGTTCCGATTAATTTGAATGATGAGCTGGTTCGGATGATTCTGGATTGATGTGGGGACGGAGAAATTCATTGGGATAAGTGACGTTGAGTGAGATGCGAGATTGATATGATAATGATGTATTTTGGGAAATTCTGCTTTTTGAAGCATTGTATTTGGTGTGCTATTGCAATTTGGTATAGCGGCGATTCAAATATAACTTTTCTTATATAATTCAAATAATTATTTGTATTTTAATCTCGATTGGTTTATAGCTAGCCAATTATAGGAGTTTTTGAGTACAAGAAATGTTTTTGTTCCTAGTGTACTCCGTGGAATTGTTGCTTCCGTCATAGTTACTCTATTTTCGTCACTAGCACAAAGAGTGTTATTTTTACATAAAACACATCATTTTATTTGAAATATGGTTAAACCTCAATTATTGGTCAAAAACTAATTCTGTTTCAGTAATCAATTACACCAATATCGCACTAAAAGTACCATTATGTTTCATAATCGAATCATGATTCTATTCTCACTTAAATGTGAGTAAGCTTCCTTTAATTATAAAAGCATTAAAACTTCTGAGAGCTGTCCATATATAGCCTGCACATAGTAGGTACCCTCTGACATCAGAGTTAATAACTTTATAAATTTTAGTTCCTCAAACTTCATTAAGAACTTAACAAATACAGTCCTTTTTCCTTTAACGCAGTTTATCAATTTTATAAAGACAATTTACCAATTGTATTTGTTAGACTGGTCTGCCATACTTTTGACAAGACACTAAAATTCAAGTGTAAATGAATTTCCATCGATCGGCCTCTTCCCCCCTCGCGACAAGAAGCTTGAATGCCAAACTCTCTTCCCCTCTTCCGACATTGTTCGCGCTCGACCCAACTCAAAATATCTGGCATCAAGATTTCTCGCTAGTTTCCATTCAACGCCCTAACGCAGTTTGACGTTACACTGCCGAACTTCAATTAAACCGAACGCAAATTGATTGACTACTCAAGGAAAGCTGCTCTGATTTCTGCCGCGGCGAATATTGCGCCGCCACTCTGCGGTGTGTACGTGCGCGTATTATACTTACTTTGCAAATAGCGTATTGTTTGGGAAAAGTTAGTTTGCAAACTTGCATAAAGTGATTTTTGTATAGGTAAGGAGTGAGTTGTTTGTCGTTTTATGTATAAAAAGTATTAAGTTTGGGAAAAGTATTTATTTGCGTGTGGCTTTTAACGGACGAATTAAATTCTTTTTTATTATTGCATTATGAAGATTTATATGGAAAATTATAAGAGTATCTGTTTATAAACTCAGATTAAATATAACTATACTTCAAGCGCGAAACTGGTCCTTGTTTGGGAAAAATCAGGAAAATTAACGATCGTTAGTAAACATTAGATAGAATGGTAAAAATAAAATGTAAGTGCAGGCAATAATTTTCCTTCTCAAAATAGTTAATAATAAAGGGCTCATTGCTCTCGTATTGAATATTTTTAAAACAGCATTTATTCTAAAAAAACGTCTATTTGCATCAGAGATGCCAACTCTAAAAACAGCTTTCGCGCAGTACAATAACCTTATTAAAACCTTCTTTACTCACCTCCTACTCTTAAAATGCTAATTACAGTATTGCGATCTAATCTCTAAATAGAAATAAAAAACCATATACAAACCATCCACTCTTCTTCCCTCATCCTAACTCTCTCGTTTCTCAATTATCCAAACCCACTTTACCGCAGCGCCCGGAGTCCCTCCACGCGCTCGGACAATTTTCGGACGCAGCCGACTATGTGTATATAGGGTAGATGTCCGTATTAGTGTGGGTTTAAGAAACTCTTCAGTTTTGTCGCATAATAATAGACTATTTAAGCTGTATCAGATTCCGGGCAGGTTTATATAGATAATAAAAGTAATAATCTACACGAAAAAATTTTTTTTATAGAAAAATATTAATATTTACGAAAGTTACAAGCAATATAAAAAAAATTTGTACGCATTTGTGTGCCCTAGCAGACTACAAAGTACATTTTTGTGTGCCCCGTATTAATGTGGGTGTACACGTTTGTGTGCCCCACATTAGTGTGTCTTGATAATAGTATCATTGTCAACACAATTGTGCATTTATAATCAATTTCTAATCCTTGTTTAGATTGAATGTTAATTAATTCCAATACGGTAAAAACTGCTGAAGGTCGTCAATGCGATATGAAACAACGTTTATACGCAGACAACCTAACCTAACTTTTCTGTTCAAGCGCCGATACGAGCATGCTCGTATTGTATTTGTGCACACACAAATCTGGACAAGTCGTTTTTCACTGCCCTATTAGTAGACACCATTATATTAAGGTTGAACCTTTGTATTAAGGTTTTGATTGAACCTTTATATTAAGGTTTATTATATAACATAATATTATTTTATGATATAATCAATTGTATCCCACATTAAAATCTTTCCGAAACATTATTTAATGTTACTTTTAAAAATGTCATTTCTTAGCAAGTTTGGACAAGGAAACACCGTGACACACCGCAAACCATGAAACATATTTTTGAAAGTTCTTTTTTAATGTTATAGTAAATGAAAACAAATTAAGTAATTAATTCTATTTAAACTTAATTGACTATACTTTAAAAAAAAAGATATTTTAGTGTTACGTTTTTACTCGTTCATTTCTAGGATATGTTTTAATAATAGGGCACACAAATATGGACAGGCACACTAATACGGACCACTATCCTATTTGTGCGTGCGTGCGTGCGTGCGTGTGTGTGTGTGTGTGTGTGTGTGTGTGTGTGTGTGTGTGTGTGTATAACTGTTATATATATATATATATATATATATATATATATATATATATATATATATATATATATATATATATATAACAGTGCGGGCGCACCTTAATTAAATTAAAAAGAAAGAACCTGACGTCTTCTCATTATGAGAAACTCGCTGTTGCGCGGACTTTTCAGCGCGCGCAGGGCGATAATTAAATCGGGAAGCGCGCGACACGCGCACGCGCCTTCATTCTCTCTCTTTCTCTCTTACTCACTTTGTGTCGGACGGAAGGAAGGAAGGAAGGAAGGTAGGTGTACGCGCGGTGTTACAAACTCGAGGCGGCGCGGATCTATCTTCGCGAACTTCCGTCCTTCTTTCACTTCCGCGCGACTCTTCCTCTTTCACCTGTCGCGCACGTGTATAAGAAACTTTCAAAGGCGATGGTTATTCATCGGATTCGCGACGAACTTTACTCTCGTAGTTGATGGCTGCTGCATCGAGAGTCTAAGTACTCGCTGCGAGGTAAAACGAACGTCAATGCTTTCGAGATGAGGAGATTTCGACCTGGCACACTGCACACATTGACGGTAGTAAAATGGAAGTCAGTGCTTCGAGGGGGACCGTAAACACACTCATATAAGCGGAGAATCAATTTTCCCCGGTAGCTGTCCGATGACTCACCGATGTTAGAACATAAAATTAACAGCCATACGATGCGTCAATAAGACAAGTAGCGCGGAGTAAGTAGCAGCTTTTACCACTTAGAGCGAGAGAGAGGGAGAGACGAACCTATTATAAATCTATATAAACGCGGACGCTCTCGCTTTAGTTAGTGACCGCGTGAGAAAGCGATTCGCCGATGCGCGCCTTAATTGTGCGCACGCATTATGTATACATAAGCACACGCTCCGGGAGGCGATGTGTCGCGCTTTTTATTGAAGAAACGAGAAGATTGCAAGACGAGATTATATAGGCGCGAGAAGCCGGAAACATCTTCTCGTCCTCGCGATTCTTATATGCACTCGTGCTGTGTGCTGTGAGAAAGTGTGGAAGTCGTTAGCTGTCGACAAACTCGGAACTGCAGCTTAATTAGACGCCAAATTGTGTGTGTGTATGTGTGTCTCATCGGTTCGATGGAATTATTATCAGACTTAATTAATTTCAGGCTGCTGTTGTCTGGACAACCATGCAACCTCATACTCGTATGCGCGGTTGATGGGGAAATATAATTCATTAGAATATTGGAATATTTGTGGCGGAGGCATTGTCGCGGTTACAATATTATTGCATTTTCTAATTATGTTAATTATGGCCGTGTTTGGGTAAGCGATGCGAAAATTTACAGTAATTAATTTGCAAAATTCGCATAATTATATTACGGTGAAGTTGGCAGTCGAATTTGGAATACGTATAACAGCATTCATTGTTGTGCATTGTTAAACGAGAATTTTGTGAATTTTCAATGATAGTCAAATATTGATCCTAATAAGTAATAAATAAAAATATTCCAAATTATACTATTTTATAGCAATACTTTCTTGTTTTGTGATGGCTCAGGTAACATTCTGCATGTCGCTAACATTTTTTCATTCAGCCGACTTATTTAAATTCAAAATGCTTTTCGTTGGAGAAAAAACTATACATTTACCACTCTCCTCTCAACTGGACAATTTCTGAACGAGCGCATGAGCACTTCCTCATCGCTCGTCCCCTGCCGCTTTCATATGTATATTAAACGCACACCGCTGACTCATCGTGGCGATCTAAATTATGCAAACACACATACACACACATACAAATATATGAAATTTCTCTCGGACAATCACGTCAGACAACGACGACGTATCGGGCGAAAAAGATTACCCGTACGCGCGCTATAGGGTCAGCGCGCGTAGAAAGTTATATCGCGGAACGACTTTCACTGCGGTGGCGAGCGAGTGATCGAGACCTTGTCTCTCTCTCATTCGCGAGCGCGCGGAGCTGTAAGACGCGGTGAGGAAGTTTTTAGCAGCCGCGAAACGATTCTGGAGTGCCTCCGTGGCGCGGGTAAAGTCCGCGATGACGGACATTTGTTTGCGAGTGTATATGAGAAGGAAGGGCTATTTTGGTTTAGGATAAGCTATTGATAGGTTAATGGATCGCTGTATAGTGTTTTATTTATTTTGATTAGATGATTAGGTCGATGGATGTAGTTATTGGAGGATGCAATGAAAGATTGATATATTTATATTGGTGGCGATAATTGATACGTGCCGATTTATTTTGAGGTACGCAGAATTACGTAAAATTATGTGATGCAATTTTTCGCTGCTTTTAAACTTATTTTAGTGTACGGATATATCAAGTCCAATTTACATAATATAAAGATAGATGAGGATTTCGTTATGCCGATTCGAATGAGACCAAAAATAAAAATATGATGGAAGTGTGGTTTTGTTAAAACATAATTATTTTAGAGCTGAATTGAACAATTGGTTTCGTGGGTCGTGTTTTCGTGCAAAGCAATTTTGAAATTAGAACTTCAATGTATTGATTACCAATAGCCAATATTAATTTTCATTAATTTCGTCTCTAGAATAGATTGAGCTACTTGCTTGCTTTCCTGAAAATATTTTGATAGACTATCAGGTACAATGTAATAAAATATTTATATACAAAGAAGGCTAAGCATCGCCAAACGGAAAAAAATTAAGCTGATGTAATTTGTTTGCGCAATTAAAAATAACTGGTTTAGGAAAAAGTAAAATTAATATAAAAAAAAGGTAAAATTAACTTTATTTATATAGAATGCAAACTCCACGTAAGTAAGAGAATGATTCTACTTTTTTTAATGTTATTTATACCAATATCGTTGTACATAGAATTAACTTGTAATTTCCAAGTTAAATCAACTGTGTAGAAAAGCAGAATTGACAATTAATTTTTTTCCGTGTACGATTTAAATTTCGGATACGTTAATTATATAATACAAGGAAGATACCATAATAGCTTGTAATATAAAATTTAAAATCCTGCAAATAAATTTATCCTTCTTTCGCATGCTTAGTCATGAATATTTCATGATTCTGGAAATGTACCAACCTTGTTTCAATAGCTTGACAACCGATGAAACTGATGAAAGATTTTATTTAGTTTTGTTGCTCAATAACTCCAACAGAACCTATTTCAAGAATCCTTCTTTCAATATAATTAAACACCGGCGGGCCAGACACGAAAACACTATCCGAAATTACGCCCTCCGGTGATGCGAAATCTTTAAAAGTTGCATGGAAACACGTCGAAGACGAAATAGGGGAAATCGCTCCTTGAACTGCCGATGCGCTAGGGGCCCTACATAGGGATTAACGAGTTTCCGATCGACAAAGATGAAAGGCGAGGACGAGTAATAGCCTAAATTAAACTCCCTCTCCCCCTCATCCGCCCTCCCTTCCCCTCGCTCTCTTTCTTTCCCTCTTGCTCTCCAACTTGTCCGAAAGTGGAATTCGCTTAACGTGAAACTATTTCGAAGCGCTCACGCACCCTAAAAGTTTCACAGCGTTGCTGCTTGCCCGCGTGTACGTGTGTGGCTTTGTATAGAGGCGAGTGCGGGAAAACTTTTTCTTTTACGCTCAGACCCGGAAAAATTGCGCGCATCCGTGTCGAGGAATTTATCGAGCGTGTGAGCGTGCGAGGAAATTTTACGGTTAAAATCGTTAGATCCCATTGATGCACGAGGTGGGAATATTTCGTAGTCTTGCGACGGCCTTTTTGCCCGCTCGCGAAGGTAAATTGTCCGAGGCAGTTGATTGCACGCGTATTGTTAGTGATTGAAAAGTTATTTTATGCATAACACGAAGTTTTGCTTTCGAAAGTAAAAAGTAGTGTTAGGATTTTTCTTATTTTTGTATTTTATTTGTTTGTAACACTTCTTCGGACATTATGTTAGTATAGGAATAATTCATGAAAAAAATGAAGTTTCTAGAAAAAAGTAACAATACGAAAGAAAGACCTTACCAAGCAAACCATACAATGAAAATATATTCTCAACTTTCCCTCAGCCACTTAAATCTTATCACCTCCAACAACAACGACACGCATACGTCATCGGCAATTCCCAAAGAAACGCAGAATTTTATATACTATCGTATCAGCCACAATACCCTCTCACCCATGGAAAATCCAAACAATCAACCCGTCATCGTCAAGGCTCTTTCTCTGGCGCTTTCGAAACTCGCGCCTCTCCGCTTGCGCACGTTGCTAATCGGCTTTTCCAAGCTCGCGCGCTCGATCTTCCGTCTTTTACGCTCCGCACGATGTGCATCGCGAGTGAGAGCGCGTGCGCGTCGCGCAGATATACTTTCCCCTATACGCGCTCGACTCTCGATTTCCGGATCGCGCAGCTGCATAGCGATCGCGTATATTTGGTATTCCGCATGCAGGTTTGGCTCTTGATTCGCTTATTCAAATTTGTCGCGCGCGATAGAGCGAGTCTAGGCGCGTGTGCGCGTGTGTCTTCTCTTTAGCTTGCGCAGGTGACTTGAATTCGAAAAAAAAAATAGAAACTATATGCGTGTGCGTGGGGGAATTCGCGTGGTGAAGGTTGGCGGGGTTTTACATGTGATAATGACCTTGCATTTAGCCGGTGGAAATAAAGTGTTTTCGCTTTATAGCTATTTGAAGTCCTCTTGGCGAGTCTTACATATAATTCATTGCTGTGAGTTCATTAGGCACCATGGATCCACCAGCCGTAATTCACGCAGCAACAGCTATATATTATACAAATTCGAATTAGTGAAAACTAGTTTTATGTACTTAGAACAAGTAGATGGTCGTGCGTTTTTTCAAATAAGTGGACGACACTTACAAAAAGTGAATATTCATTGATTTGAAGTGAATTTCACTTATTAAAATTTAGAAGTTTTAAATAGGCTCAGAACCATTAGAACTTTAGTAACATATGTAAGGATGCTCGTCAATTGCCAAGGCCAGAATTTATTCGAACTAGGTCCGTTTAGGTAAACAGAAATTCCGTCTAAATATTCCAAGGTTTAGACGACTGAGCTACCGTAAATCCATCTTGAATACAGATATTGACAATATCTATAAAAACACATCCTAGTTAAAAACGTGTGAAATGATGCTCTAACTTTTGTCGACTTTAGACAAAAAATAAATATTTCAAAAAAGTGCAACGCCGTCGAAATTCATGTAAAGCTTTCTATTACTACATGAACATTTCACATGTTCACTTCATTCGCAATCGCCGTGCAGATGCAGTGAAAGAACTGCGAATTGATCACGGTATATGACAGATAAAAAATCTGCTGACGAAGCTTCGCCCAAGCTCTAATTAAGCTAGATACGGTACAGTGCACTAGCGTTGCACATTCTTTCGTCAAACTTTTCACGCTCGTTGATGGAATGAGAAAAATCTGCTTGCATTTTTGCATTTTTGCACAGAGGATCTTTTTGCTTCCTTCTAGATGAAGCTTTGTAGCAATGAAAAAAAAATTGTTTCTAGAAAACGTCAGAAATAATTATGTAGAGATTCATCTGACACTAGATTTGTTGACTCATAACTTGGTGAGGGAACTGGTCACACTCTCAAGTGGTGAGTATATCAAAATAAATAAACGACCATAAGTTTTATTTTCATTTTGTATTTTCTTACTAAGAATGATAATATGAGAATTACCATTAATTGTTGATGAAGTTATTTATATAAGAAATTTAATATAGAAAAAACAATGTTTCCTGTGTAAAAAATTCATGTTATAAAGAAAAATAGATTCTGAGTATTGTTTACGAGTGAACGGAGACCCCAAAGTTGATTTTTTTATAAATGAATATCTATAAACAAACTTATGAATTAATAACCGGTAAGGTCGGAATAGCATTGGTATCCGATATTCTGTTGACAAAATCGTGAATATATTTTCGTCAATATACACAGTAAAAACAATGGAAAACAAATATATGTAGAAATGGCTAATCCTAAAAACATACACAAATAACATAGAGAATCGGAAAATTCGTATGCAAAATGTAACTATATATTTATCACACAATAAAAATGATTTCGAATTTCCGGTTAAAAAGGAATAAGTAACACGCGCGATACCACTTTTAAGCATGTCGTAAAAACTTCGCGCCGCAGCCTATATGGTACATACTTTACAGACGCAACACTTGGAGGAGCGGAAAGAGAAAAGCCTCGAGAAAGGCCCGCATACATGGAAAATTTAGGAATCACCGTAATAATTTCGCCGTCGCTTTAATTACGATACTGTGCGCTTTTACTGGAGAGCTTGCGCGAAGTGCGCCGCATGAGCTCATGCGCGCACGGCGATACGGATAGAGAGCGAGAGTATAGAGTATAGCGCTGCGGAGCGGCCTCTCGGTATCGACTTTCGATAACGTTAGGTTATGACTTCTCATAATCTGCTGCTATATTGCGATTTATCGACGAGCTAAAATCGCTTTACACTCCAATATGCTCACCGTCGCGCGCACCACTGTATTATTCATGCTTTCGTTATTTTTTTCTATATTCTCGTTTTGTTTTGTTGTTCGCCGCCTTTTTTCTACACACGCGAGCGAATTTTTTTTGACTGTCGAAAGAGTTTTAATAAAATGTGCACATGTACGTGTATGTGTCTGTGCGTGCGTGCGTGCGTTGTGTGTGTGTGTGTGTGTATGTGTGTGTGTGTGTGTTTGTGTGTGGGAGTGAAGGAGCTATTTTTACGTTTCCCGAAATATTTTTTCCTGGCGTGTTTTTTAATTATGCTGCGCGCGACCGGTCCAATTAAAAACTCGCAAGTCGCGACGGCTTTTCTGTTTTTAATTGAAAGCAATGTTTGAACGAATTTTTTTCTGTGGATGTAGAAGCCAGTTTTGAAAGGTACAGTTGAAATGATTTTCCAATGAATTTTTTTTCGTTTCTTTGTAATTTGTGCATAATTTGTATGAAGATGATTTGTTTAAAATTATTCGAATAGTAATAAAAATTGAACTAAAATACTGAAAAAATTCAAAGCGAAACGCATAATAATTAAATTATAAAACAGTATATGTCATGTAAGGTAATTAACTGTACGATCGATTATTTTACATCAAAGATCTCTCCCTGTTATTATTAATTAGCAAAAAAACTTCGATAAGTAACGTGAATGAATCGACCGATCAAAGTAAAAGAAATTTTCGTTACCACCTCTGGACTACACGGCGTATAATCAAAGCAATCGCAGCATCGTCAAAGGTATGTATATCCACATCGGCAGCAAAAATAGCGAAGAAAATGCGCCTACTCGAAAAAAATATTTTGCCGAAAGCTCTTTCGCTTCTGAAATGCTCGGGAGCGCGCAGAAGAAAGCGCGCACTGCGAAACTTTTTTTTTAATTAAAGGAAACCGTTAGTCGACCGAACAGCCGGCGATTTTTCTCTTTTAAGTGCGGGCTCGAGCAAATTTAATTAACGTATTTGCCGTTAATGCAACAAGCAATGGAGGAGAAGGGGGCGAGGGAGCCATAGAGGAAGGGTGGAAAGAAAAAGAGGGAGGGAAATCGAACGCCGAGCGAAAAGGCTCGACGAGAGTTTGAGCTCGTGACTTATTCACTTACGATCAAAGTCCGACTGGAGAAGCGCAGCGGCTCTTTGAAAAAGAGGAGAAAGAGAGAAAGAAGGAGTGAGGGAGAGAAATTCAGATCGCTCAAGAATACGAGCGCAAATGCCGCTCGAATTACGCTGAGAGCTTTTCCTGCTGCAGCTGCATATAGCGCGAGTATATATGTTTACATACCCGCGAGCGTCTCTTTCTCAGAGCATTTTTGATACTTTTTTTTTGCACTTCCTTGGAAAGTCTCACGATTTTTGTGAGTTTGGTGGGTCTTTGTATTTTGAAAAGTCGAGGGAATGTAGAACCATCTTATATAAACATTATAGCTTTATATTTCTTTTGATTTTTATCGATTATTGATTTCGTTTCTATTTTTAGGAAAAAGTGTCTTATTTCACATGAGAAAAATTATTAATAGAGAACTGTTTTTGATATAACTGCTGAAAATCCTTTAAATTTGTCTAATATGAAAATGTTTCAATAAAACGACATTTTAATATTCATAAAATTTCTCTCATTACTTTCGATGTTTAAGCGTAACTAGGAAAAGTTGGCGAATCGTAGGGAATAACGTTACAAATGTTTATGTATCTCCTGCGCAATAAAACTGTTGCGAACGCAATAACAATTGCAAATGAGGGAAATCCCCGAGGCGAACTCAATGGATGGCGAGAGGAGAGTGAATTTTCACTTTCTAAGATTCCCACCCGGATTTGTCTAGCGGTGCAGTGACCTCGCAACGAGTGTCTGCACTATTAAATCCTACATCTTCGCGCGTGAAGAGGGTACTTTAGTTTCAAAAAATAATTATTATTACTAATATGTTCACATGAAAAGTATTGTTTTTACGTATATTATATACTAATCATTTTGCTTCCTCCTAGAGGAAGCTTTGTGATAGTAAATTTTTGAGTTGTTGTAAAAACATGTTATAATTGTGTTCCGAGGTGTTAGGAATCAAAATACATGGTTTTTGAAAAATGTCTGTATGGATGTGTGTGTGTGTGTGTGTGTGTGTGTGTGTGTGTGTGTGTGTGTGTGTGTGTGTGTGTGTGTGTGTGTGTGTGTGTGTGTATATACACCTGGATCTCAGCTTCTACTCGATCGATTTTGACCAAACAGGTCTCATTTTTTTTGTTTTTTTTTTGCGTGTTGGTGGGTCAAAAATCCGTTTTTTGATTGGGGCGATGCGTTTTTGTTTTTTTTTCAAATTTTCGATTTTCTCAAAACTGTTTTTTTATTTTTTTTAATGATAGGATCGAGTTATTCGAATCTAATGGGTAGCGTTCGAAAGAGAATTAAAATACCTATATTTTCTAAAAAAAAAAGTTTCTAGCTATCACGGTTCTTTTGTTATTAATAAAAACGTGTTTTTTTTTAGAAGCTTATAACTCCTAAACTTAACGGTCAATTTTTTTGAGAAAAATCATGATAATACAGAATATAAATAGCTATAATCTGCTAAAATTTGAATACATTCTGTAGGCTAGATTTTGAGTAAAAAATTGAAAAATGAAAAAAATCAGTTTTGTATGTCCAACGATTACAAGAGTAAAATTGACTTAATGGCTTCAAAATTCCTTTTAGAGGTAAATTTTTTATAGTTCTCGGTCGAGTTCTTTGGGCAAAATGATTGGTCCATAAATTTCAGAGATATTTGAGGTTAAACATTTTTTGACATTTTTTTAAAATCGTAATTTCTCGAGAACGGCTCTATGTATCTGAATGGGGTGGGTGGCATTCGAAAGAGAATTAAAATACCTATATTTTCTAGAAAAAGTTAATTTTCTATCTATCACGGTTCTTTAGTTATCATCAAAAACAAAAACGTATTTTTTTTTTTAAACTTATAACTTCAATAATGTTATCATCAGTATATTATAAAAGTATATAGTATTGGCGTCAAATTTTAATTAAAGTACTTTGAGGAGGTATCTTTTTAATTGCATAATGAGTAACTACGTGAATTGATTATTGTTTATAATATTATTAACGACTTTGTAATAATGATCATACTCTAAAGTGTAATCTGATGTAAGTTTCCCCTGTGATGTTACTGTAAATTCTTAAGTACCGTCACGAGAGCGTATTACAACTTTGTCCTGGTCGGATATTGCATAGATATTTCATGCTCTACAGTAATAGCTAATTGATGTATCAATTATGATATACTCGTAAAAGCTATTTTAAATGATTATTTTAAAAAGTTTATGGTGGGATTTGGAATATCTTTTAAAATGTTCAAATATGAGAAAAGTTTCAGTAGCAGATCCTAATGCTTTATAAAAGTAGAATTGTGAATATTCCTAGTTTTATTTGTAAAAAAATACAGTCTACAAGGTCTTAAATGCGATTGCCTAGATAAAAGATAAAACTTGATAAAACGATCTTTCCACTAGTTTTATTTAGAATAAAAAATATCATGTCATGATTATTCAATATAAACACCATAAATGGATCAAAATATAAGGAAAGTTGGAGCTGCGAATCTTATCGTTTAATTAGTGTATTTCCGTTGCTCAACTTTAAATTGCGGATAACTTTGGAAGGAATTGTATTTGTTTATTCTGAAAATTCCAAACAAAACTTGTTTTTTTCTAGATTAACTTCCTATTTGGCACTTTCAGGTAAACTTGTCTGGACTAAATCGTCATGTGAGAGCAAGAACGTCCCATCTCGACTCGGCGCGTAAGAACGTCTCATCGCGAGTACTCCGCATGTTAACGTTGAGCCAAGGTGGGACGTTCTTACGCGCCGAGCCGAGATGGGACGTTTTTACGCGTCGAGTCGAGATGGGACGTTCTTGCTCTCACCCGACGAAATGATTTCCATGAAATCACCTCTCTTCTTTACAGTATTTCTTAATAAAAAAAGAAACTACAAATGTCCATAACTCTATGTTTTTCAAATGTTAGGGTTATTGCAGCTTTCTTCACATATGTTAATATTTGAAAACATTCTCAAGGTTTGAGATAAATCTATAATTCGGAAGCCTGATACTCTCCTAGTTAATTATTTAAAATACTCTCTTTTCCAACTAATAGGTACATACTAAAATGCGGTTCTTCATTATAAATCTCTCTCTCTCTCTCTCTCTCTCTCTCTCTCTCTCTCTCTCTCTCTCTCTCTCTCTTTCTCTCTCTCTCTCTCTCTCTCTCTCTCTCTTTCTCTCTGACGGGATCAGTTATTCCACGCAAGAAAGTGGTTTCGCGGTCGCTTCGTTCTTTCCCCACCTGATTTGATTCCTCTGGCGAGATGGAACATCGTCGCCTCCGTTTTCGAGAGAACCGGATATCATTTGGGTTATATTCCCCTTGGAAACGTACACGCATATGGTTGCGCGCCGAAATTTCTCTCATGACCGACTAATCGCGAAACCCGATTCCGCGATTCGCGAGGCTATTATTTTGGAAAATATAGTCGGCGGGTGAGCGGCCGTTTTGCGTTTCACGGTTAAGTGGCACGGTCGCGAATTATATGGCTCAATTGCGGATTCATTAACAGAAGTGATTGTACGGACGAGTATTAATCAAGGCTTTCGCAAATTTAAGAACACTGTGTGTGTGTGTGTGTGTGTGTGTGTGAGTGAGTGAGAGTGTGTGTGTGTGTGCGTGTGCGTGCGTGTGTGCGTGCGTATGTGTGTGTGTGTCTTTTATCGGTGTGAATATATGTTTAGTTGTAATTGTTGCTTTGGCGGTATATCGATTAATGATTAATTATGATTGTGTATATACAGTATATCAAATCAGGCAGAGCATTTCGAAAATAAGGCTATCATTTACAAAAATGTTGAACTTACTGTATATAGCAGAAAGTTCTCTAGAATAAATAACTGTTTAATGTGACTTTCATACTTGTCTTCTACTTAACTGTAGCATTATAATAATAATAATAAGTTACGTTACGAGCACTATCTTTTATTATATGTTTACCATGTTATATGAAGATGTAATTCATTAAGGAGGACACGATGCGTTTCGATTTCGGTATTAAATCTGAAATAATATAATAATTACAAAAATCTGTCATGATTTTCTGCGTTTTAAATGTGTAGAAACAAATATAGACTTGCTTGACCATAATTCCGCTAAATTTTGAATCCAAAGATATATTTTTTCGAATATCTTTTATTTGAGGTTCATCTAAAAAATGGGTGTTGCAGTGTCATTTCTTGAAATATTTTTTGGGTTTTGTTGGAGTAAAACTATACAAGATGAAATACATTTGAATTATAATGTAAAAAAATTAAAAAATTTCCAATATATCATATAAGATATTTCTGTCATTTAGTTATAATTCGTTGAAGAAGTTGAAAAATTAAAAAATCTTCAATAATTGCAAGAAAAGCATAAAGATATTCGAAGAAGTATACGTTTGTGTCCGAAAGATTCTGCAGCTCCAGTAAAATCAATATATATTTATTTGTTAACGCTATCCCCCGCATACATTCTACTAACCGCTTCACAACCCAAGCCTAGCCAAATGGAACGAATCCAGCCTCTCACGCAGCTTCACGGCAATCAGCGTATTTATAAGTCGTCAATCCGATTTCCCACGTGTCTATACGGAGCGCGCGCGACCGATGCGAACAATCAGCGCAGACATCCGAAGACGGCTCGCTTGGCATTTGTATACGAATCAGGCTACTCGCGTCGACAATGCCTCGCAATCATGTCGCTCTAAAGCAATCTCTGATGCGTGGCACTAGGGTCTCGCGCCATGATCGGAGTGCGCTTACCGAAAATTTGAGAGAAAGTGTCGGAGGTGTTTGGTTTCGTGGACCGTTGTTCTTTTGAGCTGCTTAAAACTCCTTACTTAAGAATGATCTTCAGGAATATTATTTTCATAGTAAACTTTACGTTTCAGTACGCGCAATTCTTATCATATGCATACAAGTCAGCAACTGAAAAAACAAATATCATTACATAATTATATCTGGGGCTTCCAGGAATAACGACTTCAGGAGGTCATAGACCAAAAAAATGTGTTAAAAAATTTATTTTCTTTTTTATTTTATTTTTCAATTATATATGTTATTCTGAACTTAAAAAAAGTGTGAATCATAAATAAAAAAAAATTTTAAATGTTCGTTATAGCTTAAGAAGATAGCCACCTACAAAATGACGAAAAACTTGATTTTCTTTTATTATCTATTTAACATTAAAATAACCTATACGTTTTAATTTAAATCCCAATGGAATCATTTTTTAAAGTAAATTTTTACCACTTTACTTCAAATTGACCAGTCAATTTTCGACAGTAGCGTACTCTCTTTTTTTGTGCCATAACCATAAACTATAATACCTGCACATAACATAGACTGCCAGCATCAATGTAAACACAGCTGACATCACATACGCACTTTGATTTTAAACTTCTTTATACGACATTTCTTAATTTATTTCGAACTTTTTGAACTCTTGAGTTGATTTGAAAGTAAAGATTTACTATATTATATTTAAAAGTACATCTATTAATTAGTTTGTGAAAATGTTTAATACAAGTGGATAGTGAGTGTTTTGTTAAAGTTTAAAATAGCTTGAAAATGAAACAGTAGTGTCAACACTCTCTATGAATAGAAATATATTTATATCAAGATTCAGTTTAGTTAAAAAAAAGAGAGATACGATACATGTGAGCGAAAGAAAATAAAAACATCCACTTTGGTCAAAAAGTTTTAGAACAGATCATCACTTCTAACTCGCTATGATAAAATTAAGTTTATATTTTCATGTGTGTGTGTGTGTGTGTGTGTGTGTGTGTGTACGCCTGGATCTCAGCTTCTACTCGGTCGATTTTGACCGGACAGGTCTCATGTTTTTTGTTTTTTTTGCGTGATGGCGGGTCAAAAATCCGTTTTTTGATTGTGGCGATCCGTTTTTGTTTTTTTTCAAATTTTCGGTTGCGATGGTGTACTTAAGCGACGAATCGCCGAGTTCGAATACCCGCAAATAAAAAACGATTGTTAACCTCCTCCCTCTTCCTCTCGCTTTCTCGCGACACTTACCGTCCAAAAGGAGATTCCGCTGTGATGTCGTACGCCTGGGCGAGCTACGATGCTGAAAAAGGTTGGGAAGGGTATTGCGCTAAATAAATACTCCAAAACACTCGCTCCAGTTAAACTCTCAATTTATTAAGCTAAAAACCCTAACTACAATTAGCTAAGAGGTCTGAGCGCTCACACACACTACGACAATTGCCTCGGCGCCATTTCCCGAAGGCTACGCGCAAATTCACTCTCTCTCTCTCTCTCTCACTCTCTCCAATCTCCACGTTCTAAATCGCCGCGAAAATCATGTGCGCGAACTTAAGGGATCGCCGCAATGCGATTCCCGGAAACGCCACGCGCGAATTCTCTTTCTCTCTCTCTCTCTCTCTCTCTTTCCCTCTCTCTCTCTCTCTCGGCGTTAGACGCGCGCACCCTCAAGAAGCACCGCCGCGCGATGCGTGATTCTTGGCCGCGACACTCTTTTCTCTCTCTCTCTCTCCACCGTCGCTAGACGCGCGCACTCTCAAAAAGCATCGCCGCGCGATGCTCGGTTGTCAACCGCGACACTCTTTTCTCTCTCTCTCTCCACCGACGTTAGACGCGTGCACTCTCAACAAGCTTCGCCGCGCGATGCTCGGCTGTTAACCGCGACTCACTTTCTCTCTCTCTTTCTCTCTCTACTCTCTTTCTCCCCGCGAAATGGTAAAATTCCCGCGACGCGATTCCGAGAATCGCCGCACGTTTGAACCTCGCTCCCTACACTTTCTTGCCGCGCACGAGGCTACGCGGGAAGCGCGCCAGCCAAAAACCGCCGCAGCGCGATTCAAAGAATCGCCGCGTCCGCGAACCTCTCTCTCTCTCTCTCTCCACTCTCGCCACGCGCCACTCTCCGCTCTCGGGCCCGCTGTCCACGTACCTTCCGTCGCACGAAGCCTTGCCCTGGTTGGGGGGTTGGACCGCCGATCTCCCAGCTGCTTCCTCTCGCTCTCCAGATACTCTCTTTCTCTCCACTCGCCGCGACTCCCCCGTCCTCTCTCTCTCCAGTTCTCTCTCTCCTCGCCACCGCTGCTCGTTGTCGTCACCTCGACCTCTCTCGCTGCTCTCCCTCCTCTTCCTCTCGCGCACACTGGTAATCCCGGCTCGTTTTGCCCTTGTCGCCTTCGCTGTCGTCTCGACACTGCCGATTTTTCCGATCGCGCCGTGCAGCCTCCCTCCGCGCACGCGCAGCAGAACGGCGGGTTGCATCAGCCCGGCACGAGGAGCCTGATTGCGACTACGCCACTGCCGCCCGCGAGGTGCTGCCATCTCACACCTCGCCGCTGCACCGCTCACGCGCGCGCGAGATTCAAACTCGCCTCATGCTCTCTCTCTCTCTCTCTCTCTGTCTCTCTCCACTTACCTTCTTCTGCACCACGGAGCATTCCGCTATCGTTGTCATCTCTCACGGTCTCGCAATTTGTCAAAACCCGGGAAACAAATAAAGAATATTCCCCCCCGTTAGCTTTCGAATTATTCAATTAACATTCGGCCGCCTGAATCGGTGCGCCGCGAGTCCAGCGAGAAGAAGAGGCATTGGGGCGAAAATACATCGTCACAAACTCCCCCTCCCTAAGGCGGAATACTCCCCGAGATTCCGTTTCCTTAATCTCGTCTGTCTCGTTCCTCTCGCAGCGCTCCGGTCCAAACAGCTTCGCGTATGGAGTTTTTGACTTACCGGGGGGACTGCACCCCTCGCTTGCTCTCCACCTTGGGCTTTGCCGGGTCGGCCTGGGGTAGCTCTCTCATGCCTCTCCTCCTCTGGTGGCATGGCCGCCCCTACCCTTCCCTTAGTACCAGCCCCGGCTCTCTCTCCACTCTCCACTCTCTCTCCACTCTCTCTCTACTCTCCACTCTTCCCTCTCCCTCTCTACTCTCCACTCTCCTCTGTCCCTCTCTCTCTCTACTCCCTTACCCCCTATTGTCCTCGGGTTCCGGAACAGGGCCCCGACCAAAAACTCCCAGGAGTACGGCACTCCGGACCTCTAGGGGTAGGTCGCGCAGGCGATCCATCAGCTGCAGCGCCTGTGCTACTGGGTAGATCGCCTCCGCTCGCTCCTCCGAACTCTCAGGGCGCCGCTCCTGGGGGCGTCGGTCCCCCGATCCCGTCTCCCTCGGACTCGGTGGTAGTGGCACCTCCACCTCTGACGCCACCGACGGGACCCGTGGCTCCACCCTCGCGGGCTGCCGGCGCGGAGGGGAAACGCTCCTCCTCCGGAGCCCCTCCACTGGCCCGGGGGATGGAACGGCGGCGGCCGCTGTGGCCCGGGCTCCCTGCCGGTGGGAGGCCGAGAGTCGTGGGCCCTCCCGCCCGTACCGCTCTCGGATATAAGTGCGGTGGGCCACCCAGCAGCGGGGACACACCGTCAGGTCCGCGCCCCGCCGACCGCAATTGTGGCAATACACACTCGGGGGACGCGGGCACTGGATGCAGGAATGACCCACCCGCCAACAATTATAGCAGGCCTTGGGAGGCGGGTCGAGCGCCGGGTCAGTGGGGATAGGGAGGAGCTCCCCGAACATGATCCCTCGGGTTTTTACGGGTAGCGCTCGCCTCCGGCTTCCCCCCGACCCAGCGCTCGCCTTTGGCCCACTTCTCGGCCTCTCTCTCTCCACCCGCGACGAAGAGGGAGGCCGCAGCGGGGGACCCGGAGGAGGCGACAGTGACCTCGGTGGCGTCGGCACCCCCGAGACATAGTCGCCTACCTCCAGGTGCCGCCGCGGGTTATAGGGCCTCGTCTTCTTTTTTCTCCGTCTTCTCCTTCTCTCTCCCAGCTCTCGTTCGCCTCTTTCCCCCGACGGCTCCCGGGCGACGCTTGCCCCCACGGGAACAGACGGAACCTCCTCCCGATCCCACTCCATGGGCTCCGGAGAGGCCGTGAGGGTCGGCACTGGCAGGAATCGGAGCCGGTACTCAGCGGGAATCCCAGGTTCCCTGTACTCCGACTCCTGCTCCTGGCCATCCGGCCCCGGGCGCCCTGGAGGGGACTGATGAGTGGAGGTCCCATCACTTCGCCCGTCACCGCCGGGGGCAGCGCCCCGATCGGCCGCCAAGTAAGCGGCGAGCTCCAGCTCAGCCGCGCGGCTGAGTTGCTCCTCGGGGCTCCCCTCGGCCGTCGGCTCTACCGAGTCGGCTCTAGTCGGCGACAGAGGGGAGTCTCGTTCGGCGCCACGGAAGGCGAGCAGCTGCCGGGGAATGGACCCCCGGAGGCGACACGCCTCCAGCTCGTCGCTCACCCCGACGGCCGTCTCCTCCTCTTCTTCTCTCTCCCTCTCCACCGCCTCTCTCACTCTTCTCTCCACTCTCTCTCTCTCTCTAGGGACGTTCTCTCCCCTCTCATTCTTTCCATTCTCTCTTTTTCCTGTTCTTCCCATTTCATTCCTTTTAACTCTAGCTCTTTCTCTCTCACTATCCTCTCTTTCTCCCTCTCCTCTTTCTCCACCCTGACTCTCTCAACCCGCTCTGCCTCCAACCGCATTCTTACCTCTCCTTCCCTCTTCCTTCTCTCACTTTCAACTCGCTCACTCTCTCGTCTTTCATTCTCACTCCTTTGGTGCTCTCTCCTCTCGCTCTCCACTCTTGCTCTCTCCTCCTCCTCTAACTCTGAGATCCCCGCACACTCTCCATGAATAACGGCGTTTTTCTCCTCGCCCGTCTTGGCGAAAGGTCTCCAACGCCCCTCTCTCACTCTCCACACTCCTTTACCTAGTTGCGCATCCACATTAAATAACTTGCAGAAATCCATGCCCAGTATAATCTCCTGGTCGAGGTTATGTACCGCCTTCAGGGGAAGAGGCGCCGAGTGATGATCGATTTCAAGCATCACGTTCAACACTCCCATGACTTTGGTAATTCCCCCGGTGACGTTCCGCACCGCCGTGGCGCTTTCCTGTAACCTATCTTGGAATCGTTCGGCCACGCCGGGGCCTACCAGTGATAGCATCGCCCCCGGGTCGAATAAGGCTTTGTAGGAGTGACCACCAAGCTTCACCATGACGAAATGACGATTCTCCCCGCACAATCCTGCGACTGCATCGGGGTCTTCCTCGGACTCCTTCTCTTCACTAATATCCGGTCTCTCTTCTTCCTTTCCTTTCTCCACTTTCTTTTCCTCTTCCCTCTCCCCATCAATCTTCCTGAACTCCTTCGACGGTATCACCTCCACGGGCGTTTCATCTTCTTCAACCTTTTTACCGACCAAATCGTTCATTATCTCCTCTAGCCATCCATCGTCACTAGACTCCTCACCCCACCCCTCTGCTGGCAGATGAACTGGGGGTTCTAAGTCTTGCTGGTTCTCTTCACTCTTCTTCTCTTCCCCCTTCTTTATTTTACTCTTCTTCTCCACTGGTCTCACCTCGCCTCTTACTTCTACTTCTATATGTCCCTCTATCTTCTTCTCTCTCTCTTTCTCTTCTCCACTTTCTCCGTCTCCACCAGACTTCTCGGCCTTCCGCCAGGGTCCCTGGGGAACAAGCACATTTAAGATACCTGTCCCCCAGCCTGCCCGTTTCCCAACTTCGCTCGTAAGGAGGCACAGTTGGGACACGTCTTGAAGGTGACATTCGGCGCGTCACAGTTTTGGCAGCTCACTCGTGGAGGCTGAGTAGGCTGATTACGGATGGTGCAGTTTCCACCATATGCCCCTTTTGCCTACACCAGAAACAGACCACTTCAGGACAAACGGAAGCCTTATGGCCCACCGCCTGGCAGAGGTTGCAGACCCCCATGAACGGCCTCCCCTCTCCTCCGGTAAGCGGGGCTTGACCAGGTCCAGCTGGACGCCCATAACTGCCTCTTGGAGGATCGGCTCGCGACTCTCCTGAACCCGAATTCTGAGCCGTAGCTCCCCTCCACGGGTCACCTCCATAGCCGCGTCCTGCACCGTAGGGGGGCCTGGGATTTCCCTGACCCCCTTGAACACCAGGTCCACCTTGCACCACTGCCGCGTACGTCTTTGCCTCCTCCTTCTCCATTATCTGCGCATTCGACATCTTCGGCGGCGCCGTCTCCGGCTTCGGCTCTCCGTCACTCGCCTTGGCGGAGGGCTGAACGTTGATTTTGGCCGCCTTCTTCGCCGCTTTCGTTTCGCTCAGCTTGGTGGACTTTGGCGACACGTTCTCATTCTCCACTCCCTTCTCCACGGCTGCCACGGCTTTCTGGCGACCAGTATTGCCCGTAAACGCTGCTCCGGGCACCCTCATCTTGTCAGCAGGAGGCGGCGGGAGATAGCGACTATCCAATTCCTTCTGCCTCTCCCAACGACGTCCGTACTTCTCCAAATCTTCCATCGTCTCCACAATTTTGTCAGACATCGCCTTCCTGTACTCGGGGAGGATATTCCGGTAGGCTGTTTCCACCAGCTGCCTCTCCGACGGCGGCCGTTTAAACCGAGAGACGATGTAATTGAAATTGGAGAGGTACGGGGCAATCTTCTCGCCCCTAGCCTGCGTCCTTCGTCTCAAATCATCCAACAGATCTTCACGGTCGTATTCTGTGACGAACTGATGTTTGAAAGCCTTGCGGAATCCCAGCCAAGAAGGCGTAGCCAGCTTGATAGTTCTGAACCACCTGCCAGCTCTCTTAGTTAAAATACAGGGCAAGGCACCGAGCAGCTCTCGATCACGTAACCCTGCTCCCTCGCGGCAGTCTTCTAACTGCTCTAAAAACTCCTCGGGGTCCTCCTTCTCGTCTCCACTAAATTTGATGCCCCAACTCTTCAATAGCTTGACTGCGCGAGCCTTTTGCTCCGCTGCAGGTGTCGCTCTCCACCGTCTTCTCGGCTCCACTTCACCATCATCCTCCGTTTCGCTGAGGTCTCGACGTCTGCGGTGGGCCAGGCTGCTCCTCTCTGAGTTTCCTTCACTCTCACTACTGCTTGATATCGTGATGCTGCGTACTGCGGATTTCCTTTCTCTTGCGTATCTCCCAGTCCGCTTCGGTTCTCGCACTCTCTTATCGAGTGTCCCAGGCCTCTTCGATATGTTTTCCTGACGCTTTTCTATTTCTTCCATATCGCTTAATCGTTCCATGAGGGGAGGATCGATAGGTCTTCGACAAGGACGCCCTGATGCTTTTCTTCTCAATAGTGGCTCGATCCCCTCGTGGTCCGAAGTACAAGTCGGTTGAGGATTCTTTACAGGCCGGTACGTCGTGCCGCTGCCTCCTCTCTCCGAATATGACGAGCGAAGACTCCGTTCCTTCTCCCTTTTCAACTCTATTTCTGGTTCCACGTCACTTGCCTCTCCACTACTCGACTCCACGTCATACATCCGTTGTATCTCGTCCCAATTCTGGCCTGGAGTGTACCACTCCCTTTGGGGCAACCCCTTCTTCCTCACTGAGGTCTCCCTTTGAACAAGAGCTGGCGGTGCTCTGAACGGTGTCTGAGCCGGCAGGGCTGAAGGTGGCAACGGTTCACTAGGCGGTAGCCCCCGATATAAACGAGCCGAATAGTATTCCCATGTCGATGCTACGGGAGGTACAAATCTGCTACTATCGAATGTGGCTGTCACTCTGGGCGCACTCAGAACTGAGACCGAAGTAGTCACGGCCGGTTGTGCCCCCGTCGTCCGCAGGACCAGTCCCGCGCTACTCCTGGCGGCGCTCAGTGAGCTAGTGACAGTCACCGTCACTGGCGTAGGCCCCTCCTGCTGGTGCACCATCACCTCCACCAGCTGCTCTCTTCCTCTCTCCACATCCTCGTCGCTCGCCCGCAGCGAGCCTTCACTACTGGTTCTAGCCCGAGACCGGACCGCTTCTTTCTTCTTCAAAGTCTTCATCCTTTGAGTTTTCTCCCCTTTCCCCTCGCCTCCCTTCGCATCTATCCCTATAATCTCTTCAATGGCTTCAGACTCTGCCTCGTCGCAGGTGTACCAGGGGACCTCAACCCCCGGCACTTCCTCGCGCAAGATCGCACGCAATAAGCGATCTCGCAAACTCTCCAAGTTACCGCGGCTATTCGCCCTCCGTTCCTCGAGTTCCGCAACCAATTCTGCCGGCTGCAACTGGGCCACAGTTCGGGTCCAGCGCCTGGCCGCACGAGATTGCGCCAGCTCCTTCATCCTCGCAGCGTGCTCGCCCATGGCTCGCGTCCGCTTCTCCACGACTATTACTCGCTTACAAAAGCTGAGTAGTCCAACTCTCTCTCACTCTTTCCTCCGTCTACACTCCCTCTGACTCCACAAAGCACTTCTGAACGCACGGCCTCTGCCTGTGCGACCAACCAACACGCCAACAACTCTCCACAATAAATATTCAAACTCAAGTACTATATATAATATAAGGGGGAACAAATAATTTAAATATTCAATATATATATTTATTATTCGCACGCTTTACTATCGCTACGCCGCAATTACCGCTAACTCGCCACAACTCTGACGCAACTCTCACACTTACTCTCACTCTATTTCTCTACACTACACGTACTTCCCAACCTTTATCACAGCAGATCTCCCCACAAGGGATGCCAATTTGCGATGGTGTACTTAAGCGACGAATCGCCGAGCCCGAACACCTGCAAATAAAAAACGATTGTTAACCTCCTCCCTCTTCCTCTCGCTTTCTCGCGACACTTACCGTCCAAAAGGAGATTCCGCTGTGATGTCGTACGCCTGGGCGAGCTACGATGCTGAAAAAGGTTGGGAAGGGTATTGCGCTAAATAAATACTCCAAAACACTCGCTCCAGTTAAACTCTCAATTTATTAAGCTAAAAACCCTAACTACAATTAGCTAAAAGGTCTGAGCGCTCACACACATTACGACAATTGCCTCGGCGCCATTTCCCGAAGGCTACGCGCAAATTCACTCTCTCTCTCTCTCACTCTCTCCAATCTCCACGTTCTAAATCGCCGCGAAAATCATGTGCGCGAACTTAAGGGATCGCCGCAATGCGATTCCCGGAAACGCCACGCGCGAATTCTCTTCCTCTCTCTCTCTCTCTCTCTCCCTCTCTCTCTCTCTCGGCGTTAGACGCGCGCACCCTCAAGAAGCACCGCCGCGCGATGCGTGATTCTTGGCCGCGACACTCTTTTCTCTCTCTCCCTCTCCACCGTCGCTAGACGCGCGCACTCTCAAAAAGCATCGCCGCGCGATGCTCGGTTGTCAACCGCGACACTCTTTCTCTTTCTCTCTCCACCGACGTTAGACGCGCGCACTCTCAACAAGCTTCGCCGCGCGATGCTCGGCTGTTAACCGCGACTCACTTTCTCTCTCTCTTTCTCTCTCTACTCTCTTTCTCCCCGCGAAATGGTAAAATTCCCGCGACGCGATTCCGAGAATCGCCGCACGTTTGAACCTCGCTCCCTACACTTTCTTGCCGTGCACGAGGCTGCGCGGGAAGCGCGCCAGCCAAAAACCGCCGCAGCGCGATTCAAAGAATCGCCGCGTCCGCGAACCTCTCTCTCTCTCTCTCTCTCCACTCTCGCCACGCGCCACTCTCCGCTCTCGGGCCCGCTGTCCACGTACCTTCCGTCGCACGAAGCCTTGCCCTGGTTGGGGAGTTGGACCGCCGATCTCCCAGCTGCTTCCTCTCGCTCTCCAGATACTCTCTTTCTCTCCACTCGCCGCGACTCCCCCGTCCTCTCTCTCTCCAGTTCTCTCTCTCCTCGCCACCGCTGCTCGTTGTCGTCACCTCGACCTCTCTCGCTGCTCTCCCTCCTCTTCCTCTCGCGCACACTGGTAATCCCGGCTCGTTTTGCCCTTGTCGCCTTCGCTGTCGTCTCGACACTGCCGATTTTTCCGATCGCGCCGTGCAGCCTCCCTCCGCGCACGCGCAGCAGAACGGCGGGTTGAATCAGCCCGGCACGAGGAGCCTGATTGCGACTACGCCACTGCCGCCCGCGAGGTGCTGCCATCTCACACCTCGCCGCTGCACCGCTCACGCGCGCGCGAGATTCAAACTCGCCTCATGCTCTCTCTCTCTCTCTCTCTCTCTGTCTCTCTCCACTTACCTTCTTCTGCACCACGGAGCATTCCGCTATCGTTGTCATCTCTCACGGTCTCGCAATTTGTCAAAACCCGGGAAACAAATAAAGAATATTCCCCCCCGTTAGCTTTCGAATTATTCAATTAACATTCGGCCGCCTGAATCGGTGCGCCGCGAGTCCAGCGAGAAGAAGAGGCATTGGGGCGAAAATACATCGTCACACGGTTTTCTCAAAACTGTTTTTTGATTTTTTTTAATGATAGGATCGAGTTATTCGAATCTGATGGATAGCGTTCGAAAGAGAATTAAAATACCTATATTTTCTAAAAAAAAAATTTTCTAGCTATCATAGTTCTTTTGTTATTAACAAAAACGTGTTTTTTTTTAGAAGCTTATAACTCCTGAACTTAACGGTCAATTTTTTTGAGAAAAATCATGATAATACAGAATATAAATAGCTATAATCTGTTAAAATTTGAATACATTCTGTAGGTTAGATTTTGAGTAAAAAATTGAAAAATGAAAAAAATCAGTTTTGTATGTCCAACGATTATAAGAGTAAAATTGACTTAATGGCTTCAAAATTCCTTTTAGAGGTAGATTTTTTATAGTTCTCGGTCCAGTTTTCTGGGCAAAATGATTGGTCCATAAATTTCAGAGATATTTGAGGTTAAAAGTTCTTTGACATTTTTTTAAAATCGTAATTTCTCGAGAACGGCTCTATGTATCTGAATGGGGTGGATGGCATTCGAAAGAGAATTAAAATATCTATCTTTTCTAAAAAAAATTAATTTTCTATCTATCACGGTTCTTTAGTTATCATCAAAAACAAAAACGCGTTTTTTTAAAAACTCATAACTCCATTTTATGCGTTTTTGAACCTAAAAAGCAAGGCTAAATTCATTTTCGCGATTTTACATAATTTTAGAGCAGAGGGAGAGAATGAATTTCTTTACACGATAGGTAAAAAAAGTCACTTTTTAGAACATATTTTTATGTAGGAAAACGCAGAAAATCATTCATGTGTTACAAAAAATAATTTAATCTCTAAATTAAAAAAGATTTATATTTTATTTTTAAAAAACGCGCAGTGATATCTACCGCTAGGTGGTGTGGAATGAGCAAACGTCATTGAGTAGGCATTCGATGATTTTTTTTCAATTTTTAAAAACCAACCAACAAAATGAATTAAAATGTTTAAAAATTATATCTATTATAATCTATTATAATTATGAATTATGCATTATGAATGCATTATATTCTGCATTATTATAATTTATTTGTGAGTTATGAACTTTTTTAAAAAAACACGTTTTTGTTAATAACAAAAGAACAATGATAGCTATAAATTTTTTTTTCTTAAAAAATATGAACTATGAAATATAAAAACAAACGTTTTTGTTAATAACAAAACAACCGTGATAGCTATTTGTTTTATTATAAAATATAGATATTTTACTTCTATTTCAAATGATAACTTTATTTATCAGCTCAAAATTTATATAAATTTGATATAAATAAATAATAAATAAATAAATAAATTTAAAAATTAACAATTTTTAATATTTATAAATGAATTTAATTATAATTATGCAATAAATTTTTTAAAAAATTATAAATTTTGTTATAAAAATTAATTAAAGGAATCAACAAATTACGGTTGAGGAAGCTACGTGCCAATGAATTGGCAGCGGTTTTTTTTTTGGCTCTGGGTTTGGATACCGGACGGAAGTAGTTACATTTCCTTGAAGGTCTTGAAATTATCTATCAATTCATATTTTTCTTCGCCCGATCGCATAATTTTAAGTCGGTTAAAAAAATAAAGAAAAATATGGAAAAATCGAAAATATATTTTTTTGGCTCTGGGTTTGGATATCCGTATAAGGTAGTCCCATTTTCTTAAAGGTCTTGAAATTACCTATCAATCCATATTTTGTCGGCCCGATCGGATAATATTAAGTCGGTAAAAAAAAATAAAGAAAAATATGGAAAAATCGAAAATATTTTTTTATGGCGTTGGGTTTAGATATTGGTCGGAAGTAGGCCCATTTTCTTAAATGTCTTGAAATTACCTATCAATCCATATTTTTGCAATTTAATAATTACTACATAACTATTTTAAATATAATTTTCTAGATATTTTTAAATAATGTATTTATGGATAATGAGATATGAAGAAGAAATGACATTTTATATTATAATATACATTTAAAAAAATTATTTGAGGTAATTTATCAATTCTGTTTGAGAAAGCATTCTGCTAAAGCAGTTAGAGGCGGTTTTTTTTGTAGAAAGATGATTATTAAATAGTTGTTTTCGTATCAAGGGCATAAAGTATAATTTTGCACCCTAAGTGGGAATTACTGGATATGATATATAGTAGTAGAAAAAATAAATATGGAAGGTAGATTTGGTGTCTCGAAAAGAAATTTTTTTTACTAATTGAACTTACCGTAAACCGTAAAATTTTGGTCTATTTTCCACATACTTATTTTGGGAGTAATCGTTCAGTATCTAATCGTGTGACGTTATTAGCAGGAAGAATCAAGCTTAATTTTTTCTTTATGTTCAAAATTTTATTTTTATCGCGTAAAACAAGTACTTTTTATACTAAGTTAGGTTTACAAATTTTAGAATCTGAGTCCAGTTTTATCTTCAATCCAATGAAAGTATTTGTGCACCCTAGTGAACACTGCAGGATATCTTCTCGATGAACAATCTTTACCAAAGGAAATGATTCCATAGAGTTTACCATTAATAACACCAGGTCCACCAGAATCACCATAGCACGCATCAGCGTCTCCATTGCCCGCACAAAACATATTATCGGTTATGTTAGGTAACCTGTAAACTCTTCGACAATCTTCTTGATTCTTTACAGGAATATATGCAGCCTTCAGAAAATCAGAGTGTTCCAGATGTTCCTAAACATAGTTAATTAAATTTACTAAAGAAATTCTAGAAAAAAAGATAATCTTTCTCTGTGAGGGATAAGAACTTACCCCTATCCGTCCAAAACCAGAAATCCGCATCAATTCACCGTCTCTGGGAATATCGTATGGCCTTGCAAGTTCTATAGGATGTTGTGTATTATCAAATCGAATGGGCTCTGCAAGCTGGATGAAAAATATAATGAAAATATTTGTGTGAGTCACAAGTTCTTAGTTCTTAATTAAAAATTAAAATTTGTACTGAAATTTATTTAACAAGTTTCGAAGTTGTATAAAATTATTATTACACATATTGAAATACTAACATTGTCATGAATAGTGATATTATATCCATACTAAATCCTTTCTAAGTAATTCACAGGTAAAAAAACATATTTAATTACCTTGATTAATGCAATGTCATTGGTTTTCTTGTTTAAATCAAAATCCTTATGCGTTATAATTTTCTTAACTCTGTGTACTTTATCTAAATTTTCTCTGTGTCTACTGCCAGTTCGTACTAATAAATGCGATTTATCACTATTTTGCAATGAAGAGATTAATTTAATTTTTTTGTAAGAAGTTCTATTATATAGAAATACTTAATGTAATTATAAAAATTAAATGAAATCTTACTAGACACAGTGTGCAGCAGTTATAACCCAAGATTTATCAATAATAGTTGAACCGCAGATGTCGTCCATTCTGGACCAAAACAACATAGCCTAAAAAAAAATTTAAATACTTTCATCCTGAGAGCTATGGGCTTAAATATTTATATTGAAATTATAATATTGATGTACAACACAATATATAATCAGATTCAACATCTTCTTGAATTATTTTTAAAAACTTTTAAATTTCTATAAACTGTTTTGTACGAAATTTATTCAATACATAATGCGATAAAGCAAGTACGTCTATTAATATCGTTCATCGACTATTTTATTCAACAATCTATTCATAATAATAATTCATAAATAAATCGATTAATAAATCTATCAAATAATTTATTAATTTGTTAACTAGTTACATTAAAGAAATTGCTGCAAAGGAATGAATGTTACAAAATTTAGTTGATATTTATTTACCTGATATGGTACATTTTCTATTCTAACGTAATCTCCTCCAACAATTTTATTTTCATGTGCTCCATTGTTATCTATTAGAAATTGAAATATAATATGTAATTGAAAAATTTATTTTAATGAACAAAAATACTATTTAATGGAGTACTACTGGTAGGTAGCTAGTCAAGCGAGTACACATGTGCGTTCCTAACTTCTTTCGCAATGATGTCACACTATGATTATGGCTGTAACAGTTATGTTTCCGTCAGATTTTATTTTCATTTGCTTATAACTACGTTCATAGGCTCCTAATCTTTATTATTAAGCACTCAAATTGTTCGTTAGTTTTTTCACTATTACCCTGCCAAGTTTGAGCAAAGTCGAAGCCGTCAATGTTGTACAACATAGAACGAAAGAGAAAAATGTGCGATTTTCCATAAGCTCTGTGTTAAATGTATGAAAATTGAAATGCTTATAACTTCTTTTTGACGCTTTCAAAGATCACCAAAATATAACTGAGGCATTTTTAAACTAAAGTCTACATACCTGCCAGATTTCAGATTTTTCTAAGGCGTCAATCCCTTACCGGCAGTACTCCCTTAAAATCTCTTTTACCTATATAGAAGCCGCTCGCGAAAGCGACGCACAACAAAATACATAAAATCTTCATGACTGCAATAAGTGAAAATGAAAAAAATCTTCCTTATATATACCGATCTTATCATATGATCATTAATAGAATTATAAATTAAAACTAAAATAAACACAAGTGTTAGAGTCAACTATTTCTTTCGCGCTATCATTAGCTTGGTTATTTCGTGATTGTTACGATAAATACTATTGAAGGTTACGACGTGAGCACGAAAATTTCAGTAGTCTATCTATTGTTGTACAATTTTTTATGATCGTGTCGTGTGATCGCATCGTAACACGTGTGCCATGGCGTACGGCCTTCAACAGCATTTATCGTAACAATTACAATACAATCACAGTACAATCATTTATCGTAAAAATTCTATTTAGCAACAATGCATAAAGCACTGAGATTTTCGAAGAAACTTCCTTAGGCCTTTAAGAATATAGTAGTTCGAATCAAATCGCAAAATTCGAAAATTCGTTACACAACTTTTGCATTTGAAAATACAGGTTTAAAATAGCGAAAAAGATTGTTTTAAAATTCACTATTTGGTTCAATAACAATCTCTATTATTTCGCTATGGTTTATAATATTCCTAATACTCCAAAATTTATTGTGTAAAAATTTCTGAAAGAAATAGTTGATCTGAATGAAGTTCTGGCGAGTTGAACAGAAAATTACATTAAACTTTTTTTTTTCGCAAAAAAAAATTCATTGGCCCGTTGCTTCCTCAAATTTAATTTTGTGATTCCTTTAATTAATTTTTAATAACAAAATTTATAATTTTTGCAACAAATTATGCCATAATTATAATTAAATTTATTTTGAAGATTAAAAAGTATTAATTTTCAAATTTATTCATTCATATATTTATTTATATCAACCGGCAAGAATGTTCCAGGTTTAACATTATATGTACATATATACATATATAACATCACTATTATTCTCTAAGCGCGCGGTGAGCGCTGTGATTTTATCGAAACTACACCACTTTTATTTTTGTGACCTATCAACCCGTTACACCCACCAACCAAACCGCTAATAAATTGATATCATAACTAATCCATCATTTTTTGAAGATAGGAGATAGGATTAAGGAGTTATAAGCTTTTTTGAAAAAAACACGTTTTTGTTTTTATTCATAACAAAAGAACTGTGATAGCTAGACATAAAATTTTTTTTTCCAAATATAGATATTTTAATTCTCTTTCTAATGCTGCCCATCCGATCCAGATACATAGAGCCGTTCTCGAGAAATTACGATTTGAAAAAAAGGTTAAAAAAACTTTAACCTCAAATATCTCTGAAATTTCTAGACCAATCATTTTGCCCAAAGAACTCGACCGAGAACTATACAAAATCTACCTCTACAAGGAATTTTAAAGCGATTAAGTCAATTTTACTTCCGTAATCGTTGGACATAGAAAACTCTTTTTTTTTCATTTTTCAATTTTTTTCTCTAAAACTAACCAAAAGAATGGATTCAAATTTTTAGAGCTTATAGCTATTTATATTCTGCATTATCATGATTTTTCTCAAAAAAATTGACCGTTTAGTTTCGGAGTTATAACTTTTAAAAAAAAAACATGTTTTTGTCAATAACAAGAGAACCAGGATAGCTAGAGAATTTTTTTTTTGAAATTATAGGTTTTTTTACGCTCTTTCGAATGCTACCCATCAGATTTAAATATCTCGATTCTATCATTGAAAAAAAGCAAAAAACAATTTTGAGAAAATCGAAAATTCGAAATAAAACAAAAACGAATCGGCCCAATCAAAAAACGGATTTTTGACCCGCCATCACACAAAAAAAAAACAAAAAGAATGAGACATGTCCGGTTAAAATCGATCGAGTAGAAGCTGAGATCCAGGCGCATACACACACACACACACACACACATCCATACAGACATTTTTCAATTAGTATATTACGATACGTGGGCCGGAAATCCAATTTCCAGTCCAAGTATTGTATACTATTTTTCTTACTCCCCGGCCGAAAGTACGTTCTGTAATTGTTAAATAATTGATAAAATTGCGTTGTCGTCTGCTAGCTGTGTTTGAGTGTTAGTTTTTCTTTCGGCCCGCTCGATACTAGTGCCTCTGTCGGCCGCTTTGGGTAGCTCGGTCGATATTACCGACTGTTTTTTCTTTCGACCCGGCGTAGAGAGCTGGTTTTTTGGGCGTCTGCTACTTTCGCTATTGTACAGATGGTCTGATGCCCGCCCGACATTTGCAAGACCGAGGCGAAGCCGAGGTTTTGCTGGTCGGGGCGGGCATCAGAAACACATTCATTAAAAAAAGACAACACCACTTTTTATTTCAATTAACTCTTTTTTCTCGTCACACGTGCACTTTCCTCTGTCTATTTCGTACGTGTCTAACCTTCACACCGCACAAACATATTTTTCTCGGACGCTCCCGTCCATACGTTTAAAAAACAATAACCACGATCAAACAAAACCACTTTTTATTTCAACTAACTTTTTTCTCGTCACCCGTGCACTTTCCTCTGTTTATTTCGTACGTGTCTAACCTTCACACCGCACAAACATCTTTCCTCGCGCATGCGCGCGGGCGCTGAAGCGCCGCGGGTCAGGAAATTTCGGCAGCCAATCAGAGCGCGCGGTTGGTCTAAAATAGGATGCGAAAGTTTCTCTTTCGGCCCGGAGATACGGGCCGAAAGTACGTACTTTCGGGTGGCCGAGTAAGAAAATATCATTTATTTTGGTTCCTAGCACCTCGAATATCAATTATAACATGTTTTTACAACTCAATAAATTACTATCACAAAGCTTCCTCTAGGAGGAAGCAAAAAAAACAAAGTTATTGGGACTTTTAATAAAACTAATAAAGATGAAAATTTGATTTCTTCACAGAAAAATGCGCATTTCAATTCTTTACATGCCTGTACTTTAAAAAACGAGATTTGCTCAATTTTCAAATTCGGATCTCGGTTATTCGTATGCTGAAAAATTGCAACGTGAAGTATTTTTTACTCGAAATAAAAAGATAATTTTAAATTAAAAAAAAAAAATGAAGGTTGAATCAAATGTTATATAATTGAATATTTGGTTCCTTTTTTCAATGATTTTGTGATAAGAAGTATTTAAAAAAAATGATGATATTTTCATTAAAATGTTGCTATTAAAATTTTCATTATTGGCATTTTAAATTGACAAACTAAGTTTAAGAAACTTAAATCGCAATTTATTAACAGTTTACTTCAAAATATACCTTTAGAAAGGGGGCAAAGCATTTATTAGTCCAGCGTTGGTTTATGCAAAAGACTATGCTCATAGTTCGTGACTGTAGACAAGTCTCGCCATAACGTCATATTACTGAATCTCATGCGCGAATATGAATAAAATCTGAAATTTTGTCGAATGAGCTACGTTTAATTCATAAATAATCCTTTTTTTATTTTTGCAATGAGTATGGATTATTTAAGTTAAAAAAGGATTATTTATGAACAGCTCATTCGACAAAATTTCAAATTTTATTCATACTCGCGCATGAGTTTCAATGATATAACCTTGTAACGCCACTCGTTTACAGTAATGAACTATGAGCGTAGACTTTTGGATACCCCAACGCTGTTTATTACCGAACTTTCTCGGTCTGGATTTTTATCAATGACGCAAGGACTACTGTAAATATTTACACGCACTTTGCTGATATGTAGACTATGTTGCCATCACTGATTGGTATTAAAATACGAGCACATAATATAGCAACATTAAATAATATAAAAAATCTTTTAACTACTATGCAACCATATTTTGTTAAATAATAAGTTTTTTTTTTAAATTAAAGAACACATAGATATCAAAAAAGCTCTTTAATTAAGAATGTACAAATGATTATAAAATATGAATTTTATAATAACAATTCGTTGACTTAATGTTCACATCCTAATGATATCTTTGTAATAAATAAAAATATAATAAAAAAATTAAATTATATTAAGGTGGTTCTTTCATGAATCCCTAGTCAAAGCAGTGCTAAATGAAGAGGGTACCTAAAATTAAAAAAATCATAGTTGATATGTGATTTATTTATTTAAAATGATAGAGATAGTCAATGTATTTTAAATAAAGTGTATTTTACATGACTAAGATAGCTTTTTTAACAAAATGTCGATATTTTAGAAACAGCACAAACAATTATTGATAAACCACCGACTTTCTCAATGTGTACCTATCTGTGATATAACCGTTGATAATTTTTATTTCGACAATTTGACCTTTCGGATATTTCATTTTCGTTACTATGAACCATTGTCAAAATTATTTACGAAACTGTTGACCACTGTCAACACATTTATAACTTTCTCGTAGGAATTTTTCCTATTAGATTAAAACCTTATTCCGATGATTTAGCTATCGGTTAAATTACCTATCGGGATTTTCGCTATCGGAATTTCTGACCATTGTAATTCTTAACTCCCCCTAGAAAATATATCTATTTTGCCCATAAAATATTTTCAAATTGTTCAAAAAAACCTTTTTGGATTTTCCATTTTTTATAAAATGGCCAAGGGAATCTGAGATTTCAATTCTTAGGAACATCTCTTCCCTCACTTTTGTTGTAACATATTGTTTTCTTGATTTTTTTCATAATAATGCGTAAAGTTACAAATGACCTTGACCTCAGTAAAATGATACCTATTATGGAGTCGTTCACGTCACACCCCCCCCCTCCGCGCAACGGCGCGCGAGAGCCAAATCATGCTATTTGTAACTCGTGTCTGCGATACTAAAATGTACTATTAAAAAATGTACAATCAGCGTTTTAGATGTACTTTTTCTCAGCTTTTTTATGGTGATATTTGTTTTTCGTAAATTTTGCGTTTTAACTTTAAAAATGTTGGCAATATGTCTCTGCGCAGGTGCACAGAGAAAAGAAAATCTTAACTGTTGATGAACGGACGTTTTGATATGGACAAATGGAATGTTCATTTAAAGTTAGACAAATTCGTTAACAGTTAAGTCACGAATCATTTGAGTAAACAAATCTAACTTAATTCTTAACGAATTTATCTAACTATAAATGACCATTTCATTTGTCCATATCCAAACGTCCGTTCGTTAACATTTAAGATTTTTTGCTTTCTCAAAGAGAAAGCTTAGTAACGGTAAAATTTTTCGACCCCGCGATTTCGATGATTTTTTATATTTCTGAGATCCCTGAGTCGAAATATGCGTTTTCTAGAAGATTTCTGTGTATATGTATCTGTGTGTGTGTGCGGGTGTCTGTGTGTGTGTGTGTGTGTGTGTGGGCTGTGTGTGGGTGTGGGTGTGTGTGTGTGTGTGTTTGTGTTTGTGTTATAAATTTGTCCGCAGCATAACTCGAAACTGGTTAGAGATATAAAGTTTATCTTTGGCACGTATTTAAAGCTTATTTTGAAGTTGTGCAAGTTCAATTATATAGTTGATCGGATAATATTAAGTCGGTTAAAAAAAATAAAGCAAAATATCGAAAAATCGAAATTTTTTTTTTTCGTCACCAAATTTGGATATCAGTGGGAAGTAGGTTCATTTTTTGAAAGGCCTTGAAATTACCTATCAATCCATATTTTTGTCGGTCTGATCGGATAATATTAAGTCGTTTAAAAAAAATAAAGAAAAATACCGAAAAATCGAAAACAAATTTTTTCGGATCTGGGTTTGGATATCGGTGGGAATTAGGCCCATTTTCTGAAAGGTCTTGATATGACCTATCAATCCACATTTTTGTCGGCCCAATTGGATATTATTGTTGAGTAAAATAAAGTTTAATGTAATTTTCTGTTCAACTTGCCAGAACTTCGTTCAGATCAAATATTTCCTTCAAAAATTTTTACGCAATAAATTTTGTAGTATTAGGAATAACCATAGCGCAATAGTAAAGATTGTTATTGAACCGAATAGCAAATTTTATAACAATTTTTTTCGCTATTTTAAACCTGCATTTTCAAATGCAAAAGTTGTGTAACGAATTTTCGAATTTTTCTCTATGTATTGTGTTGCTAAATAGAATTTTTCGTGATTGTTACGATAAATGCTGTTGAAGGCCACGCGCCACGCTATATGTGTTACGACGGTCGCACGACACGAAAATTTCAGTAGTCTATGTATTGTTGTTAAAAATTTGTACCATTTTTCGTGATCGTGTCGTACGCTTGTCGTAATAGTGTACCGCGGCGCGCGGCCTTCTACAGCATTTATCGTAACAATCACAAAAAATTCTATTTAGCAACAATACATAGAGCAAAATTCGAAAATTTGTTACACAACTGAATTTGAAAATGCAGGTTTAAAATAGCGAAAAAAATTATTATAAAATTCGCTGTTTGGTTCAATAACAATATCTATTATTGCGCTATGGATTATAATATTCCTATAATACTCCAAAATTTATTGGGTAAAAATTTCTGAATGAAATATTTGATCTGAACAAAGTTCTGGCGAGTTGAACAGAAAATTACATTAAACTTATTTTTCAAAAAAAAAAAAAAAAAAAAAAAAACATTTTATTGGGATTTTTAATAAAACTAATAAAGATGAAAATTTGATTTCTTCACATAAAAATGCGCATTTCAATTCTTTACATTCCTATTTTTTAAAAATCGCGATTAGCTCAATTTTCAAATTCGATACTTTTTCTGCAAAATCTCGGGATGTTCCTTTTCGTTTCCGGGCCCTCAATTGAGATCAAATTTTATGTAATTGATTAAAAATTACCTATAATTAAGTATGTAAATTTAATCGACGACTTGCGGCGATATCGTACACAAGTATTTTGTAAAATGCTACACAAATAAATTCTACACAGAGAATTTCGGCACACAAACTATTTACCGAGATAAATTGTGCACTAAAATCTACATTAATATGATCTACACATGATGTACAGTTTAATCGTGTAATCTATCTCAGTGTAGATTATATATGTGTACATTTTTTTTAATATTATTTGTGTAGAATTTAACCATGCTAAAAAAGTCCTGTGTAGGTGCTTTGTGTAGATACTAAATGTGCTCAATATCATTAGTATCGAATACAACCCAATGCGTAATTTGCTTTATAGTTGCGTTATTTTATTTATTTGGCTAGCCAATGCTTTATGTATATTTTTGCTTCCTCAAATTGGAAGCTTTGTAACGGTGAAAAAAATTTTTCTTCATCCCTGTTTGGGAATTCAATAATTTGAATTCCCGCGGTTACACTCAGTTCGGCACGACTCACGGCGCTGCCACGGCGCGGCAGCACCTCGCGGCCTCCCGGCGGAACAGCCGGGACGCTACACTGATTAACAAGGTATATTCGCGCTATTTCGGTCTCTCTCGCGCTCTCACATGTAAATGTGAGAGGAATTAGTTTGATTCGCGAAGTGAATCGTCAAGACCAAGAAGAAGGAAGTGGATCAAGGCCTCGCTCTCTTTTTCATCAGCCGTGCCACGAGGAGCATCTCTCCGCTGCGCACCTGCAAAATCTCATCGGTTGTTCTCAAGTTTTTCACTGGCTCAACTCAACACTGGATCAACTCAAACAGGCTCTACTCAATCTCTCACTGAAAACTCACATCACTCCTCACTCACGCAATACTCAAGGTGCAACGACGATTAGTAAAATCGACTCTATTGCAAGGTAAAAACTCTCACCATACTAGAGGTTATGTTGCCAACCACGTGTTGGCACAGGCGGCAAGTGTAACAGTGAACATGTGTGAATTAGCAAAACTCAAGGCAGCAATTCAATTACAATTGTTTGCCATTCCTCATTTTTGACAGCTTCATTGTGCGTGAGCCCAGGAGGGAATTTAAGGAAAAACTCAAGGAACTCTCAACGGACAATCTCATTACACTCGAAGACATACTCAAATATCACAGGTTAGTTGTCTCTAGTGAGAGACTACTACTCCATTATTGACAGCACTCATATTTTGGAATTGCTGACACACTACTCACCTACAACTTATTCAAATAAATGTAATTTAAACTCCCTTTGTAATTTATGTTAATTATTGAACAGATTTTGAATTTATTAGTCGACGTTGAAATGTATTTATGAACCAAATTTGTAATTTATTTAAGAAGTGACTTTTGTGAATATAATTTCTACTTTCAATTTACTTCTGTGTGTGAATTAAATTTATTTTAACACCCACAGCATGTTTACTCATATATAATTATGGCTTACTCAAACAATCCCCTAGCCGAAAGTACGGTCTTCCCGGCTCGATTTCGCGCCGGGAAGAGCGACTTTTGTGGCCGCTCTTTATTGATCGTTGCGTGGCAACGTCCGCGACAGCGCACGTGTTGTAACCTAAACTATGCTAACCCTTACAAATGTGATGACAAGAAAATCATTTTTAAAATCGGAAAATTGAAAAGATATAGGCGTATTAAATTAATTTTATGTTATTATTAATATATTGAACAATATATTTATAACTCTGATAATCAATTATGTTCTTATATTGCATACACGTTGTCAGAAAGCTTCTATACTAGACATGATTACATTTTGAGTTTCAAGACATGGTGTAGCTATATACTTATATGTGAAAGTTTTTTGACTCTCATTCTATAATGTATGGCTTATGGGATAGAAAAAGACAAACAGAGGAACCATTGAGAGGTTGTTCTGTAGTTGAAATGAGTATCAATTAAGTATGTACATATTGTTGGTCCATCATCTTTTTTAAGTATCTTTTGCTAGTGTTTTTGATGCCCGCCCCGACCAGCAAAACCTCGGCTTCGCCTCGGTTTTGCAAAAGTCGGGCGGGCATCAAAAAAAGCAGAAGTCGAGCCTTACGCTCCGCGATATGTAAAGTGACGCTGAAGCAGGCCTTTTATACATATGGCTGAGCCGTAGTTAGCAACCAACAACGCTATTTTATTAATTAATATCAAAACTATATGGGCGTACTTTCGGCGGGGGATGAAGAAAAATAGTATACGACACTTGGCCAGAATGTTGGATGCCCTGGACGGCGCGCATCAAAATGGCGCCGGCCAGGAAATCCAACTTCCTGGCTTTGTGTCGTAATATACTATTTGAAACAAAAAATGTTCAAGAACATGTTTTAAGACTTTTGGCGCTAAAATCCGTTGTTTTTGATAAAAAAAATGTTCGTTTCTGTGTGTGTGTGTGTGTGCGTGCGTGTGTGCGTGAGTGCGTGCGTGCGTGCGTGCGTGCGTGCGTGCGTGCGTGCGTGTGTGTGTGTGTGTGTGTGTGTGTGTCTGTGTATACAGGCGAGAACTTTTGAACCGATCGACCGATTTGCATCGGAAAAGGCTTATTCTCTTCGTTTCGGAAGAGAATAGAGAGAGCATACCCTACTTTTTGATTTTACCGATTTTTTTTTTATAACCAAAAAACGATTTTGAATTTTTCGTTTTTTTTATTTTTTAATTTGTTTCAGCCAGTATTACTTAATAAACTAAATTTTTATTAAAAGGTCTTTAAATTACCTACAATTTCTTTTTTTATTTAAATTATCTCTAGCCTGTCATTTGTTATTAATGAAAATATGGTTTATATTTCTTGAATTAATATCTCAAAAAATTTTTCCATTCAAAATTTTTACCACTTATTACACTTATCGAGTACAACATTGTGTTAAAATTTCAAGAGGTTATGTTGATTTGTTTCCGAGAAAAAAATTATTTTTGAAAACAAGTGCGTTTTCTTTCGTTAACGATATCAGGAGTAAAAGTCAATGAATCGTTTTGAAATTTGGCAAAGAATTAGCTTTTTTATATCTAAGGATTCAGTTCTTTGCCGAAAAAAATCTGACCGTTGTGACCAAAGATATTTGAGGTTAAAATTTTTTTATAAATTTCTTATATTTGCATTTTGAAAAAGAATATTCGATTGATTGACTCAACATTTTTACCACTTATTACACTTATCGAGTACAACATTATGTCAAAATTTCAAGAGGTTATGTTGGTCAAAATTCTTTAACTCATTCCAAATTAGCCCCAAAACACACATATAAAGTTTTAGAGCAAAATATGCAATAGTTCTATTTAATTTGTACATCATATATAAATAAAATAATTATTGTGTACTACGGCATATCCCCGAAAAAGTAATTTCAGATTGAGTCTCGCGGCAACGTGTACTAGGGTAACGATAATAACTGACTTTCAAAATATGAATTTCGTAAAAATTTCATAAAAATATTTCATAAAAATATCGATTCTTAAATATGAAAAAAACTACCTCTCTGTTAAATTTTAAAACGATTCGTTATCTTCTGTTAAGAAGTATAACTTAGTTATTATATTTGTATGATTGTTACAATAATGGATTAACTTTAAACCACTAAGTCGAGCAGGATAGTAATTAAATACCTGTTTCAAAACAAATATTTATTAGATATTGCCAATACATACTTTTCTTTCTCAAACTAATGTATTTCTTTAAAATTTTTTATAACAATAATTAATTGTTTGTAGAGGATACATAAATAAAAAAACAAAAAAGATATTTTTTATATTCAGCGAATTTCAAGATGTATACTTGAATTTCAATAACGCATATTTTTTCTTTTCAGTTCACTGACATACCGACTGAATTATTGTTAATATTCAGCGTATTTTTACGAGATTTTACAGTGTTTTTTCGAGTATGAGATACTTATATTTTATATTATAAGATTTTGGTATTTTTGTCTGTATGGGAATTGAATTTCGGCATTATACCTATTATGGAAACTAAGTTTCGGCATTTTTCCCCATGGCTGTTATCATCGTCGGTATTTTTCATTTCGATAATTTTCATTTCTGAAATTTCACTTTCGATATTTTGGGCATTCGTTAAAGGGGGTGGGTAGATATCCCGATAGGGGAAATCACAGACAGGGAAAATCCCGATAGGTGATTTTAGCGACAGGTATATTTTGAGATAGTAAGTTCAGCCGATCAAGGAAAATCTCAATAAGCAATATTAACGACAATTAAATCTTCAGAAAGAATTTTCACCGAGCGGGGAAAACGACGAAAGTATAATTATAGAAAGGGAATATGCCGAAAATGTTTTTAACGAATACCCAAAATATCGAAAGTGAAATTTCAGAAATGAAAATTATCGAAATGAAAAATACCGACGATGATAACATCCATGGGGAAAATGCCGAAACTTAGTTTCCATAATAGGTATAATGCCGAAATTCAATTCCCATACAGGCGAAAATACCAAAATCTTATAATATAAAATATAAGTATCTCATACTCGAAAAAACACTGTAAAATCTCGTAAAAATACGCTGAATATTAACAATAATTCAGTCGGTATGTCAGTGAACTGAAAAGAAAAAATATGCGTTATTGAAATTTAAGTATACATCTTGAAATTCGCCGAATATAAAAAATATCTTTTTTGTTTTTTATTTATGTATCCTATACAAACAATTAATTATTGTTATAAAAAATTTTAAAGAAATACATTAGTTTGCGAAAGAAAAGTATGTATTGGCAATATCTAATAAATATTTGTTTTGAAACAGGTATTTAATTACTATCCTGCTCGACTTAGTGGTTTAAAGTTAATCCATTATTGTAACAATCATACAAATATAATAACTAAGTTATACTTCTTAACAAAAGATAACGAATCGTTTTGAAATTTAACAGAGAGGTAGTTTTTTTCATATTTAAGAATCGATATTTTTATGAAATATTTTTATGAAATTTTTACGAAATTCATATTTTGAAAGTCAATTATTATCGTTGCCCTAGTACACGTTGCCGCGGGACTCAATCTGAAATTACTTTCTCGGGGATATGCCAGTAAACAATAATTATTTTATTTATATATGATGTACAAATTAAATAGAACTATTGCATATTTTGCTCTAAAACTTTATATGTGTGTTTTGGGGCTAATTTGGAATAAGTTAAAGAATTTTGACCAACATAACCTCTTGAAATTTTAACACAATGTTGTACTCGATAAGTGTAATAAGTGGTAAAAATTTTGAGTCCATCAATCGAATAGTCTTTTTAAAAATGCCAATATAAGAAATTTATAAAAAAATTTTAACCTCAAATATCTTTGATCACAACGGTCAGATTTTTGTCGGCAAAGAACTGAATCCTTAGATATAAAAAAGCTAATTCTTTGCCAAATTTCAAAACGATTCATTGACTTTTACTCCTGATATCGTTAACGAAAGAAAACGCACTTGTTTTCAAAAATAATTTTTTTCTCGTAGACAAATCAACATAACCTCTTGAAATTTTAACACAAGTTGTACTCGATAAGTGTAATAAGTGGTAAAAATTTTGAGTGGAAAAATTTTTTGAGATATTAATTTAAGAAATATAAACCATATTTTCATTAATAACAAATGACAGGCTAGAGATAATTTAAATAAAAAAACCGCTGCCAATTCATTGGCACTTAGCTTTCTCAAACTAATTTATCAATTCCTTTTTTTATACTTTTATAGAATAATTTTTCTCAAAAACAAATGAAGAAAATGTATTGAAATTTTAACCAAATATAGTTTTTAATAAGTGTAATAAGTGTAATAAGTGGAAAATATTTCAAAATAATTAGTTCTTTAAGAAATAACAAAGATCTGTATTATTTTAATAAATTGTTTATTTTCATAATCTTATCTGCTTTCACAATGATTGAAAATTCGCTGTAGGGGTATATTTTTAATTTTATTTAAATAATACCGTCTTTAGTTATTCATAAAAAAATACATGTTTTTTGATTGATAGACAATTTCATTAACCTACTTTCATTATACCTCGTTGCAATATTTTTAAATAATGAACCTAATAGCTTATTAAATTAGAGAAAGCAAGTAAACAACACGCGTGCGTATCGCGCGTCATTTCCACTTTTTAGTAACATATACATAAAGCCGTTTTCGAAAAATTTCGATATGAAAAGATGGCTAAAACAGTTTTAGCCTAAAATATCTCTCAAATTCATAAACGAATTCTTTTATTACCATAAGAACTAATATAATAAATAATATACAAACTCAACATATCTACAAAATTTCAAAGAAATTTAAACAATTTTACTCTAGTTATTGTGCAACCGAGAAAGCCATTTTCAGAAATACCATAATGTTAAATATCAAATATTTTAAAAAGTAGCCATATAATCTTAATCACAGTAAAATAATTTGGAGGTAATATTAATTGTGAAAAGGGTTTTTATATATCGTGAATTGAATGTGTATTAGTTGCGTTCCAAGAAGGTAGGTTATTTTGTACTATTTATATCTTAACATAAATACTTTTGTGTTGACACATTATTAATTGCATCTAATAAATGATTTAAAGAAGCGATTAAGTCAATTTTACTTCCAAAATCGCCAGACATACAAAGCTCAATTTTTTTCATTTATTAATTTTACTAAAAATATTTTAACCTCAAATATCTGAAATTTATGGACCAATCATTTTGCCCCAAGAAATCGACATAAAAATCTAAAAAATACACCTCTACAAGAAATTTTGAAGCGAATAAGTCAATTTTATTCCAGCAATCGTTGCACATACAAAACTCATTTTTTTTTATTTTTTCATTTTTCAATGCTTACGTTTTTTTTTTATAATAACAGAACACCCTATAAAAGAAAATTTTTTTTTTAGGAAATATAACTATTTTAATTCTATTTCGAATGCTGCCCATTCCCTTCGAATACATAGAGCTATTCTCGAAAATTACGATTTGAAAAAAGGTTAAAAATATTTTAACTTCAAATATCTCTTAAATCTATGGACCAATCATTTTGCCCAAATAACTCGATCGAAAACTATACAAAATCCACCTCTACGAGGAATTTTGAAGCGATTAAGTCAATTTTTACTCCCGCAATGGTTAGACATACTAAACTCATTTTTTTTCATTTTTCTATGTTTACGTTTTTATTAATAACAAATAACAGGTTTACTCCATAAAACGGGCATGGTGTGATTTGTGCACATAAGAATTATGCACATATTTATTGTGCACACTTTAGCATTGGAGTATACACATAGATATAGATATACACCAATGCTAAAGTGTGCACAATAAATATGTGCATAATTCTTATGTGCACAAACCACACCATGCCATAAAACGTGTGACATAGAGAACACATTTTTTCCATTTTTTAATTTTTTTCTCAAAAACTAACCAACAGAATGGATTAAAATTTTCACAGATTATAGCAATTTATATTCTGCATTATCGTGAATTTTCTCCAAAAAATTGACCGTTTACTTTAGGAGTTATTAGCTTTTAAAAAAAAAAAAACACGTTTTTGTTAATAACAAGAGGACCGTGATAGCTAGATAATTTTTTTTTTTTTAAATTATAGTTTTTTTATGCTCTTTCGAATGCGACCCATCTGATTCAAAAATTTAAATCCGATCATTAAAAAAAAATCAAAAATAAATTTTTCGAAAATCAAAAATTTGAAATAAAACAAAAACGAATCAGTACACGGAGAGCTCAATTTAACTATGATAGTACGGGATCTCGTGCTATAGAAGCATCAATTTTTGTTATACTTGACTAGCATAGTAGAGCAGGCTACCGTAGGAGGAGATACCCCCATGCGTCGAAAGCAGAAAGTTTATACCACGAGAGTATGGAATTCGTGCAACGGTGCCAAACGAAACTCCTCGATTGTAAGAATCTCATACCACCGTGGTATGAACCTCTTGCTATTGACGCTCGACAGTTTCCAAGCTACACTGGTATGGTGGCGTTACTCTCCATGCACGCATTGTTTACTTCTGTGGCAGCGAATAGTATGATGTATTAGCACGAAGTAACTTTATGCTGCCGTAGCTAAAATGAGCGCTCCGTGTAAATCATCAAAAATTATTTTCTTCCCGAATTCGGAATAAAATAACAAAAAAAATGAGAACCTGATGGTTAAAATCGACCGCGTAGATCCGGAGATAAAGCGGTATACATACACACACACGCACACACACACCCACACATCCATACAGACATTTTCTAAAATCATGTGAAACAAACTTCTAACACCTCTAATGATGTTTATAGAGAGTTTTAATGAAGTTGAAAAATTTACTATTACAAAGCTTCCTCTAGGAGGAAGCAAAAGAAATTGTAGGTAATTTAAAGACCTTTTAATAAAAATTTAGTTTATTAAGTAATACTGGTTAAAACAAATTAAAAAATCAAAAAAACGAAAAATTCAAAATCATTTTTTGGTTATAAAAAAAGAAAATCGGTAAAATCAAAAAGTAGGGTATGCTCTCTCTATTCTCTTCCGAAACGAAGAGAATAAGCCTTTTCCGATGCAAATCGGTCGAACAGTTCAAAAGTTCTCGCCTGTATAGACAGAAAACACACACACACGCGCGCGCGCGCACGCACGCATGCACACACACGACACGAACATTTTTTATCAAAAACAACGGATTTTAGCGCCAAAAGTCTTAAAACATGTTCTTGAACATTTTTGGTTCAAAAATTTTTTTTACCGTTATAAAGCTTCCAATTTGAGGAAGCAAAAATATACATAAAGCATTGGCTAGCCAAATAAATAAAATTACGCAACTAAAAAACAAATTACGCATTGGGTTGTATTCGATACTAGTGATATTGAGGATATTTAGTATCTACACAAAGCACCTATACAGAACTTTTATAGCACGGCTAAGTTCTACACAAATAATATTAAGAAAAAATGTACACATATATAGTCTACACTGAGATAGATTACACGATTAAAATGTACATCATGTGTAGATCATATTAATGTAGATTATAACTGTGCACAATTTATCTCGATAAATTGTTTGTGGGCCGAAATTCTCTGCATAGACTTTATTTGTGTAGCATTTTACAAAATACTTGTGTACGATATCGCCGAAACTCGTCGATTAAATTCATATACTTAATTATAGGTAGTTTTTAATCAATACCGCGATTTTGCAGAAAAAGTATCAAATTTGAAAATTGAGCAAATCGCGATTTTTAAAGAACAGGCATGTAAAGAATTGAAATGCGTATTTTTATGTGAAGAAATTAAATTTCCATCTTTATTAGTTTTATTAAAAATCCCAATAAACTATTTTTTTTTTTTGGATAAAAAAAGTTTAATGTAATTTTCTGTTCAACTCGCCAGAACTTCGTTCTAATCAAATATTTCCTTCAAAACATTTTATACAATAAATTTTGTAGTATTAGGAATATTATAAACCATAGTGCAATAATAAAGATTGTTATTGAACCAAATAGAAAATTTTATCACATTTTTTTTTCTATTTTAAACCTGCATTTTCAAATGCAAAAATTGTGTAACGAATTTCCTAATTTTCTCTATGTATTGTTGCTAAATAGAATTTTTCGTGATTGTTACGATAAATACTATTGAAGGCCACGCGCCACGCTATACGTGTTACGACGGTCGCACGACAAGAAAATTTCAGTAGTCTATGTATTGTTGTTAAAAATTTGTACCATTTTTCGTGATCGTGTCATACGTACGTCGTAATACGTGTACCGTGGCGCGCGGCCTTCAACAGCATATGTCTTTTATTCATCTCATTATCATCTTTTTCGCTCTAAAAGAAAAACCGCTGCCAATTCATTGGCCCCGTGGCTTCCTCAAACTTAATTTGCTGATTCCTTTAATTATTAATAACAAAATTTATAATTTTTTCAACAATTTATGATATAATTCTAATTAAATTAATTTATGAATATTAAAAAGTATTAATTTTTTAAATTATGTATAAAATATGAATAATAATAGGTATGATTTATTTTTTAAATTACGTGTGAAAAACAAATAAAATTCCTAATAACGTTTACTTCAAATTATATTTTCTTTGTGAAATTTCACACATACCTATATTGCCTATACCAGCGACAAAATTGTCTATAAATTTCATGTTTATACATAAAGCCGTTCCCGAAAAATTATGATTTGAAAAGAGGACTAAAACAGTTTTAGCCTCAAATATCTCCGAAATGCATAAATCAATTCTTTTACCATAAGAACTCGTATAATAAATAATATACAAACTCTACATCTCTACAAAATTTCAAAGGAATTAAAACAATTTTACTCTAGTTCGCCGTGCGGCACGAAGAAAAGCCAACTTGGAAGTTACAGGCGAAGAAAAGCCAAAAATGCGTCTAAGGCGAAGAAAAGCCAGCTTGCATCCTCCCGGACGAAGAAAAGCTAAGAATTGAAATCTCGGATTCCCTTGGCCATTTTATAAAAAATGGAAAATCCAAAAAGGTTCTTTTGAACAATTTGAAAATATTTTATGGGTAAAATAGATATATTTTCTAGGGGGGAGGGGGGGTTAAGAATTACAATGGTCAGAAATTCCGATAGCGAAAATCCCGATAGGTAATTTAACCGATAGCTAAATCATCGGAATAAGGTTCTAATCTAATAGGAAAAATTCCTACGAGAAAGTTTTGAATGGTCAATAGATCCGAAAATAATTTTGACAGTGGTCAAAAGTTTCGTAAATAATTTTGACAATGGGTCATAGTAACAAAAATGAAATATCCGAAAGGTCGAATAGTCGAAATAAAATCAATGATAAGAAACGATGGTGAGGATCAACCCAGGTACACAAAAAAACACTTTAACTTTCCATTTTCAAAACCACAACGTTCCGCTAGTTAGTTTTCTAGCCTCATCAGGTAATCATTTATTTAACTATAAAAACAAAGACACAATAGAATCTTAAACATGGTTATTTTGGTTGTAATCACAAAGAGAGAATACTAAAAAATACATACAATATAGTTATTATCATCGTAGGTATTTTTAAGAGCCAGAAGCTCTACGTCCTATTACACAAGCTACATCGCCAACCGACAAACTCACGTTTCACAAAGTAGTATATATAAATAAATCGCTCTCGCATTTTCATCCGTAATCAAAACAATCAATACATAAATACAAATCAACAAACATTATAATTATATAAAACGATGAGAATTCAAATCAAATTTATTAAAAATTCTGTTGTACTGACTATTTAAAAATTGTGTGTCTTCCTGTCTGTTGATTGTGTTATCAATAAAATTGATGTGCAGCATTTCAGAAATACGACGTTTTTCTCTGTTAATTTCCCTATCTAATATTAATGTGTTAGCCCAATCAAAGTTGTGTGTAGGATTATCTTTGATATGTTGTGGAACAGGAAGCAATTTGTGTGTGTGTGTGTGTGTGTGTGTGTGTGGGTGTGTGTGTGTGTGTGTGTGTGTGTGTGTGTGTGTGTGTGTGTGTGTGTGTGTGTGTGTGTGCAGGCGAGAACTTTTGAACCGATCGACCGATTTGCATCGGAAAAGGCTTATTCTCTTCGTTTCGGAAGAGAATAGAGAGAGCATTACCCTACTTTTTGATTTTACCGATTTTTTTTTATAACCAAAAAACAATTTCGAATTTTTCGTTTTTTTGATTTTTTAATTTGTTTCAGCCAGTATTACTTAATAAACTAAATTTTTATTAAAAGGTCTTTAAATTACCTACAATTTCTTTTTTTATTTAAATTATTTCTAGCCTGTCATTTGTTATTAATGAAAATATGGTTTATATTTCTTGAATTAATATCTCAAAAAATTTTTCCACTCTAAATTTTTACCACTTATTCCACTTATCGAGTACAACATTGTGTTAAAATTTCAAGAGGTTATGTTGATTTGTTTACGAGAAAAAAATTATTTTTGAAAACAAGTGCGTTTTCTTTCGTTAACGATATCAGGAGTAAAAGTCAATGATTCGTTTTGAAATTTGGCAAAGAATTAGCTTTTTTATATCTAAGGGTTCAGTTCTTTGCCGAAAAAAATCTGCATTTTTTATTTGCATTTTTAAAAAGAATATTCGATTGATTGACTCAAAATTTTTACCACTATTACACTTATCGAGTACAACATTGTGTTAAAATTTCAAGAGGTTGTGTTGGTTAAAATTCTTTAACTCATTCCAAATTAGCCCCAAAACACACTTATAAAGTTTTAGAGCAAAATATGCAATAGTTCTATTTAATTTGTACATCATATATAAATAAAATAATTATTGTGTACTACGGCATATCCTCGAGAAAATAATTTGAGATTGAGTCCCGCGGCAACGTGTACTAGGGCAACGATAATAATAATTGACTTTCAAAATATGAATTTCGTAAAAATTTCATAAAAATATTTCATAAAAATATCGATTCTTAAATATGAAAAAACTACCTCTCTGTTAAATTTCAAAACGATTCGTTATCTTTTGTTAAGAAGTATAACTTAGTTGTTTATATTTGTATGATTGTTACAATAATGGATTAACTTTAAACCACTAAGTCGAGCAGGATAGTAATTAAATACCTGTTCAAAACAAATATTTATTAGATATTGCCAATACATACTTTTCTTTCTCAAACTAATGCATTTCTTTAAAATTTTTTATAACAATAATTAATTGTTTGTATAGGATACATAAATAAAAAAAAACAAAAAAGATATTTTTTATATTCGGCGAATTTCAAGATGTATACTTGAATTTCAATAACGCATATTTTTTCTTTTCAGTTCACTGACATACCGACTGAATTATTGTTAATATTCTGCGTATTTTTACGAGATTTTACAGTGTTTTTTCGAGTATGAGATACTTATATTTTATATTATAAGATTTTGGTATTTTCGCCTGTATGGGAATTGAATTTCGGCATTATACCTATTATGGAAACTAAGTTTCGGCATTTTTCCCCATGGATGTTATCATCGTCGGTATTTTTCATTTCGATAATTTTCATTTCTGAAATTTCACTTTCGATATTTTGGGTATTCGTTAAAAACATTTTCGGCATATTCCCTTTCTATAATTATTCTTTCGTCATTTTCCCCGCTCGGTGAAAATTCTTTCTGAAGATTTAATTGTCGGTAATATTGCTTATTGAGATCTTCCTTGATCGGCTGAACTTACTATCTCAAAATATACCTGTCGCTAAAATCACCTATCGGGATTTTCCCTGTCTGTGATTTCCCCTATCGGGATATCTACCCACCCCCTAAAAAACAGCACGAGTTGACAGCTTAGAAATCGAAAAAATATATTAAAACTTTGAAAATTCACAAAAAAAAAAAAAAAAATAGCATATTCTCACCTACTGGAAAAGATAGTTTTTTAATCTATAAAAACATATTGAATTTTCAGAGAAAAAAAAATTATAGTTTTTGAGATATTTACATTAAAGAAAAATCGTCATTTTTCAGTTTTTCATAATAACTCTGTAAGATGAATCTTAATCATCAAAGTGGAAATTTTTCTTTAATCTAGATGAAATTCCTCACATTTTGAAAAAAAAGTCTTAAAACGTTGAAAATTGACAAAGTTACAGCAGTTTAAAAATTGATATACTTTTTAAATTTTGTAATCTCTATTTTTGCGTCTAATATTGATTTGGCTGTGGACTAAAAACATAATTTTTTTAAGCAAAATCCCGAGACACGTGTCTTCTTAAATACGATGTCGAATACAGTCTTATAGTTTTTAGGCGAAAAAAATTCGATATGAGACAGTCTGTCTGAATTTGAATGGAATCTGCAAGCATTGCCTCATCCTTTTCCATTACTCGTATCAAACAATATATTAGTGAATATAACCAACGCACCGCTTCAGCTGCACCTGTTCAAACAACTATTACAGTGATCCGTCGTCCCTTGAAATCCCGACTTTATTAGTGACTAAATCTAAATCTACTCCGAGGCACATCGTCGTCATCGCCCCTTGCCGCCCGCCGTTCGGTAACCGAACGATCGATACACACCCGACAGCGGCACAGCCCTTTGGGCCAATTCGAATTTCGGGAGATTCATCAACGTGCTTTATACACATATTCACCACGTACACGTTCTATAGGAGTATCGTAAACGCGCGCTTGCAACTCGCGAAATTGACAACATGATACGATTCCAGGGATTTACAACGATAGGATGTCTGGTCTGCACCTTGGGCATCCGCGCTGGCGGATAATGAGTCCTTAACCGGGTCTCGTCGGCTATAAGTATCCGGATTCTCAGTGCTCCTGTACTCGCGGAGTTGTGTGAGAGAGAGGGGGGGGGGCGGGAGAGAGAAATTCGAACCCCATCGGAGGATTATCCTGGCCGAGTTTAGGCGAATGGCGCGTTTTATCCGGCTGCCCGCACTGCCGTCGGAATTTGAATACGCTTGTACGAGTGGCAGTCGAGGATTCGGCAGAACAAGGCAAAGTTTTTGCGATTTAGGTGGAAGGGGTTGAATTTATGTGTGTGTAGGAGGAGAGGTAGTCGAGGATTAGCGAGGCCGTAGAGGCGAACTTTATTAATTCGTTGATAATTATGTCTTGAAGTTCGGAGGAGAGGGATTATAAGTGAAAAGGTATTTGTTTAGTTTCGTGAAATTAAGTTGTTGCTAACGTCGAATTTTCTGCAATTTTACATTTAGTTATTATTTTTGTCACGAAAAAAGTTTTTTTCAACTAGTAATGCTATGAAAATTCATATCATAAAATATAATTAATTGCTAAGCTTTGTTTCTGAAACAAAAAGATAATAAATAGATATTTAGTTTACTGATAATTTATCACATTGTATTAAACAAATACCAAATGCTTGACGCCAAAAGTATTACATGCTTTCGCAATTCAATTTTCACTTCCTTCAAGAACAAAACAAAGCGAGTCTCAACTCACTGTCGAATATTGTAAAGTCAGATCATGAAAACAATATGAAGTTATGAGAAATTAAAAAATAAAATATCTGTACCTCAATAAACACTGACTCCTGAAAAAACTATGAATTTCAAATACCTTTCATTATTAAAATTTGTATCACGTTTTCAATAGTTTGCCGCGTCAAACACCCATAACTTCAATAACGACACGGAACTGTTACATGACGAATTTTGAATTTTCATGTAATTTCACTTTACTTCCGCTAATTGCGTTTTTGTTTCTTAACATAAAGTTAATCGTGAAGTTTAATCGGACGAAAAACCCCAAGGCCAAGTTCACCGCATTCCTCAGTTTCACATCAGCGGAAAAATGACACCCTCCGCCATCGTACGACGGTCGACGGTGTATCGTACAACGACCGATACCCACTGAAATAGTTAATGAAAACGCAATTAGTGGGGGAGGAAAGAGCGCGAGCTGCTCCGCCAAGCGTGGCCACATGAGCAAATCAGAGTTGACTACTGAAGCGCTTAAACGCACCACTTGATCTCAGTTCGATAATATATATATACACACACACACACACACACACACACATATACTAGGGGTACCCCCTACTCGCTCCACTCGTCAACCCCCTATTGGAATTTAGAAATTAAAATGTAATCTTAAATTAGATGATGGTTTCTATTTTTCTACACCATCCAATGGGGTACATAGAACGGTGCGTCTTTTTTTATTCATCAAATTTCATATGTTATATTGTAGCGATTATAAATTTGGAATATATTATGTATTTTACGTTATAATACAATTTACAAAAGTATAAGATAAAACATTTTGATTATTAAAAATATATTTTTGAACATATGAATATTATGAACAAAACAGTGGTATCCCCGGGAGTCCTAATCCACTGAAATTATTTTTATACCACGCTAACCTCAAAATCACAACTTTGGTATGATTTTTCGGCGCTTGTGGTATAAAATACCGTTCGAAACGAGTGCGGAAGTAAATTATCACCTTCCGCACCAGTGTCAAAATGTACTAATAAGATAGAGAGAGAGAGAGAGAGAGAGAGAGAGAGAGAGAGAGAGAGAGAGAGAGAGAGAGAGAGAGAGGGAGAGAGAGGTTTTATTCAGTCATCCAGAACTTCTTTCCAAACTATATTTTCAATTTCTGATGACTTATCTAATTTGTTTTGAATGTATATATTTTTTGGATTTTTATATCTTGACAAAGCTACATATAATTGATCATGAGAACATAATGGTCTTTTGATATATAATCCTACATAATCAAAGCTTTGTCTTTGTGATTTATTAATAGTTATATAGAAAGCTAAAGTGATATGGAATTGTTTTCTATAGAGGATGAACGGTAAGGAGGAAGATTCACCTGTATTTCATGTCATTCTAGGAATGAAAACTTTTTTACCTATTCTTTCTCCTGCAATAATTTCTGCCTCTATATTATATTCAAATAATTTTGTAATTTTAAGCCTAGTACCATTGCACAAGCTATCATTCATACTCAAATTTCTAGTTAACATAACTACTATTGCATTTACTTTTAATTTTAATTCATGAGGAGGAAGACCTTCTTTAACTTTATTTAAAGTTTCTATTGGGAAATTTAGGTGAATATTATCATCAGATTGATCTACTCCTTTATGTGTAGCATAGTGAATACTGTAATATGTTTTTTGCTTCCTCCTAGAGGAAGCTTTGTGATAGTAAATTGAGTTGTTGTAAAAACATGTTATAATTGTGTTCCGAGGTGTTAGGAATCAAAATACATGGTTTTTGAAAAATGTCTGTATGGACGTGTATGTGTGTGTGTGTGTGTGTGTGTGTGTGTGTGTGTGTGTGTGTGCGTGTGTATACGCCTGGATCTCAGCTTCTACTCGGTCGATTTTGACCGGATAGGTCTCATTTTTTTTTGTTTTTTTGCGTGATGGCGGGTAAAAAATCCGTTTTTTGATTTGGGCAATCCGTTTTTGTTTTTTTCAAATTTTCGATTTTCTCAAAACTGTTTTTTGATTTTTTTTAATGATAGGATCGAGTTATTCGAATCTGATGGGTAGCGTTCGAAAGAGAATTAAAATACCTATATTTTCTAAAAAAAAAAGTTTCTAGCTATCACGGTTCTTTTGTTATTAACAAAAACGTGTTTTTTTTAGAAGCTTATAACTCCTGAATTTAACGGTCAATTTTTTTGAGAAAAATCATGATAATACAGAATATAAATAGCTATAATCTGTTAAAATTTGAATACATTCTGTAGGCTAGATTTTGAGTAAAAAATTAAAAAATGAAAAAAATCAGTTTTGTATGTCGAACGATTACAAGAGTAAAATTGACTTAATGGCTTCAAAATTCCTTTTAGAGGTAGATTTTTTATAGTTCTCGGTCGAGTTCTTTGGGTAAAATGATTGGTCCATAAATTTCAGAGATATTTGAGGTTAAAAATTTTTTGACATTTTTTAAAACTCGTAATTTCTCGAGAACGGCTCTATGTATCTGAATAGGGTGGGTGGCATTCGAAAGAGAATTAAAATACCTATATTTTCTAAAAAAAATTAATTTTCTATCTATCACGATTCTTTAGTTATAATATAAAAAAAAACACGTTTTTGTTAATAACAAAACAACCGTGATAGCTATTTGTTTTATTATAAAATATAGATATTTTACTTATATTTCAAATGATAATTTTATTTAACAGCTCAAAATTTATATAAATTTGATATAAATAAATAATAAATAAATAAATAAATTAAAAAAAATTAACAATTTTTAATATTCATAAATGAATTTAATCATAATTATGCAATAAATTTTTTAAAAAATTATAAATTTTGTTATTAAAAATTAATTAAAGGAATCAACAAATTACTGTTGAGGAAGCTACGGGCCAATGAATTGGTAGCAGTTTTCTTTATCATTTAATAATTCTAATATTTTGTTATTCAAATATATAATGCTATCATAATGAGGAGCTAAAATAACATGATCATAGTTATTATTTTGATTAATATTTTTATAAATTTTCAGACAAACATCTTTTGTTTTCCAATTAGCAGGTATTATAAAAGGATTTATTTCTCCTTCACCGATTTGTAGTAAGAATTTTGTGAAATTACTATTTATTGATCGTACGTTTTTATATAATTTGAAAATTTTAAAGTAAGACTATAAATAAGAATACTTTATAGTTTCTTCAATAATTGTACTTCTAAAACTATTTTTCATTACTGGTAAAATTTACCGAAAATCTCCACCTAAAATTATAAGTTTTCCTGCAAATGGTAAGTCGTTCGTACATACATCTTTCAAAGTTTTATCAATAATTTCTAAAGCTTTCTTAGGAATCATGGATGCCTCATCCAAAATAATAACTTCGACTTCGCATAATTTTTTTTTATCTGATTCTAATTTTAAAAACGAACTTTCAATATTATTGAGATCTAATGGTAATCTAAATGTTCTATGAGCCGTCATTCCTTTGGGTACCAAAATAGAGGCTATATACCAGTCCATGCCATTGATAAAATATTTTTATTTTGTGAAATAAAGTAGTATATAATAGTTTTGTACAAAAATGTTTTTCCTGAACCTCCAGGACCATCGATAAAAATAATTTTATTTATATTGTGTAACAATTGTTCAAAAATTAGTTTCTGGTCTTTATTCAGTTGTTTGAACATATCATTAAAAATGTTACTATTATTCAAAACATCATCATCATTGCAAAAAACATTTATTTTTTAAGAGGGTTAGGCTCCAGTAAACCAGATGTATTTTCGTGCACAAGTTCTCAAATCCACGATAGGGAGTTCGGCAATCTTCAAAACAGTAGAAGCTGTTTGGTATTCCTAAAATTTTGTTTAATTATTATTAAATTTAAATAACAGACAGAAACTTAAGCTGCAATGAACACATCAAAAATACATACCCCTTCCTTTATTACATTTGAAGATAAACCTTTTAATGTATTACACTTAGACGATTGATCCCGATTAAATACAATCTGGGAACACCTGATTAAACCGTGCGCTTGGAGGAATAGTTACGATTATTAATAAAAAGGAGCTGATGGGAAGCGGATGGGGAGCGCGGGGGAGCGGGGGGGGGGGGGCGGATGGGGAGCGGATCCATAAAAAACTACCGTTTCTAGAGACATTTTTACGTTATTTTGGGGAGCGGGGGGAGCGGTTGAGGAGCGGGGAGGAGCGAGGAGGAGTGGATGGGGAGCGGATGGGGAGCAGGGGGAGCGGATGGGGAGCGGACCCATAAGAAACACTGTTTCTAGAGACATTTTTACGTTATTTTGGGGAGCGGGGGGGAGCGGATGGGGAGCGGCTAGTTCGTAAGAAAAAAGGCCAAAAAATCGATTTTTTTAAATTGTTTTAAACTATTTTTTAGCCATTTTTTTACCCGAAAACCTACTCCTAATGTCATAATTTTCATATAATTATTGAATTTGATTTATTTTAACATTTATCGTTAGAAACACAATTTAGCGTTTTTTGCATTTTTATAATACTTTTCTCTTTTTGACTAATCCAGTTCATGTACATACAATTATACCTCTCTATGTCGCTAATTTCCCTTTGAAACTACACAATTACTATTCAATTTTGATATTTAAACTTAGATTGTTCATATATTTTTATAAATAAATCATCCAGCTGTTATAATAAACTCCATTTGAATAGAGCCATCTATATCGACCGTCTTATCGACTACAGCCCGTTCGTTACATGCAATAAGAAACAGGGAACATTTATAGTACATGGGTACTATATCTATATACATAAGATACAATTGCTATTTTAGCAGTCTCATTACCGCGTGTATCATACAGTCAGTTGGCTTACCAGCAAGGTACGTGCACACGGCCCGTCGGCCCCGCCCCGATTGTTTGATTAGGGTGCGTCTGCATTATAAGGCCGTATTGAACCTTTTTGCAAATAACCACGCGTATGGAATGCGTTAGCGTTAAGAATCATTTCTACATAATTGTTGAGGTTAGAGGTTATTGATATCGAAATCTGTATTTTAATAAGGGTAAATAAATTATAATATTGTATTAATAATTCGGTTTACTATATCATTTTATTTTCCTTCCACATATGAATCCCTGGCGTGCAGGGATGAAAAAGAGTGTGAGCAAAGGTTCCTTCGGGCGGGAATGATAGATGTCCCGCGAGTGCCATCCGGAATTTTATAATAATTACAGTCACGTGATCGCAATCTGGACAATCACGTAACAGGAACGGAGCTCAAATACCCAACGCAGACACACGTGCTTCGCTAAATAATCAAGTTCAATCGTATATCGGCGCGAAAAAAAACGGTCGCCGCTTTGTTTCCTCGCGCAGTCGCCGATTGATTCATTGATTCCGCGCCCGATTACGTTCCCTCCCGAGAAGATTCGAAAAGCAATCCAGCGCGGCTTGCGCTCGGTAACTTTTCTTCGTTTTCGGGCGTGAAAAACCTCGCGCTCGTACATACGAAAGCTTTTTCTGGCCCCCTCATTTCCGCCGCGTCTATGGAGCCCGATAAATCTTAATTACGAGGCGCGGCGCGGGCTGATCGAGTGCTATTGTGGCGTGGTTTATGCGTACCTAGTGCACAGGTGGCTGGGTATCTTTAGCCAGCTTATTCGAGTCGAAGTGTCCGAAGATGTTTCGTAAGGTTAGAGAGGTATCAGCAAAATTGAAGATTAACGGGATCGTTGATTATTGCATAGTATGCAATGAAAAATTAATTATAATGGTTATGTGAATCGTTAATAAAAACGTATTTCAGTGATTTGAAGAAAATAGAAATAATATTATAAATTTAATTTTAATAAATGGTTTATTAGAAAACTCAAAGATTATTTAAGGAAGTTCATTCAATTTTGAATAAGAAAGCAGATTTTATTAAAATTTAGAGAACTGGTTAATATAACTCTTAGAATAAGTCACTTAAATTTTTGGAATCAAAAGGTACCTAGGAAGCAAGATATTAATGTTTTCGTTTAAGGTGGTCTTATACCTAATGGCTTCTGAGGCCAAAATTACCTGAAAAAATGAATTAAAATATAATTACTATAAAATAAAGGGTACGTATCACTAATATAACTTATTTCTAATACAAAATCCCAAGAGATAGGTCTCTTAATCTACTTTATGCAGAATTATGTCATTTTAGAAAAATCAATTGGTGAGCAAGTTTTCTTGGCAATCACTCGATGGATTTTGACGAGAGAAGTCGCAAATTACTTGAAAAATGTACCTATGGCATGAAGCTCTGTAATTAAAGAAATATAGAGACTAAGTATTTTTTTAATTGAAAAAACGACAAAAATTCATAAAAATTGATAAAAATTGATTAAGACAAAAAAACTAGTTTTTTGAATTAAAAAAATACTTAGTCACGATATTTTTTAATTCCAGTTTCATGCTATAGGTACATGTTTTTCAAGTAATTTGCGACTTCTCTCGTCAAAATCTATCGAGTGATTGCCAAGAAAACTTGCTCACCAGTTAATTTTTCTAAAATGACATAGTTCTGTATAAAGTGGATTAAGAGACGTATCTCATGGGATTTGTATTAGAAATAAGTTATATTAGTGATGCGTATCCTTTATTTTATAGTAATTATATTTTAATTCACTTTTCAGGTATTTATTTTTTATTTTGTTTTTTTTGCCTCAGGAACCATTAGGTATAAGACCGCCTTAAGTAATTTAGCATGGAGTCTTATGGGAATTCGCACAAATCTACGTATTTTGTTTCACATAAAGAATAGTTTATGATTAAAAAATTTTCAGCCAAAGATAAGCATGCGACGAACGATTATTGCTCTTAAATAGTATCATATATGTTATTCAAAAAAATTTAGTGAAGTCAAAAACGATACATTTAACCTCAAAAAATGAGTCAAAGCAGCTTCCTTACGAAACTTGTTATTGATAATTCCGACGAATAGAATTTTGTTTGAATGTATAATTATTATTTAATTTACTGGCATTTGTAAGGTCTTGTTCAACAACATTTACTTTGTAAATTAACAAATAGATAAATAGCCCTCATTTTGACTAGTTGGGTATCGAGAGAACTTAACAAGTTATAAAACAATACTAAACTTTCTAGAAAATAAACACAAAATTTATATCACAGAAACTAAAAAAAAATTATCAAAACAAAAGTACAACAATTGGACAGACACACACAATAAAAAAGTAGTACGGTTGATTAGACTACGATATTTTCGTGTGTTTTGACCTGCTGAAACCAAATATGACATCAGTTTTAATTACACCTCAGGATTTTAAGAGATTCCTTACTCTAAAAATATTTAGATATTTTCATAGCAAGATCAAACAAATTGAGTACTAGTCATTTGCTACAAAGTCCAATTTAAACAAAAAATCATACTTAAGTATTTCAAAATGGATTCTGCAGCAAATGATGACTAGCACTCTATAATACAATTGAACACATGATTAAAAAAATTTTTTTTGACGTTGCTATAAATATATTTAAAAACTTTTAGAGTAAGGGATATCTTAACTCAGGTCATATTTGGTTTCAGCAGGCCAAAGCACACGAGAATACCATAGTCTAATCTATCGCACAAACTACTTTTTTAATTTTGATGCCGGTGTTATTTATGTCGAGAAAATTTCTACTGTTCGCATACCTTATAAAGTTCAATCCTTTTTTCATTCATATTTACCTTACAAGGTGCACACAAGTGAAATTTCACTCAACCCCAGCAAAAAAGAAAATACAAAGTCGTTAACATTCCACGTTACTGATACGCAGCGCATAGCTACATCCAACGTGTACGTACCTACAGCCCCATGACAGCTCGCTCATTGTACACGCGCTCGCATCGCCGGTTGCTAGATGTCAGGCTGAGGTGAATGTCTATGCGTGTATGTGTGTTCTGTGTATGCATACCTATCGCATATGCACAGCTAGAAACACATCGAAGTTTGAACTTTGAATTGGATCGATCCATCGCCCCGAACTTAAATCAACTACTTTGCCTGCGCGGCGATTCGAGCTTGCTACAGTAGTACAGTCTGCGCGTATAATACAAAAGTTATTACGGTTGCGAGAGGTGAGAGGTCGGCTTTTAATTTTTTTTCGCGAGAGCAAAGTTTTGATGGTGTGGGGAGGAGATTTTATTGTTCTGACCTACATGTTGCTGTGCGTGTGCGCGTTCGAGATTAATTATGAATGTCGGTGGCTCGTGGGCGTTCAGCTGCATCGTTCTACATTTATGAAGAGGTTGGTCAGATTGTTGTTTCACGAGGGTGAAGTGTTATTACCTACATTACGCCGAGTTCGTGATGTAATGTATGAAGTTGGTTTAATTTCATTAAGGAAGTTGCCTTTTGACAACGGACTGCTATAAACGTTAAATACTGGTTTTAGCTTTTTATTAAAAAAAAAAAAAACAAAAAAAAATGCTAAGTAATGAGTGTTAAATCAACAGAATAACAACACATTTTTAGTATTTTAGTGCGAGAAGAAAATTTATTTAATAGAAAAACAGTGCATTAAATATTCAACCGCACTCTGATAAAGACCAGTAAAATATTTAAGATTTATTATAACGAGGTTTGTTTTCAAAAAAATAACATGAACAAATTTTTTAAATGTATCTCAAAATCTATAGTAACAGTTTCTGCAAATCATTTCAAACTTATCTCACATAACCTTTCCCATCAATCAACAAAGTAACATATACTATTCAATATAGCGGCAACCAATCGTTGAAAGCTCTTCTTGCCCGAATAAAAGCGTACTATACTCCTCCGGTCAAAACAAACTGCTTTTGCTAAATGAATTATAGTCCTTTTGAAGGCATCAATCAGGAGTACTCCCGACGTTTGCCCAATCTAAATCAAGCCGAGCGCCATTCATCGATGTGAATGATGCATGCATCGTTGACTGCCTGTAGGCGTTCAGATTACGCGTGCAGTTAGACGAATATTTCGTAAAAAATACTTCCTCGTTTCATTTAAACGAGTGCTGACCAAAGCGAAAGAAGAATCCAGTAGAGCTTTTGAACAGCTGACTTGTAGCGTTGGTTGTTAAGGGCTAATGGAGTCTTGATGGAAGTGAGCGGAAGGAAGTGGTCTCGTTATAAAAAAAACACATACACTTAATATGCAGAGAAAAATTGCGTAAGAAAGATTACTGTTTTTTTGTAGAAGTGGGATAGATTCGCCATTTTAAAAGACCAACTATTTCAATTAGTAAAAATCATTTCACTTTTACCAGATTTTATTGAGAACAACTGTAAATTTATCACATTCTCGGTATGGTTTATGAAGAAAATTATAAATTTAACTAAACTTGAATTTATTTTTACTGTTTCTAATAAGAAATTTTAGAGAATGACGAGTTTGTTTCAACATTTTTCTGAAACAATTTTTCTCCATCGACGTGAATGTTACCAGCTAAATTGCATTCAAATTCAATCATCTCTAATCCCACCTGCACCTATAATTCCCGTAAACATCCGAGCACCATTCTCCACTCCGCAACGCGCAGAGCTTGCGAGCATCGATGCTAAACGTATAAAAATACGCCGATTCCCATATTTCCTAGCCTCGTTACCCTAGGCCGTCGGCCATTCGGCACTACTGCGCTAGAAAATCGCCTCTCTATGCGGCCCGCGCGGGTCATTACTCCGACTGTGTGCGATAAATCGCGCTATCTCTCCCTTTCTCTCTCCCTCTGGCGTGCCTATATATGCGTATATATACATACGCGAACCAGGAGTACGCAACGGACTGGGCGATTTTCGGCCGATTTCGCGCGATCATTCGGCAGCGCCGTAAAACGCGAAAATACGAGCCATGCGCTCGCGCAGTCGGAAAAAGGGAAAGAAAAACAGGGGCGTTATAGGTTACACAGCCTTGCGCGTGCGATTTGCGCCGCGGGAATCATTGAAAAGTTCGGATGGAATTTATATTGGGGGCTCGTGTTTTGTGCTCGCGCCCACACCGGGCTTGCGTATTGAGGGTATAGAATGGGGTAAAAGCAGGAAGGCTTATCTGAGTTGATGCTGGATGTTACGGTTTTGTATATAGTTGTAAATGAATGCGAAGATTAATTTATTTCGGTACGTTATTTTATGGGCGTAGGTATTTGTGATTTTGAGGGAAAAATTCAAGTTCGAATAGAGATATGTGAAAACAAAGATATAGTATCGTAAGCGAAGAGTAAAAAACTGCTGAGAGGAGGTAAAGATAAGATTGAACAATGTAAAGGCGTTATTAGGTTTCATGCTGTATTCAGTAGTGGATATTATATCAAATCAACTATTTAAGATTTTCTTCACTAAATGCAAATAGCATATTCATAATTTATACATTCTTTATGTTCGCGTCGGTTCGACGAGTTTCTTATTAATATTATAATAAATATTAAATCTGAAGTGTCAGGGGTATTCACTTGTTTCGAGAAACAATAATCAAAGTTTCAACTTGATCATTCCTGCTACAATCTTTGTAGTATCCTACATTATAAAAAACCTCTGATCCAACAATTGCACCAAATCTGTCAAATGAATTCGCAACCATCTCCAGACGAATAACACATCTCTTTAATATCCACAACCACTTCGGCACCAGTTATTTCTCTTTCTCTCCGATTCATAAGTACACAAAATTAATGAATGGTATTCAGTCTGCTGGCCGTCGCTAATCGGCTTTGCCCCATAAAATATACATCAGGCGGGCGGAGTAGCGCCTGCACTGCGCCGTCGTCGCCGCGAAAGTTCAAGAGCCCGAAAATAAGAAGCTCGGGTATAATGCCGCGGGAATCGCTATCGCGAGAGATTCGAGATGAATATTTTAGGCGGAGGCCCACGGGAAACTTCTTCCCTCGTCCTCCTCCTCCTCGTGCCTGCCATTGTCTCCGAGGAGAGGAGAAACTTTGGCGGTACGGCCAAAGCGGATAAAAGAATGTTTATATGCATTCGACGCTGAATTAGTGAAGGCGCGCGAAACCGCGCGAGTCTTCTCAAGCCTTCTGCATGCATGAGCGCGACAAATTGAATTTTATATGCCGATCTCATGTGCCCGCGCGCGTGTGGATGAGGTGATGGGGAGGTGTCTGTCCGCGAAGCGTCAGTGAAGGGTCTTAAGGGAAGTTTGGGGGGGAAGACTTAGCCTGGATAGTTTGATGTGAGTCGCAGAGGCGAGAGTATCGACGTAGATTTCAGTAGATTAGATGGGAGCGTGGTAAGACAATTAGGTGCCTTGGCGATACGATTCGGTATCGCGAAGCACGAGTGTTAACGGGAAAAAAAGACAGGAAGGAAGGATGAGTATAGCAGGAATAACGCTAGTCATCGCCTGTATACAAGGGTAAGGCAATTTCTATTACCCCATTTTTTTAGTCCCTCGTGGGTAACGCACGGCAAGCAGCTATTCCAAAGTATTCGGAATTGAAAAGGGTACGATTCTTTCTTGACAACAAAAAAAAAAGAATAAAACTGAGACCCAGAATGTTCGATTTCCGAAAGAAATCGTCTAAAAATGCGGGCAGCCCGGCCAAGATCGCGGCAGACGCGCTACAGAGCGCTCTCAACATGGTAGCCATTGCTAACTCGTGCCCACACGCCGATGTGATAAAGCTAGCACTGCAGCAGCTGGACTACGCACTCCAAGCCGGCTTCAGCATATTTACCGAAGATGAATTGGAGATAGCTGCATACTATCGGAAGGTAGTTGAAAAAATGCAGCGCGTCGTAGATGAACGAGAGAGTCGACCTTCTAGCAGACTCTCGGCGGACTCGATGGAGTTGCAAACAAAGGAAGCGGCCTTAGGTGTGGGAATCAGCGGCATCCCAGAGACGCCAGTAAACGAACAGAGAAGTGGAAACGAGATATCGACCCTTTCCCGAGACCGCAGTATACAATACCAGCCAGCGGAATGGAAGCCTATCAAAACAGAACGGCCACCGACACCGCCCATCGGCCAGACGAGATCAGGGGACGTGTACATAGGTCCAAGATTTATGCCATGGGGCGCGCCATATCCGCAAAATTCGCATATACCCGCATACGTACCTCCGCACGCACCAGACCCGACAGCCAATGCAAGGAGAACAACGGGAGAATACGATGTAAAACCACCACAGGGTTACTCACAGCTGCAGGGGCCCCGTCACGGCCTTTACAATGGGGGCTACATCGAGGAATCGAGAAACTATAATAATCGGCGTGACTGGAATCAAGAACCAGCACACACCGCCGAAAGAGCCAGGATGTATCAAGGCCAACCAGGGAATCATCCTTACGGAACAGCGGGGATACCGCCTCCTAGACCCACGGAGTCCTCCTGGGATAGATCCCGAGAATACGGAGGTAGGGACTGCACATGTACCTTTTCAATCCCCTAGGCGACAAATATGATTCCGCATTTCGAAGGCGAGCCGGAAAAGGTGACAATATTCTGTCGTGTGGTTCGAGATTTACGTAAAGAATTAGGACCAGGAAAAGAGGACTGGCTCAAGAGCAATGTATGTCTGCGACTAAAAGGTCAAGCGGTAAAGGATTTTTTGCCATGTATAAATCGCTTTCAGCCTCTCGACCAATTACTTGAATCGATATCCAAAAAATACAGCGACAATGAGGATCCCGATCAAATAATATGTAAATTAAAAACGATAAAACAACTGGCAGGAGAGAAAGTCACCGACTACGGGCAAAGAGTGACCATACTGCTGAGTAAGCTGCAACGGGCATACGACGCGGACCGCTTGCTATGCAACGTGGAAAAAGACTCTCACAGAAGACGGAGCGAGGCAGAAGCATTAAAGCAATTTCTGTACGGACTCAAGGTGGACTTTCAACACCTAGTTAACGGCAAACAACCACGGAGCTTGGAGGAAGCCATCACTGAAGCCAGATGAATAGAAAAGGAGATGAGTGCCCGTTTCGATAATCCAGAGGTAAGGAGTCTTACAGCCGGGGCCACAATTAGGCTAACAACTGCCCAAGAGGCATGCGGGTATTGTAAAAAAGGCAATCAGCGAAGATGTATGTTGGAAAAAGGCCAAGGATGCCAAATTTTGTGGGTTTTGCGATATAAAAGGTCATACCCTCGAGGAATGTGTATCAATAAAGAAGGCAGTCCAAAATGGCCAACTACGTAGAAATAAACTCGAGAGTGGATCGTGACTACGAGGTCGCCACAGGCGGTGTCAGCGAAATTCAACAAACGATACGACACACGAAACTCGGGAGGTCGAGGAACCCGAGGCGACAGAGACCGAGATACAGCGGATCGAAACCGATCAGGCTACGGCGATCGAAGAAATAGCCGAGAAAGGGGTATCGACCGCGACCAAGATCACCGAAACAATAATCGCGAAGACCGAGGATCGCGGAGTTTCTATCATCATCGAAATAATGATAGGAATCGTAGTAAGGATAGAGATCGGAATAACGACCGTGGATACGATAATCGGCCAAAGTATAATCGTAATTACAATAGGGATGACCGATATCGTCGAGACGACGGTAGAAATCGCTACAACAACCGAAGGGATACTGAAGATAGAAGAGAGTCGGACACTAAAGTTGCAAGTCGAGGTCAACAAAACAGCACGGGTCATTTAAACTCCCAGGATGCTCGGCACCAGAGTCCTACAGGACCGAGCAGCAACTAAAAGAAGAGGCACCAGCCGCAACGACCGCATTATGTTATAAGATTCGCCCAAGCAGGACGTCGACCTCCCATAGTAAATATGAGGAGCCCTACTTTACAAAAGGATAGAGGCCGATTTTATATCGATACAGGCGCGGATGTATCGTTGATTAAGCAGAAATGCATAAAACAAGAAGCCAGCGTAAATAAGAAGCAACTGGTTTCAATAAGTGGCATTACGCCCGGAGAGTGCGTAACCCTGGGGAGCGTAAAGGTAGAATTAAATGGACTCCCATGCGAAGCGCACGTAGTCCCCGATAGCTTCCCCATGGACACAGATGGACTATTGGGATGGGATATGATGACAAGACACAGAGTCAAGGTCAACGCCGCTAATAAATGCCTGGGAATGGACAAATTAGTAATACCCTTCGAAAGGGAGGAAGAATTTTTAATTCCCCCACGTACAAGGCAAGTAATTTACGCTCGAGTCCAAAATATGGAAGAAAAGGTCGGGTTTGTATCCCTACAGAATTTAGGACCAAATCTGCTGTTTGGGAATTTCGTAGCCGAAAATAAGGAAGGTAAAGCATATGCCCTTTGTTATAATATAAGCGACAAGCCCGTAAGAATCGCGGCTCCGGTCGTCACGTTAGAACCCTGCGAAATAGTACGGGAAAAAGATGAAGTCTTCAATACAGAAGATAGTGAGGGCTACGTGAAGGAATCCGAACACGCTAATATTTTGAGAATAATTTCAGAGGAGGAAGTGGACCGAGCAACAAGGGTTTTTGAGGCACTGGACTCCGATACACTAAAGGATTTAAACGCGGAGGAGATAGCGCACATAAAAGATTTAATAAAAGAACGCCCGCAGCTTTTCAGCCTGCCGGGGGAAAATTTAAGGGCCACGCACTTAGTCACACACAAGTTGGTGACTACAACAGAGACGCCTGTCCGAGTAAAGAGACATCGCCATCCCCTGCAATAAAGGAGGAGATGCAGCGACAAATAACACAATACTTGGATGCTAGGATCATCAGACCTTCAGATAGCCCATACTCATCGATGATGTGGGTAGTCCCTAAGAAAAGTGGTAAGAACGGAGAGAAGAGGTGGTGCATGGTCACTAATTTTCGCCAACTCAACAAAATAACGGTAGGAAATAGTTACCCGCTACCGCTTACGACAGATATTATAGAGGCGGTGGCGTCAGCGAAATATATTACAGCAATTGATTTAAAAACAGGGTTTTACCAGATTCCTATGGACCCTGAAGACGCGCACAAAACAGCTTTCGCGGGTCCTTATGGTCATTATGAGTACACTCGAATGGGCATGGGACTGCGGAACGCACCCGCGACCTTTCAATCTTTTATGGATCTCGTTCTAAGTGGACTACAGGGAGTAGAATTGTACGTATATCTGGATGACATTATCGTCTTTGCCAGAGACCTGGAGGAGCATGGGAAGAAGTTCAGGCCTTTAATGAAGAGGTTAGACGAAGCCAATCTTACGGTCGAGCCGAGCAAATGTCAGTTCTTGCAAAGAGAGGCCAGTTTCCTGGGACATATCGCTGGTAAGGGAAAAATAAGACCGGACCCCAAGAAGATAGAAGCCGTTCGCCACTTCTCCGTCCCGACAAATAAAAAGAAAATTAAGCAGTTCTTAGGACTAGCAGGCTATTATCGTCGGTTCGTAAAGAATTTTGCGAAAATGGCTTGCCCACTCTTTAAACTACTAAGAGATAAAGACGAGCAAGGCAAACAGCCGTTTGTATGGGGGAAAGAACAATAACAGGCGTTTGAAAAACTTAAGAAAGCTCTCTGCAGTGAACCAGTCTTAATAGCGCCGGATCTATCAAAAGAATTCATCGTCACCATGGATGCTAGTGATTTTGCGCTAGGAGCGATATTAGGGCAAGGTGAGCCAGGGAATAATCACGCCTGTATTTACGCATCCCGATGTCTGCGGGGATCAGAATTACGTTACTCCACCTATGATAGAGAACTCCTTGCCGTGGTATTTGCAAAAGAACAATTTCGTTCCTTTTTATACGGACGAAAATTCACCGTCATTACAGATCATGAACCGTTGAAGCATTTTTATAACACTAAGAAACCAGATTTGAGATTCAACAGGTTAAAGGCAGAATTATGCGGTTACGAATTCGAGATAATTTATCGGCCAGGACCACGCAACTGTAACGCGGATGCACTTTCCCGGAATCCTATATTGCGTGACGGTGAAGAGAACCCAGATCGACCCAGGGTAGAACTCTACGCATTAGCCGAAAAACAAGATAAGGAGGACAACTATAACAAATACGATCCATCAGCAAAGATACGTTACGCAACGAGAGCGGCCACGAAAAGGAATCGCAACCAAGACGAGGATCATGGATCCACGAGCGAAGAAAGCCTCCGAAATCCGAAGAAAATACCAAACCAGAACTTATTATCAGATTCGGATGACAGAGAGGACTCGGAAGAGGAGTCGGGGAAGAACGGAGAAAGCGTAAGTATACTAAACACGCCGAGCAAAAGACAGGACGGAAATTTCCAGTCTGCGAGAAAATCAGTGGGAGCAACATAGCAAGCACCGAGCCCATATTGGCCCAGGCGGAAACCAATAAACCACTGCCGTACATGCGAAAAGAACTCAATATGGAAGGAGACATCGGGGCGATAAGTACACCTTTAGCCTCTCATCTAGCGCTTCTCCCTAGAAACCAGCATGCCCGGCCCCCGACCCTAAGACAAAAATCCTTATTTGGTGAGACTCCCACGACTACGGATGGAGAGGAGACAGAGCTGAGTAAAGTTTCGTTAGCCAACCCGCAGCAAAAGCAGCAGGAGATATCTGTCACACCAGGAGGGAGGAAGGGTCCCGAGACAACGATATCAGCAGGGCCGTCACATAAGGGATCATCTATGAGAAAGGAGAGTTTTTAGCTGTACGAAACACGGACAACGGATTCTTTCTTTGTCAGACAACTCGCATTATATCTAATACAGAGGGACGTATTCGGATACACTGGCTGACGCAATCAGTGGAAAACGAGCAGGTGTACGCCTTGGACTACCATGTGGAATTCGCGTGTATAATGACAGATGTCAGGTTAACAAAAATCTCGAAAAATAGATTCCACCTGCCAAGCCAGGAGAAAAATCGGATAATGCAAATATTAAAGGATTCCATCGAAGCGGATAAAAACCCGGCGTCGCAGGAGCACAGACAGGACCCCGGTAGCGACCATAGCAAAAATATTGAGAGCCTGGATTCCGAGGCGAGTACCATACCCGCCACGAAGAAGGGATATGAAGCAGCGCCACCTCAGCCGGAACCTAACGCCGAACATATAACAACAGCAGGGGTCATAGACACCCAGGACTTCTATATAGGGGACACAATGGTACCAATAGAAAGAGACCATCTAAGTGAGTCCGCAATGGCTAGAGTGCGACAATTATTAAATAATTCGAGACAAAAGAACACAAAACTAAAGTTCACCGTTGACATGGAGGAAAAAGAGGAAGACGGGCGTTCAGGACTCCGCATGGAAGATAAAGAATCAACCACAGGCTCCTCCCACACTCACGGAAAATCTTCATGAAAGCATAAACTCGCACGAAAACCTTGAGTCTAATGAAAAGAGCCCACGGGAAGAAGAAGGGGGAGATCCAGAGGGAATACAGGAAGGCATACATTTGGGTCCTATCATTAATGATTGAGAGGAAAAGAATCAGTCAAGGCTCAATTTGACGATCGAAGCTGAAATGCCATCCTTTGACAAGTCACACGAGAAAGAAGGCCCGAGTCGTGAATATCCTCCGAGGATGGACTTTTATGATATTAATCCAGCCTGTGAAGGGGATGTAAGTATGAAAAGCGTAGAGTAACAGCCCACTAACAAAAGAGATTGATGGGCATACTCCTCTAAAAGACCAAAATGATAAGATGTTAATGGATCATGAGGATATTCAAGAAGACAATATTGGGTCAGTAATTATAATTTGGAGAGATGTTCATAGTAATGTATTAGTTAAAGTAATGGACCTCAACGAACGAGATATTAGGCAAAATACTTTATTTATGCCGACGTTTCGAGAGTGAATGTTACTCTCCTCTTCAGGGCTACAATCAATTATTTAATACAATAAAATATAAAAAAATATAAAAAGAATGTTAACTTAGTTCGAGGAAAAATTTTTTTTGTTACCATATAAAGTTAAATTCTACCGTTTGGTATCGTTAAGGTCGAAATTTTAATCGCACGAGGAACATTTTTGTATGATCTGTTGGACCAAAGTGCTAGAATGAAATGTTTAGAAATACACTCAATTAAGCCATAACAAAAATAAAATTGTTGTTCAAAAATAAATAAAAAACTACAAAAGACTTTCTTCCTTCCTTTCGTCTCACCTTCATTGCCGCCACAAGAACGTTGGTTACGTGAACTTGGAGCAACATTGAACGAGAGATAGCGAATTCATAAATATAAGTAATTTTGTAAAGGATAGGAAAAGGGAGGGGGAAGGAGACAAAGTGGGATACACAGTCAGGACTCTCGCTAGAGTGGATCAGGAGAACACGATTGAAAGAAGTGAGCGGAGCGACATACAGACATCGCTCCACGCTCGTCTCCAACGCATGCTCCCCGGATACAATCGAACGAATCTACGCCGTGTGTGAGGACAAGGGGGAGGAGTGCAACCGAACATACGCAAATACACATTTGTTAAGACAAATTGCAAAACTTTTTTACCAAGTCTATTGTTTTTTTGTAAGAGTTTTTTAGGAATTGTGTGTCTTCTATACGATTGAGAGGATTACTGTGGAAGTAGATATTTAGCATCTCCGAGAAAGAGCGTTTGTAAAAATTTGGTTCTTTGTCTAAAATTTTGATGTTTTTAAAGTCGATTGCATGTCCAGTTTTCTCCACATGTACGACTAATGCAGAGTTGTTAGAGCAATTTTTTACGGCTCTTATGTATTCACAAGTCCGCTTTTTTAATTTTCTTTTGCTCATGCCGATATAAGTAGAAGAACAATCTTGGCAAGTAATTTTATAGACAATCCCATTAGTATCTGACTTTTCAAGGCGATCCTTACCTAAGGTTATTATATTGTTAAATTTGTTAATCGTTTTATTTATCGGAACACCATGTTATATTTATGTAGGATATTATTGATTTTTGGAGTGAGGTGTTTAATATAAGGAAGTACTACTTTATCTTTAAGGAAAATGGACCGTTTGTTGGTGTGGTTGCTAGGTGAATGGTAATTGTCAATGGCCTTTAGTCTTCTCTTGATGTATTTATTTATAATGTGTTCTGGATAGGAATTGCAACGTAGTAAACCCCTACGACCAGACTTGAGACAGTGCCTAAAGACTAAAACAAATACTAATAAAGTTCGGGGTACGCTCCATAGGAATTATACAAGATTTGAGGGTATTATCGATAACAGAATGGAACGTTTTCATTGAACTATGCAATAAAACCTTCCATGGGATGGAGTTGACGGCGGTATTCTTTAGGAATAACCTGCCCATACCAAAGGTAGCGGATCGTTACAGGATAATCAAAGAATATCATGAGTCTACAATTGGTGGTCATAAGGGCATAACGAAGACATGATAAGCTAGCTCATGAGTATTATTGGTGGAACATGCAGTCTGATGTACGTCAGTTCGTACGAGGCTGCCCGGACTGTCAAACCCAGAAGCTTGTCAGAGTTAAAACACGACTGCCGATGATTATCATAGATACACCTTCAAAACCTTTCAGCAAAATCTCCGTGGGACCGAAAGACCCGACAGAAACAGGTAATCAATATATCTTAACTGTTCAAGATAATTTTAGCAAATACTGCATATTATTGCCAGTAAAGCAGCCCACAGCAGAAGAGGTGACCCGAGTACTGACTAACAAAGTCATCAGTTATTTTGGACCTCCGAGTATGCTTATAACCGATCAAGGATCGCACTTTATGAATAAAACGCTGGAAGAATTTGCTCGGATTTTCAAAATAAATAAGTTCTGTACTACGGCATATCACCCACAGTCGAATGGAGGCATCGAGAGGATGCATCACACCCTCAACGAATATCTAAAGATGTATCTCAAGGAGTTCAAAAACTGGGATGTCTTACTGCTCCTTGCACAACATTCTTACAATGCAACTCTACATGAAGGACTGGGGTACAGCCCACACGAGGTTATATTCGGCGATAGAGCACGAACACCCTCTAGCTTCCCACCCCGTGAAAAACTACGTACATATAACGAGTACATAGCAGACACGACACACTCCCTGGCTCAATTACGGATAATGGCCGCGATGAACTTATCTCAATCTAAATACAAATCTAAATTCTATTATGACCAGAGGTAAAACACGAAACATTTCCGAGAAGGAGAGATGGTGTATCTCATGAAGAAACCGCAACATGGAAAAACTGACCAAGAGTACGTCGGCCCATGCGAGATCATAGAAATAAATTATGACCCATAATGCCAAAATACAGAAAGGAGAACAGACGAAAATCGTGCATCTGGATCTTTTGAAGCGTAGTTAAGAAATTCCTAGGAAGGATAAATAAACACAGGGAGTTAAATAATCATATAAAATTTAAATAAATTTTTGCGGCCCCTCAGACGCCGCACAAGCCAAAGACATAGCAATTGATATGATATTATCACATCATAGAACGTTATACTTTCCCAAAATAAGAGAATTTTTACGAATAATACGGTACTCAGTGGTACCCCATAAAAGAAATATGATTCGGAAGCAAGGAAATATATAACCAGTACAAATTGAATGGACTGACTCTTTTAATAGTAAGTAAATTGAATTGTAATTACAAAAGGTGGCTCAGCCCTGGCAGAACTTTCGCACTCCGAAGGAAAAGCCTGCGAGGTCGGCATAGGTCGAGGCCGGGAGCAGCTTCGACCACGTACATTACGTCCCCGCGCACGACACGCCTGTCAGGAGGAGAAAACATGTATATTGACACAAAGAAAAAAAAAACTAACAAGCAAACAACCAGAAGACCATATCGAAATTATAAAGGATGTTACAACTCACACGATTAGAATAATTATGTGACATCGGCGCCGGCATTATATCGGGATGGCCAATGTGGATGATAAATTGGCAGTTGATGTAACGTCCGGAGAAAGACATTGTGATTGCTGACTGACTTCTTCAACTGAAACTAGCAGTCGCGCCACTTTCTTATATACTAGAAACCAAGCCACTTCGTGGGGACACTTCGGCAACATCAGCACAAAAGTTGGACGGACACAGAAAGAGACACATATAAGACAGAGACACAACACATACATATATTAGAACGTCCTGTAGGAGAATTCAAGAAGGCTCCGGATAAGGGCAGGTCCTGCGGTGCCTTTGAATCTGCCTGGACGAGAACGACCTGCGACACTTCTCGCACACCGAATCCCCCACACGGCAATTAGACTCATGGCGTCGGAAATGGTTGGTGCTGATGAGCTTCTTACACGTGGAACACAGCATATATCCAACTTTAACGTTATCACGGGAGTGAACTGACAAATAATGTCTCTGTAAACCACTAAACGTTACAAAAAGGTTTGAGCAAAGTCTACAAGTGAACACGTCAGTCCTTTTTCCCGGCACATGGCGACGAGCATGAATCCACGCCACACCAACCGTAGGAGCCACATTGACACAATTCTCCGTTAGGCACTCATGGAAGGGTATAGGTCTAGAACTATAGATTTCTCCGAAGCGCCTGTTCCTGACGATGATGTCAATGGCGGTGTCAGGGCACTTACAGTAGACTTGCGCCAGCCCACCATTCCACGAGGGCCCACCAACATTCACGGCCTCGGCTAATAACAGTCCAGTGTTGATGACTTGGTGATATAAAGCTTCATGCACATACACTGCTGTACCGGGACGCTGACACACCAGTTGGTATGGAATCCTCTTGGCCCGAAGAAAGTCTGGAGAAACCATATTTCTTTTATGATTCACCGGATAAGGGCAGAAAGGTTCCCATGAAGACACGTTCTCTCCAGCGGCCCTCGTGTCACCAAGCATATCCGACAAGGCGTCACACAGGGCGTGAGAATAAGCTGGATTAACAAAGATCCAGATCTTTTAGGCATCGGCTTCGCCCCAATGCACCACGTTGAGGGAATCCAGATACCCGTCTTCAAGATACATCTCCGAAAACGAGAGCCCGCCGGAGAGATAGTACGAGGGGACGTTTATCCCCGGAGAAGCAGTAATCGCAGGATTTCTCGCCGGACTGATATGATATGGCGCGTCCTTGAGAAATGAGGGCAGCGCCATTCCATCATTAGAGAAATTTATAGCATATACCGGGCGCTCTCGTCCTGCAGTAATGCTTTCAATCATCGAAGTCACGGCTTGTTCGACAACCAACAAAGATGCAGTCGAGTCAAGTGCCGGTACACCGCTCTGAAACGAAAAGAAATTTTTGATTAATAATTAAAATCAGTACTTTTTTGTTTCTCCAATTAATATAAAAGAATTATCATAATAGGGACAACAATTAAAGAGTTAAGAAGAATACCTTGAATCGAGGAATTAGATCTTGTAGAGTTCCAGTGACAAAACCACCATCCTTATCGTTTAAATAGACCCCTGTGACGCCAGCTCGCCGTAAACGAAGAGACTCAAAAGACACCTCGGGTGATGAGACAATTCGATTTAACTGGGTCATTGCCATCTCTCGGGGAACAGACGGTAGTATATTAGGAAACTGGAAAAAAAATATACATAATAAAACAATATTAGGAAATCGAAATTATATTAATATTATCTTAGTAAATCATTTGAAAAAAAGAAACTGCTAAGGAAATATTAGGAATACAGGTTTTTCTAGAGGGTATAATTACTTGAATCATATTAATAATTAATATACTACATTTTAGTAAATTAAATAAAAGGGTAGTATTCTGTTAAATGTAAATCAACTATTTACGCTCGAGGTTCTAGTTTATCACTACGAAGATTTGTATAAAGTAAGTAAATCTAAGGCTAGAAAAAAAAGTAATAAGAGTATATATTTAGTAGAAAGAAGATAAGTCTAAAGCAAAAAAAAGCCAAAAGCAAAAGAAATAAAATGAACAAAAAAATATATATAATTTTTAAATAGAATAAGCATGGGATCGATTCTGAGGGAAAAATTGAGTGTTTACATTTACAGGGAATACCCTTATGGAATTACATACTAGTAATTAATCGAATAAATAAATAAATAAATAATATTAAAAAACCTACCACGTGTACAAATTTATGTGCGTGAGACCCAGTCGGCTCGTGAATAAAATCAAGCATCCTTGATAAACACATATCCTTGTGGATACAAACAAATTCTTGAACCTCACCGCCGTAAAAAATATGTTCAGTTTCACAACTCATTTTGGCACAGTAGCTTTGAAAAGTGAATTATGAATGAACAGCATGCGAGCATAATCTGGAGACCGCCAGATACTACCACAATTACGCCGCGTGTCCGTATGTCGCAGGCTAGCACAGCGCAAGCCGAGCACCACATACTACCACAACGACAGCGCATACACGTATGATAAGAATAAGTGAATGATATTATGAATTACGACCACTTTTATATGAATAAAAGAGATTATAATACACATATTAGTTAAGGATTAAGATTTCAATTTAAATCATTACAAGTGTAAAGGTGATCGATTATTGTTCAATAGGTAGACAAGAAATTATAATAAATTATGAACAAAATTTTTAGTAACAATTGATTATTAATTTTTAATGTTAGTGTGGTCGCATTGAAAGTAATCGATTACTTATTAATAATTAAGATGTAACAATAATATTATAGGTATTGTATCATTATTATTAATTAGAGCACCGGAAATACATAGAAATTGTTTAAATGATTATCAAAACGTAGCAGAACATTTAAAGAAAAATAACTTAATATAGTAAATTCAACATCATTAGTTATCATATCATAACCGTATAAAATAAGGAAAATTATAATCTATGCAATCTAGCAATGTAAGATTTGCATAGTCAATCGCGCTACTCCAAATATATAAGTCATCTCATTCATGAAATCAAAAGATACGGTACAATGACCACAGGTATAATTCTTAGAAAGAAGGAAACAGAAAGTAAGCAAAAGCATTCTTTTACACTTGCTTCTAGAATCATTGATTAAAATGCATTAAATATTCCATAGCGAGAAAAAATATAATGTTTCAAAAGATAACAGTTAGAGAAAGTATAACAACAACAAAAAAAATACATATATTAAGTCAATTACGACACGATTTATAATTATAATCGCATTGATTAGATTTAATTTATTTTTTAAAAATTATTTAAATTAATATGTAAAATAGGAATTAATAAATAAACAATGAAATGACATGACATTTATAGCAAAACAATTCCGACTTAAGAAAAAAAAAAAAAAATTTAAGGGGAATGTGGATCGAACCCTCTACCCTTAGGTTGATAGGCAAGCACCTTGCCGACCGCGCTACAAGGTGATTCTTATGAGATGTGAATTAAAACACATGATATAGAGACATCATGTAGTTCCTACATAAGGAAATATTGAACACCATAGTTTTAGAAAAAAGTAATTGATGGTATAAAAAAAAAGAAGCATAATTGTTAAAATAAAAGTGCATCAAGTAAATGAAATTGTTACGTCCGGAGACGTATTCTCATTTTAAAGAAAAAGCATTATTAGTATCAGATATTTCCTGACACATAAAAGCGAGAATGCAACTTAATACGACGCAGCGTTCTACTTATGCGACCTTGTGACGTATAGAGTCACCGATCCAGGAAGACAACGCATGCAAGTTTTAACATACGATCGAGCTAGAATTCAAGCCATCGAACTCCGCGGCAGTTGAAAGGCCACACTTTGCAATGCTCAGCATTTCGCAAGTACGACGACCCAGAAAACTTGTAATACAGAAGTTGTCAAAAGATGAATTCGATACGTCACCGGGCTCATCTTTAACCTAATTTACTTATGCATTAAAAAGCCTCCGCATGGGCCGCTCGCGTCAGTCACAGCATACAAGAAACCTGACGAGCTCCGTGTACCTCGACGACATCGAGGAAGTTGAAATCGTAAGCCTTACTCATCTAGCAAGCAGATCTTATAAATTATTGAAATTGTAATCATAAGCCTTACTCATCTAGTAAGCAGACCTTATAAGTTATTTATAGTAAATTTATAAAAGCAAGTGTAAATTCTAAACGTAAAGAACAATTATAGAAAAAGAATTGTAAGTAAAATTACAACGCATCGATCTACCAGAAGCCAGCAGCTTGTATTGGTAAATAAATTATTGTATTTTATATAATAAACATACATAAAACCAATTACTATTTATTTCCACTTATTTCCGGACTTCACAAAATAAACATACAGATAGAGTAACAAATTACAAATTATAATAATAATAGGAATAAAGGGAATAAATAAACAATGAATGTATAATACAGCAAATAGATTTGGAACCACAAACGCAGCACGGAGATAAATTGATGGAAAGCTGGAGAACATTAACACAGTTTCGGAAGGAAAACAAGAATGAAAACCAATATCTGCAATTGAAAGGCATCTACAAACAAACAAGGACCTGTAGTTAAGATATGGAGAGAGTGTTCGAATTAATGCAAGGACACGAACACCCCAAGCATAACCGGGAACGCCGCGCATGGTTCTCCGCAGTGGGCAAGGTGAGCAAATTCCTATTTGGAACGCTCGACGAAACCACCGAAAAGGAAATAAAGGGCTTCATAGCAGGGACAAAAACGAGAACATCTAATTTATCAAAGCTTCTAATAAATCAAACGGAGATTATGTACAGAGAATTTGGTATATTGCAAAAAGAACCCATGGAAATCGAAAAGCATTTACAGATATTAAAACAAGAACAACAACAAGAAAAAATAGAAACAGCCTTCAACAGGGCACTACAGATACTCGAAGAGCAAATATTACAATATGAGATTGACGTGCAGACCCTAACAGACGCAATCCTGTTCGCAGCTCAGGGTTCAATCCACCTGCGATTCATAGACCCAGCTCAGGTACAAGAGACAGCGCGATTAGTTTCCACAACGGTGTCGGGCGCCGCATTCCCGATTCCGAGCGAGAATGGCAGCGTAGCTGATTTAGTGAAAATTGCGGATGTTTCAATCATGTTATGTGATTCGCAACTTATATATTACATCGCGATACCACTAGCCGATTACCGCGAGTATGATCTGTATAAATCATCTCCATGGTCAATACCACAGGCCACTGCAAATGGATCAACGGCATACGCGTACATTTGGCCAAATATACCATTCTTTGCGCTCAGTCGAGCTAAAGACGCATATATCAGTATCCAACCGGAGACATTAAATAAGTGCAAACGCATTAATAACTTATACATTTGCAGAGGAACAGACCCCTAACAGTTACTCGACGATCGAGCAACATGCGAAGTCAAATTAGCCGCCAGGCAAGAGCTGTCTAAACTCGCTGCTTGTAATATCAGAATAATAAAATTAAGTACTACGTTTTGGGCTAGAACGAGCTCGTCGAACACCTGGATGTTCTCGGCCGGAACCAAGGACAAATTATTAGTCAGCTGTATGAGAGCAGCAGATCAGGTAGTCCCAATACAAGGAGTCGGTCTACTCGAGTTACCAGGAGTGTGCACGGCCCGATCAGAATTTATACGATTGAGCGCGACCCGCGAGGTAACCACTGAATTCAAACCGGTGACATACGGCGGGAGCGGGCTGAATATATCGGAGCTACTTAACACCACAATGGTCAACTCGAGTGCATTAATGCGGCATATAATGGAAGGGCCTGCAAACTCGCCCACAGACACAAACACTCAGGCCCAATTTCTGAAAACGGGCGAAGGGCTCAAAGAGATCATCAATCAGGCTCGCGAGGTGGAACAGAACCAATAGATAAACGACGAATTCGTCGCATTCAGGCAATTAGTATCATACTCCCGTGGATCGGGAATAGTAATCGTAATAATAGTGGGAATACTTTGGAAAATCTGGCTGAAAGGGGGGCGCCCGCTACTAATCAATAAAGATATTCTTACAGGCACACGAACACCGGCTCAACAACCCCAGGGTCCAATCGTACGCTATTCAACAGCGGGAGGGCGAGTATTTAGCCTTCCGCACCTACACACGAACTAGGCCTACAAGACCATCCCTACCCGCCTCGGGGACAGCGGATATTCGATAGTACGCAGTCCATATGCTCTTAGCAAGAAGGGAAAAAGAGCACAAGTCAATTATAATCTCGTATCTTATGTAACATAAATTATTGTATTTATAAAAAAAAAAGAGAGATGGTTATGATTATTAGTTCTGTAATTATTAGGTACACAAACATGAACAGTGCATTACACACAAGAACATTGTTTGTTCTCCCTACACATTATTTGTAACAAATACACAATGAACAATAGCTAGTAAACATTTTTGTAAACCGCTCCGCAGCAACGAAAGCCAACCTTAGCAACCTCAGCAACCCCTCGATGAGGATAAATTCAACAAAAAAAGCCAACCCTAGCAACCTGAGCAACCGTTCGATGAGGATAAAGGCAAAAAAAACTGGCCAATCTTTCAAGGAGACCAGCTCCAACCCAGAACACAGGAAATTTTTTTTCGAGGCTTGGGCTTTGAGCATCGACCAGAAGGCCGATGTTGCGGCCCTCAGACGTGTTACGAGTAGAAGCTCCTAGAGCTTAATCGCGCAACCAGAAGCGAGCTGCACGTCAGCAGCTCGCAGGACATCGAACCTCAACTATAGATGCGCGTCAGCAGCACGCGATGTAGAAACTCCCGAAACTCAAGCGCGTGAATGGAAGCGAGTTGCATGTCAGCAGATCGCAGGACGACGAACCTCGAACGACAGCTGAAAGTCAGCAGCGCATCGAACCCAAGAACGAGATGATGAAACTCGGGCGCATCAGACACAGCATCGAAAAGCTGACACGATGGCTCGATTGGCAATCAACGAAGTTAGCGATTGACTCCCACCCACGGACACTTTGATACCGGTATAAATACGGGACAGAGCACGTATGAGGAGGAGTTCAAAACCATCCGGGAACGAGAGTTCAAGAGCATCCAGGAACGAGCGAGGAAGAACGAACGAGGAAGCTCTACACCAGCGACCTACGAGAGGACGATCGCAAGTCAACCGCGCTGCGACATGTAAACACGTTAGGGATACCTCTCTCTTATTAACGGGAAATAAATATCAGTACACATATAAACCGACTAGTATTTCACTACATCGCTTCGAGTGCAAACTTGGAGCGACCCGAGAACCAGAACCATCTACATCCTCGAATACGTCTCACACGTAACAATTGAGAAAATGAATAATATTGTTTTTGGTCTTGCTGAGACATAATTGCTGTACAAAGCAAAATCTATTTCAAGAATACTTTCATCTTTATTTTAAGATAGAGACAGATGGAAATTAAATCAGTATTTTATCTTGGGTTTTATATAAAATTATTAGTGGACATAATTTTGTTATAACATATCATTTTTATTGGCCATCGGATTCAAGATACACATATCATTTTTATGTTGTAACAAAGTTGTAATGAAACTCCAGGGTAATGCAATTTGACCTGCGATACTGGAAATTTAATAAGAATTCACACCATTAAATTTTATTGATTCTAAAATATTTAGCATAATAATAATAATAATCATAATAGTCGGCTTGACATTATCGCTAATGATAAAATATAAATATTATCGCTAACTATAAATTATATAAAATAATTCTAATATTTAATATAATAACTGGATTAAAAATTGAAAAATTCGGTTTTTCCAATTTTATTCCATCACAAACACGCCTCTTGATAACTCATACTGTGCCACTGCTCAAACGCGTGCCCACTTCGCCAGTTTTTCCAGCCTAATAGAAACTAATGGCGGGTCGCATGAGTCGATACACGAAATGAACTCTCCCTTCAACTCTAACTCTCAAGCTCCAGCGTCACCAGCGACTTAACGACTACCTAAAGTCGGCGGCGTTGTCGCCGTCGCTGCCGGATACAACGAGGATATTTTTCACGCTTCACCGACTTTCCCTCTCAGATGCTAAAAAAACTCGGGGAGGGAAAAAGCGAGGTACGAGCCACGGTTCGTTTAACGCTTCTACCACACACACGCACACCTCTCGTCGGAATTCGCGCGCTAGGGGAAAAAGTATTCATTTGCGGATATCGCGCGCGGGGGTGAAGACTGTTTGCTCCTTTACCTTTTTACCTCTTTGTTTGCCGGCGAGAGGGGGGAGGGTGAAAGGTGAGGGAGATGGTTGTAAATTCTGCTGAATGTCGGCTAATTTATGGTGTGGGAGGATCGTTGCCGGGCGAGTTGCGTTCGATGTAACCGAGAATGCAGCGTTTTACTGAAGGATAAGGGGAAATTGAAGACGGCGTGGTGGGGGAAAGGGTTTTCTTCGGAGTATTTTAATTTGGTGCTAAGTGAAGTGATGCGCAATGGTTGCGAGGAATCGTGTGAGGATGGAAAGTGTAGTGGGTAGTTAGCTAGGGCTTCAGAAACCTTTGATAGTTTTTTAATAGTACATTGTGCAACAAGGAAGACGAGTTGAAGCCAAGGGCATCGAAGAAGCCCGAGACGGAGACGAGTGCTGAAAACCCCTCATCTGAGTCTGAAATAGCACTTCTTCCCGTGTTGCACACCGTATTTTTTTCAACGAGTGCATGAAAGGGCTTTTCTACATGCATAAAAGTTGGGTAGATGATCGTGCATTTCGAGTCGTGCTCAACACAGTTAGAAATGATTATAGTGTTAATATTTTACTTCAAATATGCGCGCTCTTTTTATATCAATTATATCTAAATTGTAAATATTCATTATTTTGTAATTTAACTTTAAATGTTCCCAATTTCCCTCTAAATAGGTCAGGAAGCTTTAAATGCATGAATTTGATAGTAGAGGTCGAGTCCACAAAATTTTGTGGATTTCTTCTCCCCGTTATATTGTGAAAAATGTATTGTTTTAATTCTTTCTCAAATCATGTTTGTAATGAGCGATTTTCTACCCGATGTTTAGGCACAAAAAAACGTGTTGAAAAAAAAACAAATTTTCTAATATTTATATAGTATACCATGAAGCTGTCATTTTTATTATTTTAGCTAAAGGGTGGAGATTAATTTCTTTGGCATATAGGTATGCAAATTCAATAACAAGATTCGATACTCTATAGTTACAGATAGTACGTCAAAAAGTTTTATTCAATCACAACAATTTGACAGTTACAAAAGAATAGAAAAATTGATATACACCTATCAGATTTTAGCAGCTAAAAATTTAAAGCAAGAAATTATCTTTATTCAGCTTGAATATATTTGATTTTTTATCAAATATTTCGTTCTTCAATATGGCTTTACAAGTTGTTACATTCTTCCGTTAATTTTAAACCCTTTTAAAAAACCTACCTTCATTTAATTAACGCCTGTTGTAGCCATATTTTTAATTCATTGTAAAGCAACGTAATTTGTACCTTTCCGTATTTTTAAAACATTGAAAATTAAAAATACCTGCGCAATACAAATTCCACAACCCGAATATCAGAAAGCTACGCTCCGAAAATTCATATCCCCGACCCAATTATTGCTACCTGAAATGCATGCAAAACATACAAAACTGCCACCGCACGCACGTTCAGTCACCTCTTTTCCAATATACAACCGGTCTGGAAAAAGCCAAGCGCCCACTACCTTCTTTTTTCCTAGGTTTGTGTGAATATCGTTAAAGTTCCGCGGTGGTGCGCAAAAAATATTGCGAAAAATAAGCTCCGACTCGTGCGCAGGGAGAGGGAAAGAGAGAGAGAGAGAGAGAGAGAGAGAGAGAGAGAGAGAGAGAGAGAGAGAGAGAGAGAGAGAGAGAGAGAGAGAGAGAGAGAAACTTTTCGCCGTAACGAGGCACGAGGCTTTTTTCACCCGCCGCAAGCCCGCGCGATAAATTGCTGAGGCCGCGGCAATTAAAGGGAGAGTCGAGTGAATGAGGCACTTTTGTCGCGGCCGCGAGCATGTACGCGTTTTCGTGTATACCTCTTTTTTTACCTCTGTAACTCTTTTTTGGCCCTGATAATTGCAATTTTTTCCGACAATTGTTCTTTATACCTTTGAACGGCCTTTGTAATTAGTGCGATGTAAAAGCGCTTTTTTTTCGCTTCTCGCGCTCGTGCAAAATTTTCGAGCATATATGTAAATGCTGTACGGACCACCCTCATTAAGGTATCTCAATCATGTCATTGGTGGGGTGAGGCTAGGGAGGTCCCCTCTCCCTGCGGGCGCTCCCCGGTCACCGCGCACCTTCTCGCGCAGCCAACGAACTCGGTGTTTTGTTTACGTTTTCGCTTACTTCTTTCCCAAATGCCTGACAAGCGACCAAGACTCGTCTTCGTTTTTATTCTTTGATTATTTTTCTACTCGATTAAAGGTTTTCTAACTTTATTTCTGCTTTTTTTGTAAGGTATTTTTATGTTGAAAGACCACATAACCTCAATCTTCCGTAAGAGTCTATGTTAAAAACTCGTTTTTCAGGAATTATTTTCTCCAAAAAATGCAAAATAAAAAATACTGAAAAAATTCATGTAATCTTCTTTTAAGTTGGAATAACATATACAAATTTTAAATCGTTCCCTGCTTTTATGGTAAAGGTAGGAGAGTCCTTAAAACTCTCGTATTCTATACAAAACCTACAAATAGACCGCGAAACACGAATTTCTGCGTTCGATAAAAAGCAACACTTTATGCTCCATAATCATCTGCGCGCCGAAGAAAAGCGACGCGCGCACACGTCTGACCGCGAGACTCTCAGGCTGACCGAAACACGGTGCGCGTACAGGTTACTCGCTCGCTTGCTCGCGCGCAAAACCATTCAATTAAGTTGAGTACTCGGGCTTTCCGAGCATGAGCCCTCGTGTGCGCACAACAATGTAGAAACGCCGCCGCCGGCCGCGGATGTATTATTCGCGCGCAGCGGCCCACAATGGCTCGCGGCTCCATCTGCCTTTCTCTCCCTCCGTACGCTTTTCCGCGAGACGTCAAATGCAGGCACGTAGGTACATGGTTGGTCGTTTTGTAGAGAGGGTGGGAGTTTTTGTAAGAAGACGCGCGATTAATCGCGATAAGTATACGCGAGAATGTGCGTGAAAAGAAACATTGCCGTTTGTTGGAGTTGTTAAGGAGAAGAATAAAGGGGGAAAAAAGAAAGGAATTTGGATGTAAAATAGATGGAATGAATAGAAAATGAAGTGGTTAATGAGTTGTCATTTATTGAGTTGTCTGTATCTGCTTTGAACCATCATGGTCTTTTATTATAGCAAATATATATTTACAGAGTTGATATGTCTACACCATTTCAATGTTTAATGAGGTACTTTGTTTGAATATCTGTAAAATTCGTGAAAAATAATGATAAATCCAAATCAGAGTTAGAAGTATGTTGCATTTCACATGTATATAAGCGGAATAATAATTAATGAGAGGATTTACATACTCGATTGACATTACTTACGATAATACACGAAACGCAGAATAACGCATGAAATTGTTATTTTACGGTGTAGCAAATTCTAGTGATTGCCAAATCTTTTCTGGAATTGAAAATGATCCAGGTTATAAACATTCAAATACATAGCCTGTGGAATAATATCAGTCATAACTGGTTTGATGATATTATCTCCATTTTCATTATAAAAATACATTAATAATACAAAAAAGACAATTACCATCATTGGCTCATTAAAAATTTCAATCACTTAACCTTTTCAGATAACCAAAGTAACATTAATGTTAATTATGTTACAGAATTAAGACAGTAAACTGCAGTAATGGCCAAAAACGATTCGTTGATCTACAAAGACGTTCCACTCCACATGGGGTAAGTCCAAAAATCGTCCACACAACCCCCATACGCACTAGAATTCTTTGCTACCATCGTAAATCCAATACCCCTATACTCGTACTTAAACATTTCACTTCGATTCTCGAAATCTTCGTCGAGCTTCAATGGTCTCGCGCACCGCGAGAGAGTAAGAGAATCCTCGTGAAATTTTAGTGCAACGATAAAAGCGAATGCATCCCCGTTGCAAATCCTTATGTTTACATTCGGCCGGGTTTTGTCCTCTCCCCCCCCCTCCCTCTCGCATGCTCGCTCGCACTCCACGAGTTATCAGGGGAGTTACGAGGAGCCATTCCCTCAGCTCTCCGTTATCTCTGCTGGTGCGCTAGTGCGCCCCTGCGCAGGTTACGACTATCTGATAGAATCCAAGAGTTTTCGATCGTTTGTCAGGGCATACGATCTTGAATTTTCCCGGGGTCTCGGTTGCGCGCACTCGTAACTCAAATTTCCCACGCGAATGCGAGAGAGAGAGAGAGAGAGAGAGAGAGAGAGAGAGAGAGAGAGAGAGAGAGAGAGAGAGAGAGAGAGAGAGAGAGAGAGAGAGAGAGAGAGAGAGAGAGAGAGAGAGAGAGAGAGAGAGAGAGAGAGAGAGAGAGAGAGAGAGAGAGAGAGAGAGAGAGAGAGAGTATATATACTTCCGTTTAATCGATACTTACGCGGAGCGCGGAAACGACGACGGTGAATTAACGGGTCCGAGAGTTGATGCGCCGACCGGTCTGGGTTCTTCCGTCTTTGAAAGAAAACGACAGTGAGAGCTTTACGAGCTTCGTGTTACCGTAGTGGAAGATCGTATGGGCTTCTGTCTGAATGTAGTGTTTGTGAAGGTGTGAATTTCTTTTCGGTTAATAGTATGTATCCACAGAGTTCAATGATTTTACTTTTACATCTCATTTAACCGATGAATTTTGATTATTTAGCATACTGGATAACTATAACTCAAAATAGTTTTTAGTTAAGCGTTTCTTAAAGTAACAATATAATTTCTTTAGAAAGATATTCATACTTACTGTAATAATTTGTTAAGTTTGGGAATCCACATAATTTTATGAATTCTCACTTCTTTATTTATTGTTTTACGTTACTGTATTTTGGCTGTTACCTGAATGCAAATCAACGGCGCGGTCGTAAAGTAAGCTTGCCAGCGAAATAATCTAAATATTTACATTTACAAATACCAATATTTAAATCAGTCTCACTCGATTATTAGTTTTTCATTCTATACCAATGAACCACCCCAGCGTCTATAATTTTAATTTAGTTTTTAAGATTAAAAATAGTTCAGTCCATTAAATCTTGCACTTTCAAACCAGAGTATCTTTTTATCCAAACATCCCCTAGTATAGATTTAGATTGCAGTAATTAACTACTATTTCTGTGTTAAATTGTCCTAATTTAAAGTCTAGCTCTGGTGGTCCAGAACTGCCAGAACTGACTTAAGACTAAAGACGTTTATTGCTGTGTGAGTCGTAGAAGGCGATCAATTGTACACTTTGTATTCAGTATCACAGTAATGAAAACATACATAAGTCTCGCAAAGAGGACTGTAAAATACATATAAAAATAAAAGGGAAATTTGTTTATTGAAAGAAAATTATGCACATAGCTTATAAGCTTGTTGAAATGGGTGATATACTTGATTCTATCACTCAGTGCAGAACGTTAAATATAGATTTCATAACCATTTATGGGCATATTATACTTAATTTTCGAGAAAATCTCCCAAGAAAACTACGAAACCGCGCCTTTGCATAGTACGGATTTGACAGGAACTCGATCATCCCCTATTCCTTGAACGATATAGAGCCCGACAGCTCAGTTTTCCCCGTCGTCCGCATCAGCTGCTTCTCCCCTGGCAAGCTGTTTCACGGAGGTGGAATCAGCTTAAAGCTTCCTTGTTGTTCGCGATAAGAAGGCGAGAGAGAGGGAAAGGGGGGAATGGGGGAGGGGAAGTAAAGGCTGATTCTAGGAGGCGAAGTCGCGAGGAATAAACGGATTCCCACGTTTCATCGTCGCGAGGGTCGACACGCGCTACACTCCATTTTCAGCGCAGTGTCCGATTTCACGAACGCCTTTCATCGCGGAGTACCCCCCCCCCCCCCTCCAAAAGACGCGAGCTGTGGTAGTCGCGCCGATGGAAAAGTCTCGTACACGTCGCACCCTGTGGACTTTGTCGAACGTACCTATTTTGCGGGTGCAAAGAAATCAGAGTCCTTGTGCTCTGTTTATGAAAGCGATGGCGTTTGCATTTATGGGTGGATACAGATAGCTTTGGATGTTGGATTTAAAGAAGAAACTTAAACAAACCTAAGATACGAATAGTAAGACAACCGGAGTGATTTCAACTAAGGGTAAGCAGTTTTGACAATAGTTAAGTATTTCTGCTATATATATATATATTCAACGATTTAAAATATTTGTTAGAGAACCCCACCGTTTCCTTAAGTATCAGTCTTGAAGCTTAGAGAGAGAAAATTACACAAAACACTGTCAGGTACCAGACCGCAATACGTTCGAATTCAAAATATCGAAAGTATAGAAGAGCAAAAGATTTAACTATCATTGACACTTTTTAGAAAGAGTCGTATTTACAATGCTTACCTTACTATCCGTATTACTATTCATATGTATCCTCGTGCAGCCTCAATTCCTTTGTTGCACTGGATTTGAAGATATGCAGTTTCAAAAGTATAGTGAGAAGTATAAAATTTTTACAGTAAAGAAGCTGACAGAAATGAATATTATATTATTGATTCAGTATGTATTAAAATGTTGTAGGTCTATGAATACATTAGCATAAATATTGTTATTATTTAATTATTTAGATTAATGAGATTATTTATTTAACAATTAATTATTAATTACCAAGATGATTGACACACATCATAATTATAATCATTTCAAGTTATAATTAGAAATTTTGTATTGATTGCTCAAACAATATTTTATACCGTTTGCCAAATATAGGTTAGTAAATACTTATTCAGTAAGTACTTTGGAAAAATTAAAAAGGAAAGAAAAATGATAAAAGTCTATTACATCATTAATAACATTTGTATCAATATTTGATATTCTAACAATAACAGGAAAGTTTGGTGTGACAAACCTGTGAAGTTTACTTTTCAAGATAACAAGAGACACCACTGAAGAAACAAAAATTACACAGGCACACAAAAAAAAGTGGTCTATCACAGAATACTGACTATTATATCCTTATGTATTTTGACGTGCTGAACACGAATCCACTGTCCGTTTGGTTCCATCAGCCCCTGATTTTGCGTAAATTATACCTTAAAAGCGGAAAATTGCGGAAAACTGGATTTATGAAGTCCATCAGTGAATAGTAGATGGTATTCAAACCCAGTTGAGTCATATTCCCATGTATTTTGACTCGTTGAATAAGAATACACTGTCCATTCGATCCTTTTATCTTCTGATTTTGTGCAAATCACTGTAAGTGACTGATAATTGCGGAAAAATGCAGAAAATTGTGGAAAACTGATATCATGAATATCATCAGTGGTATTTCTAAACCCTTACACCATTAACCCTTAAACCCTTAAACCCTTAACCCTTAAACCCTTAACCCTTAAACCCTTAACCCTTAAACCCTTAACCCTTAAACCCTTAACCCTTAAACCCTTAAACCCTTAAACCCTTAACCCTTAAACCCTTAACCCTTAAACCCTTAACCCTTAACCCTTAATCCTTAAACCCTTAACCCTTAAACCCTTAACCCTTAAACCCTTAACCCTTAAACCCTTAACCCTTAAACCCTTAACCCTTAAACCCTTAACCCTTAAACCCTTAACCCTTAAACCCTTAAACCCTTAACCCTTAACCCCTTAACCCTTAAACCCTTAACCCCTTAACCCTTAAACCCTTAATCCTTAAACCCTTAAACCCTTGAACCCTTGAACCCTTAACCCTTAATCCTTAAACCTTTAACTCTTAAACTCTTAACCCCTTAACCCTTAAACCCTTAATCATTAAACCCTTAACCCTTAAACCCTTAAAACCATCGTGCAGTTTCTTAAATATTAATGAAAAAAAAGTTATTTATACTTTTTTTCGTTTATAGCGAACCCTTTTATTCTCAAACGATCTGTGCAATCTTTTTTAATATCTCTATTTTAAGTTTCTCCTTTTCACATCCAACAGTAGTCCGTCATCATATTTGCACTCCACACACCTTGGTATCTTCTCCATTACTTTCAAATCTTGATGAAAATTTTCACCTTGCTCCTTACTGTAATCACCTTAGTTGTCTGGAAAGTACTCCAGATGAGAATGCAAAAAAATGCAATTTAAGACTCATCAAACAACCTAAACGTTGGTAGTTATCAAGCAAACCATTGACAGTTCTTCGTAGTCGTGACTTTTATGATTTCCTAAAAAGTTTTCAGTAATACTTTTAAAACTCAACCAGGCTGATTTTTCTATCTCATTTATGTGATGTATAAAGTTTTGATCTTTAAACATTTTACGGATTTGCGGTCCATCGAAAATATCTTCTTTTATCTTGGCATCACTGAGTTTTTCAAACTGCTTACGTAAATATATGAAACATTGCCCTTTTTGTCCAAAGCTTTTTTGTGAATTGTTTCATTAGGCCTATCTTTATGTGCAATGGAGGAAGAAAAATTTTTGACCGTTCGATCAATGGTTTTCAAATAATGTTGTGATTACCCGGATTCAGTGCATTTCTATTTGGCCATTCTTTTTGTTTGTAATACTTCACACGATCCCTACTATCCCATAAGCACAAAAAACATGGGAACTTAGTGAATCCTGCCTGCTGTCCTAGAATGATAGAAATAATTTTTAAATCCCCGCAAACTTGCCACTTGTGATCTGCATAATTAATTTTTTCTAAGATGTATTTCATATTTTCATAAAATTCTTTGAGTTTAGTAGAGTGAGCTATTGGAATGCTCGCGTACTTATTTCCGTTGTGTAACAGGACTGCTTTTAAGCTGCGTTGTGAAGAATCTATGAAAAGTCTCCATTCATTGGGTTGATATACGTTTGCTTTTATTCATTTAGCAGACCTCTAACGTCCGCACAATATACTAACTTTTTATCTTCATCGAGAGTAAAATATTTCCTTAACTCTTTTTCCTACTCTCTATATATGAAAGATTTAGTCTCTGGTTGTGCCAAGCCACGCCCTATATATAAGTACTGAGGACGTAAATCCAATATCTTTCGATACACCAGTATCTCGGATAAAATCGCTTAACTCCTTTTGATTGAAGGATTTTCGAAATCGTTTCTCACCAGCTGGAATGTACTCATTATCGCTTTCATTTACTTCACGTGCACTGATTTGGGTTTGCTCGCTTTCGCCTTCTTCGTATTCCTCAATACATGTCATCTTCATGTAAATCGCTTTCCTTTGTACCTTGCTTATATACTTCCATAGATTCATGACCATCTAAAGAACTTTCTTTTATTTTGTCTTTATCGGATGCATTCACATGTGATTTGAAAACTGGTTTCGTCATTGAAGATATGCTTGCGTAATTAAATCTTTGATTTAATATTTGTATTGAAACCATTTACCGCATTCGTGTAGGAGCAGCAGCCTTCGTGTGTTTGTGGTTGCTACTTGTTGTTCGCGGCAAAAATGAAACAAATTTATCATATTCTAACTTTTTCCATCGATTGAACATCTGCAGACAACTACTACACATGCCTTGTGGAGCCCACGTTGTGTCTTTTGTAAGAATTTCTATGCATTGAAGAAAATCTCTCTATTCGCATTTTTAATAAATCTTCGGTATTTTTCCACCTCAAACTGACCACACAAGTAATAGAGAATATTTCGATCTTTATCACACTTCTGATTTACGATAAGGCTTTTTGTAGTATCGAACCTAACACAAGCCAAGTCGTAAAGGTGTGAAAAAAAGATACATTGCTTATACCTCCACCCAGAGTACCTCCACGCGGTGACGGAGGGCAACATATAGTTTTTTTTGCCCAGTTTTATTTTAAAATTTTGGCAAGATCTCTGGGAAGTCTTAAGCCGTCATGGCAGGTACAAGCAATGTATGTTTTACGATGCAGGAACTCGGAAATCCAGTATCGGTGGCTGGTCAGGGTGAGCAAGCGGGCCCGCAGACATCATCGTTATATGACCGCAGCTCTTCACAGGTGGGCCTGTGTTGGGTACAATGCTACAAGTAGCCTTATCGCAAATCACAAGTGTAATAAAGATCGAAATATTTTTTGCTACTTGTGTGGTCAAAATAAGGAACATTAAATGACTTTACTACGAAACAATAAGATATTTTATTTATATTACTGTATTAAAATAATATAATATGTTGTATAATTATTATGTTACATAATAATATTATGTTTTATAAAAGTCTTTATGCAGGATATGATGAAACAAATATTACTCTTTATTTTCACAAATATTTCATTGGAAAAAAGCTACAATTAATTAATTCAAATTACAATTGATTGATATTTTTTAAATTTAGGATTTTCAAATTGAAGTACTTCTAATATACGTCAAAAATAAAATAACATTTTATCGATCAATTTTTAATAAATGATTCAAAGATGTTTCTAAACTGAATATGACATACATTAAAAATAACATAAATAAATTCATTGGGTAGATTAACCACCAAATTTATAGTCTTCTTTAATCATGTCGCTACCTTTTTCACCAATCATCATTGCAGGTGCATTAGTATTACCTCTTATTACACTAGGCATAATTGATGCATCAATGACTCTCAGTCGTTTGATACCATAAACTCGTAGTCGTTCGTCTACTACAGCATCAGGATCAGTTTTAGGACCCATTTTACACGTACCTGCTGGATGGTATAGTGGTACATGATAATTTTTAGCAATACATTCATAGTATTTCGTCATACTGGATAAAAACTTTTCGCAATTTGGTGCTGGTGTTCTCACTGCTTCAAAATTACTGTTTTTGAGAGTTTGAGTATGCATTAATCTACTAGTAATGTTTAGACCTTCGACAAGATTTTGAAGATCGTTAGGATGATCATAAAAGTTAGGATATATTAAAGGCTTGCTCCAAATTGGATCACTTTTATTTAACTCAATCCATCCTCGACTCTTTGGAGTAATCAATGTTGTTTGTATAACTAACATATTGTAATATGAAAATATATTATACAAGGAATTAACACCTGTTTTACGTTTATCATCAATAGAAGGCAGATAGTGGTTTTCTATATCAGGAACTCCAGGTCGGGAATCGAAAGAAGTTTGAATAAATTGAACAGGGCTTATTAAACCAGGAATATTTAAACGACTATCTCTAGCGTGGAACCACCAAGCAACATCTTGCAACTTATTTTCAATTGGTTCAAATGACTCCGGTTCGTTTTTTAAACGTAATGTAACAATGCTAGCTGCTACATGTTCTTGAAAATTTTTACCAACTGCTAAATCCTTCACGAGATTAATACCAGCTTTTTTAAGTTCATCAGCTGGACCAATACCAGACAACATTAAAATTTTGGGAGAATCGATTGCTCCTGCTGATATAATTACTTCTTTTGATGCAAATGACCATTGAACAACTTTGTTTTCACCTGTGACATACTCTACTCCAATGGCAGTTTTAGATTTTTCGTCAATAATAACCTTAATAACTTGTGAGTTAGTTTTTATTGTTAAATTTAACCGTTTCCCACGTATAGGTCTAATAAAGGCAATATTAGCACTCTGTCTAGTTCCATTTTTTATTGTATACTGAAATCGAGCTACGCCTACTTGGCTACCAGAATTATAATCAATTTCTTTATAACCTAGTTCCTTCCACATATCCAGAATAGCATCAATATTCTCGTCATGCTCGGGGAAATCAACACTTAAGTAACCGCCTTTGCCATGATCAGTAGAGTCGCCAAATGGAATGTCCTAAAAAAATTATTATTGAATAAATCATAATTATATATTGATATTCATAAATTTTCCATTTGGGTTTGAGCGTCTACCTACTAAACATTAATTTATACAAAAGGCATAATAATCTATTATCTGTATCAAGTACGTACTTGTTGTAAGTCTTCTGATTTTTTATAATAAGGCAAGACTTCTTTCCAGCTCCAATCTGTATTTCCGAGATTCGCCCAGTCATCAAAATCTTGTTTATTTCCACGAACGTATGCCATACCGTTAATAGTGCTTGTACCTCCCATTACTTTTCCGCGTGGTTGAATGCATGATGGAGGATTATTTTTACACACTTCTGAATTAGTTTGAAAACTATAATTATAGTCAATACTACTGTTTGGCAACAGTCCTATCAACCCAGGTACTTCTGCGATAATTGGTTCTTCATCTCCAGCTTCAAGTAATAGAACCTTGTAAAACATAAAAAAATATAACATTCAAAATTTCGCCATCATGACGTCGACGAGTAAGGAGCCTCCCGATCGGGGGGAGCCCAAAATGTATAAGTGTCATCCAAGTACAGCAGTTAAAACAGTAGTGTGTTTAATTTGTGAGGAAGTGTATCACGCTAATGATTTTAATAAGTTAAAAAACATTACATACTTAAGCAACATACTTGTAATTTGCCCGGAACATCAAAGTCTAACCTCAAAACCAACAGACCACGTGTTGACCTCGTTGTCGGAGGAAGTGAAAGTTAGCACAAATTAAAGCAACCAAAGAGGAACAATTAAAGAAACAAAATTTGAACGAAATTTCAAGTGATTCGTCAAGACTTGATACGACTATAAATAATTCCTGTGCGGAATGTGAGAACTTAAGAATTGAAAATACCTTACTAAAGGATCTTAATGCAGAACTGAAGAAGAAGAATGCGATACTAAAAGAATTAATGAAAAAAGATAAAGAAAACACTGCTTTAAATTTCAAAAACGAGACTTATGCCGAAATTATGACAAGTAAACCAAATAAGCCAAAAAGAATTCCTAGAATAATAATTAAAAAAACAAAACAAGAGGAAACTATGAAGAAAGTTAATGAGGAAATATCTCGATACTTGACAAAAGAAAAAACTATACAAACAAATAATATTTTTAAAAAAAAGAATGAAGAAACAATTATTACTTGCAGTAATCTTGAAAGTTTAGATAAAGCTTTCGATATGCTAAAAAGGAAATTAAAAGGTACATGTGAAATCGTGAAAGAACAGATAATGAATCCTAAAATGAGGATTGTTGGTATTGATAATTTTGAAAACATGAACACTAAACAACTACAAGACGATATCAATAAAAGAAATTTCAACGAAAAATTCAAAGATGAATGTAAAATTATACACACGCACATAAATGATAGAAAGAAAACGCAAACTGTTATAATCGAAATACCTGCAGAATTATACAAGCACGTAAAAGAAAATAAAAATAGAATCTTTGTAGGTTATGAAAGATGTAAAATTTTTGACGTCATAAGTGTAAAGCCTTGCTACAAATGTGCAAGACACTGTCACAGTGGAGGAACGTGTAAAAATCCTGCTATGTGTACAAAATGTGCTATGCCACATAGTGCAAGTCAATGTAACTCAACAGAGAGCAGTTCATGTGTAAATTGTAAGTACAACAATACCAAGTTCGGAACTAATTACAATACTAACCACGAAGCAACAGATAGTGATATGTGTGAAATTCTTAAAGCTAATGTGAGAAAATATATAGATATGCACGATTACCCAATAAAACTTACTATACGAAGACACCTAGGTAAAGTAGGAACCTACTCACTCTGGTTACCATTACAAGTTAATGTATCTACACAATCACTAAATAAGCTTAATGATAGTTTGACTAAGAGTTTAACTTCAGTCCAATCTGTAATTAAAAGTCCGCTGAAAATACTGACAGAATAAAAAATAGGCAAAATATTGAATAAACTAAAACCTCGGCATGATGAATCTTGACTATGATTTTGAAAATCTCTTACAACAAGAAACTGAATGCAGCGATATAAGAAGCCTTGACGTTTATTTAAAAAGACACAATTTTATAATATTATATGTCAACATAAGAAGCCTAAACAAAAATTTTGAAAAGCTTGAATTATTAATAAATAGACTAAAAGGAAAACCAAGTGTTATAATCTGTACGGAAACTTGGAGAATTCAACATGCTGGATTTTTCAATCTACCTGGATACAAGTTGCGGCACAATGAAAGTAGTATGAATAAAGCGGATGGTGTTATTATGTACATAAAAAGTGATATCGTAGAATATTCTGAAACTGTGGTGATAAATACGTTAAGTATCATATATGCGGATATCCTTATAAATAATAATGAAACCATAAGAATCTCCGCAACCTATAGATCACATTCCATAAAAAAACCTGAGTATATTTACTCAATTAAAAAATACATTAATAGCAATATTAATATTAAGAACCATATGGTTATTGGTGATTTTAATATAGATAGTATGGACTGTGATAACAATAGTCAGGAGTTTCTAAATAATTTTTATGAAAAAGAATATATACCATGTTTTCTAGGAATAACCAGGCTTGCAACTAACAGCTGTAATGGAACGTGTATCGACAATATTTTTATAAAATCAAAGTCACTTATTCCAAAATCATATAAACTTTGCACTAATGAAATTAGTGACCATTACTCATTAATAGTTGCCCTTGGCAACGTAAACTTAAATAAACAAGATAATAGTGCAAAAAAAAATATTGTTAACTATAAAAAGCTCTTTAATAAAGCCACATTAACAGACTGGAACTCTATATTGTCGATTCACGATCCGAATGAAGCAGCCTGCTCATTAATAAATAGGATTAAAAATTGTATAAATTGTGCTACAACTAGTAAAGTCATTAAAAGAAAAGATAGGGAGATGATACCAAGAAAAAATTGGATCTCTTCTGCAATCATTACATCTTGTAAAAAAAAAAAGAAACACTGTGTAAATTATGGAAAATGAGTCCTAATTGTACTGAATTAAAGAATAATTATATGAATTACTCTAAATTATTATGTAAAGTAATAAAAGATGCTAAATTTAAATTTGAAAGAGATAAGATCGAAAAAAGTAGGAAAGATAATAAAAAACTATGGGAAATAATTAATAATAAGTTAGGAAAAACAAAGAAATCGAGCAAGACAAATCGATCATATATATGTGAACAATAATAAAATTACAAATAAAGAAGACATAGCTAACTTTATGAACACTTATTTCTCTGAGGTTGGTACTAATTTAAGTAGGAATATTAATCAACAAAGAAATGTTTACATAAAACCAATTGCAAGAAATGCAATGTCAATATTTATATCCCCTACTAGTATTGACGAAATAAGTAAAATTATTTAAGATCTTAAAGAAAAAGCAGGAGGTGTGGATGGTATAAATGCGAAATTTCTAAAAATAATTTCGCCATTTATCTTAACATCTCTTCAACATATTTTCAATATATCAATTGAACTGGCAATATGGCCAGAAATCTTAAAAAGTGCGGAAGTAGTGCCAATAGACAAAGCAGGTGACAAAACTAATATTTCAAATTATAGACCTATATCTTTAATATCAAATATTGCAAAAATTTTTGAGAAAATAATATATAATAGACTTTATGACTTTATTAAAAAATGTAAAATATTATCAAATTCACAATATGGCTTTATTAAAGGTAGAGGTACAACTGATGCACTCAACAAAATTACGAATATTATATTCAATCATCTAGATAACAGTAAACCATTAATAATCTCTTTTCTTGACCTAGCGAAAGCCTTCGACACTGTTAATCATAGAATTCTAATTGAAAAACTAGAAATTTATGGAATACGAGGAAAACCGCTTGATTTAATGACTAGCTATCTGTCTAATAGAAATCAAATAGTTAGATTAGAAGATAAAATAAGTACTGAAAAAAGAATAGAAACGGGAGTTCCACAAGGAACAATATTAGGACCACTTTTATTTATTATATACGTTAATGATCTATTGACAAATATGCAAAAAGGTTCAATCCTCTCCTACGCAGATGACACTATCATCATCTCTGGTGAAGATACGTGGTTTGATGCGCAGGAACAAATGAACAAATCATTAGAAAATGTTGCAAATTGGTTAGCATTTAATAAACTTTCATTAAATACTAGTAAAACGGTCTATATGACAATTGGTAGTTATTGTGATAGTGTACCAAAAAACATTAAAATTGAAATACAGAAACAAGAAATAAAAAGAGTGACTAATTATAAGTACCTAGGAATAATTTTCGATTACAATATGAAATGGGATATGCATATCAAGGAGCGCGGGAGCGCTCCGAAGGCAAGTATAGAAGAAGCCTGAAGGAACGACCCGTGCTACATATACATTGAAATGCCTGACCGAGAATTTCTAATATTTACTGCAATTTTCAATCGCTTTTATTTAACTTAAATTTAAAATAATAACATGCTATGTGGCTATACTATGTTGCACAAAAAGTTTCATGTAAAAAGATGTTCTCATATTAAAGATATTAAATAGTGAAAAATTTTATGTCTGGTTTCGGATTTTCTAGTTCTCCATTTCTCATCGTCAGACCTAGTTTTCTTCCCACTTCCGGTTTCCTTTTTCAGTATATATATATATATATATATATATATATATATATTCCCGTGTCTAGGGGACGACGACCTATCCTTACACACAGATGTTACATAAATGTTATCATATCGTCGTGAGTTAGTTTAAAATTAGTTATTAATAATATAAATATATTTCAAAGATCTCAAGTAGTCAACAGGTGATAAGAAGAATTCATTTGTTCATGTATCATCAATCAACGGGGGAATAACTTTTATTAGATAAGTACTTATTACTGGCCAAATTTTAAATGGCTAAAATCATTTTTTTTTTTTATAAATTGATACTTTGTGTGATTTTTTACTTTTACAGAACAGATATTATACACAAGAAGAGTTTTTCAAGTAATTTTGGAGATATAGACAATAATGTTGAAGAGATCTAATTTTTACAGATATTAAGAAGATTTTTTTAGAGTCATTTTGGAGATATAGCCAATAATGTTGAGGAGTTAAGAAAGAAGAAAGAAGCTAATTTACTCACATCTAAATTTTAAAAACGTACTCAAGAATTTCGAAATACAATTTGTGAAAAACACAATGAGAAATTAGCTAGAAAATTGCTTTTCTACCAACAACTTGTGGCCCGTTGTATTACACAAGAATTTGTTCAAAATTATAATAAAGAAACTAACACCAGGTGACAATTACTTAAAGTAAATGTACAAATCAGCTGATAGGATGGGATGTGTGCATATTACTTTATAGATAAGTATTTTATATATACTTTTGTGTGTGTGTGTGTGTGTATATATATATATTCCCATGTCTTATATATATATATATATATATATATATATATATATATATATATATATATATATATATATATATATATATATATATATATATATATATATATATATATATATATATATATATATATATATTACCGTGTCTGGGCGATGACGACCTAACCTTACACATCTTATTTACACACACAGATGTTACAAATGTTGTCATATCGTTGTGAGTTAGTTTAAAATTAAAATTAGTTAATTAATATATATTCAAAGATCTGAAGTAGTCAACTGGTGATAGAAGAATTCATCTATTCATATATCTATCAATCAACGGGGATTTTATTAGATAAGTATTGAACAGCAAAATGTTAAATGGCTACAATCATTTTAAAAAAATTGATACTTTGTGTGAATTTTTTTTATATTTACAGATTATACAAGATTTGTTTACAGTCATTGAAATTCGATTTTGAATTAACTTGGATGGTTGTACAACGTAGACAAATGCTGAAAGCCTTATTCATTCTATTTTGAATATGTAATATAGCCAATAATGTTGAGGAGTTCTAATTCTGTACTGTCTGAAAAATCTAATTTTGAATTAGCAAAAATGAACGAGTGCCCTCATGACCCTGCTGGTTATTTTGTTATTAATGGAAAGAAAAAGTTCTTTTAATACAAGAACAGACGTTTAGGAATATAATTATATTAAAGAAGATAGTAAGAATATAGTACTAACTCAAGAAAAAAAAACAAAACCAATATTAGCCTATGGAAGAGTAGGCAAATACTATTTACAATACAATATTTTTCAAGGTGTATTCTCAACATGAAAATTTTTCATGAGATATAATTTTAGAAGAATATTAAAAGTTTGTCTTCGTATTTGACAGGACGAATAGAGGACTTGGATGTCCATGAAGAAAATGACAGTTTCATTGCTTTCAATGAATAACCCATAAAACAAACAACAACTAAGATGTTTATTCAGACAGTATTGGATTCAAAGTACGAAAAAAGTATTATGTTTTGAAGTAAGTTTTTAAAAAATAGGAAAAAAAAAACTTGTGATTTTGATAGTTCGTCTATGTAGTAGAAAATTATATTCATAATCAAATTGTTGCGATTATTAAAAAATGACATCTAATCAGTGTTTTGCGTGATAAATAAAATAAAATACCCGTATGATGTGTTGCATGAAGTGCATATATAATCAAATGACAAGATAACAAATAACATAGTGATTAAAAAATAAATCAGTGTTTTGTGTAATATAAAAAAAATAAAATACTGGTAAAATGTGTTGCACGAAGTGTTATATCAAATTTTAAAACTTGTACTTAAAATCAGTTTGAAATGTTTTGAGAATAGAACATAATAAGCTTTTGCGTAGAAGAAAATATTGCTGAGTAACACGCGAGGTTATAAATATACAATATAATTTTCAGTGTTTTGTCTAATAATAAATAAAATATAGTACTGCTATGATGTGTTACGTGAAGTGTTTATAATCAATTTTTAAAACTTCTATTAAAAATCAGTTTCAAATGTTTTGAAAATAGCTCAAGTGTGTATTAATAAATAATTACACGTTATGAGGTTCATACACTTCATAATAAGCTTTGGCATAGAAGAAAATATTGCTGAGTGACACGTGAGGATTATAAATATACAATATAATTTATGATGCCTATTTGAAATATTGTGGTCTGAGCCTTGATTTAAAAAGCATCTGTCATCTTTAAAAAACTTAGTCGATATCAGTGCTGTGCTGTTTTACATATTTATTCAAGTGCCAATCAAAAGATTATGTCTAATGAACATGGAAGTACTGAAAAGAGCAAAAATGATGTGTTATTGCGAAAATTTCAAGGAATGAAAGTGCTCAGTAATCTATTTTATGATTTCCTCATGGTAGGAGATGTCAAAATGTTTCAGAGAAGTTTATAGTACATATTTTTCTATACAAGATTCAGATAATAATAATGTTTAATTCATCAACTGGTTGTGTTTTTAATTTTACAAGATTATGTGTATGATGAAAAAAAAATATTATGAAAAAGAAATGTGTGGTTAGCAAAATAATGAAACGAATTCCAGCTTTAGAATGTGCAATAGAAGGCTACAGGTAAATTTTAACACAAATTTAATAATGTAATAATAATTTGTCAAAAAAAACAAGAGCAAATGGATGTATAAGAGTGTTTTGTGAAAAAACTTAGTATCAGGTGCTGTTACATAATGGTAGTTAACTTGGCAAACTTTCCGCTTCGCATTTTTAGGCTAGAGGATTAGGTGACTTCAGAGAAATAGATGCGAAAGAGTAGCTTTTAAAAAACTTTGTACCGTCTGCTGCTATGGAAATGGCAGTTGACATGCGAACTCAACTTTTCAGCCAACTTTGAGCTTCGAGTTTTATAAAAGCAAGAGAATCACCTGGTGATACAGAGATTTGAATTGTAATTCTGATAACTTGTACTTTTGTCTTTTATTCCTTTCAAAAGCTACAAAGAAAAAATATATTATTGTTATCTTTTTTAACAACTTTAAATTCTCTGCTGAAATACTAATATAAGTTTAATGTTTTTATCGAAACAATCTTGCTCTCAGCAACTGTCCAACTCTCTACAAAGAACTTGACGGAAGCTTAAATGCTTTTTGAAACAATTATATAATAAACACTTTTAAAAAATATTTTTTAAACTATTTTCTATAATTCCTATAAAAACACTTTCTATTTCTCACAAAACTGATTTTTGCTATTTAAATTATCTCTTTATCTCTTTACAATATTTGTTTGTATGTATCTTTGCTATGAAAATGTTTTCTTTTTCTTACAAAAATCATTTTTCTTGTCTGTAGTATTACTCATTAAATTAAAGTCGTACTTCCAATAACAGAATCATTTCTGTAAATTATTCATTATTATATTTTCTATACAAAATATCTCCAAAAATGGTCCATCACTACATCTTTTAAAAAATCCTTTAATAAATTATTTTACAAAACTTCTACAATCCTTTAATAGTATATTACGCACCAAGGGAGGAAAAAACTTAGACAGTCAACAGCTCGTGTAAATTGCCATCTGAGCCGATCAGGCGAGCCGAAGGCAAACACGAGCTGTGGGCTGGCCAATTTTACTCCCGTGGAGCGTATACTATATTTTGCCTAGCGAGGTTGAAAATACAACCTTCGCGATCGGGCGCCGGGATCCAAAGTGGTACTTTCGGCCCGCTATAAAATAGTATATTACGCACCTAGGGAGGAATAAACTTGGACAGTCCATATCTCGTGTAAATTGCCACCCGAGCCGAAGGCGAGGGTTGCAAACACGAGATATGGGCTGGCCAATTTTACTCCCGTGGAACGTATACTATTTTTCACCATACCCGGGCCGAAAATACCACATTCGCGTTTTTGAGACGGGAGTGAAAGTGGCACTTTCGGGCAGGGTATGGTGAAAAAAAATTTTGCAAGCAACGAGAAATTTTTTTCCAAAACCTTTACAATCACTTTACAAAAACTTTTACAAACGATAAGAATTTTTTCGGAAACCATAGGAATTATTGTCCGAAACTATACAATATCCTAAAAAATTATTTACGTTTTATTTTATGAAAAGGAATTCTACAAACCAATAATAAATTTTTGCGTTCTAAAGTCGAACTAAATTTCTTTCACGCGGATACTGAAAGTCAAACCCAAAAAGTTGTGAAATCAATTAAAGTGTAGTTCTATACTTAACAAACATTATTTATAAGTACTTTTACTCTTAATTAAAAAGTTGTGAAATCTCGATCTCTAAAAAATTTTTTTACAAAAGTAAAAACTAATTTAAAACTTTTGTGAATAACAATACTACCATTTTAAAACTTTTGTGAATAACAATACTACCATTTTAAAATGATATTAAAAATATACCTTAATAAACTCTCATAACGCTATCACACAATCTAATTATTATTTTCTCTTAAAAAGTTATGAAATCAATCTCAAAAAACATTTTACAAAAGTTTAAACTAAGGCAAGTATTAGTCTCTCGCTCATCCTCCCTCTATCTCCCTTTCTTCCCCTGTCTCTCTCTTCCTCTCTTTGCCTCCCCTATCTCCCTCTCTCCCTCTCTCCCTCTCTCTCTCAACATCCGTCAAACTGAGTACCAAAAACATTAATGAGGGCTTCAATAGTTTTTTAAAACAATCAACACGTTTTTTAAAAGCTAATTTTTTAAGTACGTTCTCTAACAACATAATTTCTCTAGTCCTTTTAATTCTTCTAGTCTCGTCTATTCAATAAGCACTTTTTACAAATGGGAATAATTTTTTTCATGACTGTACAAATAATAATATTGTTAATATAAAACTTTCTACGAAAGTATAAAATAAGGCAAGTATAGACGTTTTTTCTACATAATCTATAAAAAAACAACCCAATTTGTCTAGACCTTTTATTTATTCGAATCTCATCTATTCAATAAGCACTCTCTACAAATGGTAATCATTTTTTTCATGATTGTACAAATAATAATAATATTGTTAATATAAAACTTTCTGCCAAAGTATAAAATAAGGCAAGTATAGACGTTTTTTCTGTATAATATATATAAAATAATAATATTTATGATTTTGTAAAAGAAATCAAATAAATACCAGTGAAAAAGTCTTTTACTTCTTTGATTCATTGTATGCTGAACAAATTATATGTAAGTAAGTACATTCAAATTGTTCACTGCAAATTAAACAAACGAAAGTTGTGAAATCAATTATCAATAGTCAAGTAATGCAAATAACTTTCGGAAACTACTGTATGACTGTTCTCAGAAATGTATTCAAATTTGTTTATCTTTCTATACAAATTAAACACAAGAAAGTACTGAAATAATGAAATAATATAAAACTTTCTACGAAAGTATAAAATAAGGCAAGTATAGACGTTTTTTCTGTATAAATCTATAAAATAATAATATTAATGATTTTTTAAAAGAAATCAAATAAATACCAGTCAAAAAGTCTTTCACTTCTTTGAGTCATTGTATGCTGAACAAATTATATGTAAGCATTCAAATTGTTTACTGCAAATCAAACAAACGAAAGTTGTGAAATCAATTATCGTTAGTCAAGTAATGCTAACATCTCTCGGAAACAACTGTATGACTGTTTTGCGAAATGTATTCAAAATTGTTCATCCTTCTATACAAATTAAACACAAGAAAGTACTGAAATCAATTTATTGTAGTCAAGTACCCATAAGATAACTTCACTGACATAATAGAACTTTTCGTACCTTGCGTGTAAAATTACATTTTATGCCTACGTTGTAACTTAAAAAATATTCAGCCAGTGGGCATAAAGTATTACTTAACGCCTAAGAGGCGCAATAGCTCACATACTCCTATACAAAACCTTATAGAACCTATACGCACTTTACGCCCGTGTAGGTGAAAATTGTTTTATGACTATTATGCTTTCTTTTCATTTTTAAAATTCATAGGAATTTTTTCAGATATTTACGAAAAGTCAAAATGTTGAACTTCCTATAGTTCTATAATATTACTCATCTTGGGAGGACAAGAGAAGTCTAGAGTTGCTCTAGCAGGGGTGGTTCTCCAATCTCCTACACATACTTGGCGGGCCCGACGGTTTGCAGTTTACCGGTGAGCTTTGTAAATGTAGAAATCTAAATTTTTGCATAAATTTATTAAAAATGTTTATACGTATAAGTCCACTATAATTATTTCAGTACTTTCTTGTGTTTAATTTGTATAGAAAGATAAACAAATTTGAATACATTTCTGAGAACAGTCATACAGTAGTTTCCGAGATTCAGTATATCATAAATAAAACCAAATATCTAATATTTATCTTTGCAAAAATTAAAAATCTCTTGGACATTAAATCGCTAATAACAATATATTATGCCTTTTTTCACAGTTACATAAATTATGGAATAATAGCATGGGGTGGGGCTTACAATAATAATATAATGCGATTACAAAATATACAAACAAGAATTTTGAAACTTATATACAAAAACTCTTTCGTAGAAAGAAGACCTCTAAACGTAAGGGAAGTGCTTGATTTGAAAGCACTAATGTATCACTATGAAGAACTGAAAGAATTATATTTAAAAAGTACATTTAAAACTAGGAATAAGAGTATTCAGCAACCAAAAATAAACAAGTCTGTTAGTAAAAAAACTAGTTTCATGGTAGCGCTGAAGACCTTGAACTGTCTTCCTAATGAATTAAAAAGTCTGACCTGTAAAGGTAATTTTGGGAAATATAAAAAAAGAAAAAACTAATTAATTATATACAAAAAACATAGATTCTATAACTACTGTTTTGTTTGGGTGTTTATACTTTATTGGAAATTTATAATTTTAAAGTAATTTTAAGTTAGTTTGTAAGTTTTTATTTTGTATATCCCAGCCCTTGTACAGGTAGTTATATCTACCTCTTAAGGATTACGCTATGTAATTTGTCTGGTTAAATAAATAAATAAATAAAAATAAACTAGATAAATCATATTAAAACTATAATTCTTTATTTAAATATTATGTTACCTTCCAATCTTTATTTTCAGTGAGTCGATTTACTACCACAGAACCGGCACTTCCTGCTCCAACAACGATGAAGTCATATACATCATTGTTTATATGTTTATTATTCAGATATTTATCACTGTACTCAATCTTGTCATCTCTTGAGTTACCATAATAGTGTGTCAACAAAGTTAACAAAGTCAAAAAAGAAGGTTGACAAGATTGAACAAATAAATTTCGAAAACAACCATCTGTTGTATTTGCTGGTGACCACGTCATTTTAATATTTAAGATATTTCAGATTATTGCACCAATGTTTAGTTGGGAAAAGCTGTTGACAAAAAACAGTATGGATCCGTAAAATTACAGTAGATTTATATTATACGTTTGTAACGATGCACCTTGTCAGTAGGCGCATCGGTACGAAAACGCGAATGCGAGAAGCTTTCTCTCTTCTATAACGCGTGCGCTAGAGAGAGAAAGCCGATGAACCTGTCAACGGCATACGAATGTGTACATACATGTACATACGTATGTACACAAGTACCGGAGCTCGTACAGCAAAGGAGAGAGAGCAGGCAACTGAGTAGCCGGCTTCCCTCTCCACCGAGCGCCGCGACCACGCGTCGCGCAGGACGCTCAAGCTACAGCGCGCCCTACCGCGCCGACTATACAGCACACGGCGAGCGAGTATAAATGCCGCCTCGCGCGCCGTGGAAAATCACTCTTTCAGCTCAGTGCCGTAATAGTCAACACCTGGAGCCCTGCCGACGGAGCGGTGTATACGAGCGCCCTTGTTACCCTGCACCTGAAGCGGCGCTGAGACGATTCCCCCGGATATTCGAGCGCACTCGTTACCCGGGTGTTGTCCACGAGTAGTGGGAGCGCACTCGCCTACTCGTGAAGGACCGTGACCGCCACTACCGAATCCGAATACCATTTACCCGTTGTTAATGTTCGCGCTCCGCTATTGTTTGTTTCAGATATTCGCCAGACGCGAACAATAAACTACCTCGCTTATTTATGTTAATTATAGTTAATAAATTGTTATTTCTTTTATAGTACTTATTTGGCTTTGTCGATTTATTTCAATTGCTCTCCCTTTCGAATCCTGCCCGACTAGCTATCCTCAAAAGAGAGCAATCCTTCCGCATGAACACTATCGTTTCACGTTTAAAATATTAACTTTTACTTATCACTTTCTTTCTTGTGTCTTTCCACTTACAAAATGACCTTTAAAAATAAGAAACAGCAATAAAAATATTTAATATCCAAAGTCCAATTTAAAAAATTTCAAACATCTGTACTTGGTGTACTATATTAATTATGCGTGGCAAAGTTTATTATCTAATCAAGTATTACAGTTTACTCAACAATGAAGTAAATTCAATTTTTTTTTTATTCTTTTGTCTTGAAAAAATTTCTTTGTCGGCACATAATTATTATAAAATAATTTTTATACCACTCTAACCTCAAAATCACAACTTTGGTATGATTTTTCGGCGCTCGTGGTATAAAATACCGTTCGAAACTAGTGCGTAAGTCGATTATTTAGCTGGTGTGACTTTTTGCACGAGCGAAGCGAGTTCGATAATCGATTCGATAATCGATTTCCCCACCCGTGTCGAAATGTACTATTTAAATTACATCAATATTTGTTTTTGCTTCCTCATAGAGGAAGCTTTGTAACGGTGAAAAAAATTTTCAAAAAAAATGTTCAAAAAGATGTTTTAAGGCGATATATGTGTATATTAGTTGATTTTGATAATTTTTGTTTTCGTGGATGTGCGTGCGTGCGTGCGTGCGCGCGCGCGCGCGCGTGTGTGTGTGTGTGTGTGTGTGCTCTTCATATCTCCGAAACGAATCAACCGATTTTCGTCGGGTAAAGCTTATTTTCTTCGTCTCGCGGGAAAAGAAAGGTACCCTGATGGATTTGAGTTTTTATTGATTTTCTTTTGTTTTATAACCAAAAAATGATTTTGAATTTTTAGTTTTTTTTTTTATTTTTTCATATCTTACAGCCATTATTACATAATATAATAAACTTTTCTTGAAAAGTATTTAAATTACCTATATTTTCTTTTTTTAAAATTTAAAATATCTTCACTCTGTCATTTGTTATTATGGAAAACTTTTTTATATTTCAACCCTAATTTCAATATTTTTTTAAATCAACATTCAAACATTTATTTGGAAAAAGACGGCTGTCAAGCGCTCCGTACACGCAAACACTATATGCAGATTTTTTTCTGGATAATTCTATTGATATTTGCGTGAGTTATGCTCGTTTGAAAAATAACGTCGGTACTCACATTCCCTTAAGGAAAACTTTTTTATATTTCATAAATTAATTTCTCAAAAAATTATTTATTTATCGACTTGAAATAAATAACTAGTTATTACACTAATTGAAGACTATATGTGGTTAAATTTCAAGAGATTATTTCAATTATAAGAAACGATGGTGAGGATCAACCCAGGTACAAAAAAAAACACTTTAACTTTCCATTTTCAAAACCACAACGTTTCGCTAGTTATTTTTCTAGCCTCATCAGGTAATCATTTATTTAACTATAAAAACAAAGACACAATAGAATCTTAAACATGGTTATTTTGGTTGTAATCACAAAGAGAGAATAGTAAAAAATACATACAATATAGTTATCATCGTAGGTATTTTTAAGAGCCAGAAGCTCTACGTTCTATTACACAAGCTACATCGCCAACCGACAAACTCACGTTTCACAAAGTAGTAAAATATAATATAATATATATATATATATATATATATATCGCTCTCGCATTTTCATCCGTAATCAAAACAATCAATACATAAATACAAATCAACAAACATTATAATTATATAAAACGATGAGAATTCAAATCAAATTTATTAAAAATTCTGTTCAATCTTTTGTATTGACTATTTAAAAATTGTATGTCTTCCTGTCTTTTGATTGTGTTATCAATAAAATTGATGTGCAGCATTTCAGAAATACGACGTTTTTCTCTGTTACTTTCCCTATCTAATATTAATGTGTTAGCCCAATCAAAATTGTGTGTAGGATTATCTTTGATATGTTGTGGAACAGGAAGCAATTTTTTGGAATCTTCTTGTTTTAATCCATCTATTACAGATTTTTTATGTTCATTAATCCTTGTTTTTAAGCATCTTTTTGTTTCGCCTACATACACACTACTACATTTATTACAATTAAATTTATATATCACACTAGTCTCATTCCATTTTTCTGTTCTATCTTTAATTTTCAAGAAATTATCTTCATTTCTTTTTTAGAAAAAAAATTATTTTCTAAAAACGAATTTTGAATTTTTAGTTTTTTTGATTTTTTCATATCTTATAGCCATTATTACATAATATAATAAACTTTTCTTGAAAGGTATTTAAATTACCTATATTTTCCTTTTTTAAAATTTAAAATATCTTCACTCTGTCATTTGTTATTATGGAAAACTTTTTTATATTTCATAAATTAATTTCTCAAAAAATATTTTATTTATCAACTTGAAATTTTAACCAGTTATTACACTAATTGAAGACTATGTTTGGTTAAAATTTCAAGAGATTATCTTCATTTGTTTTTTAGAAAAAAATTATTTTAGAAAAAATTTGCGTTTTCGTTGTCGCACGATAACTAGAGCAAAAATTATCCAATCGTCCTGAAATTTGGCACAGATGTAGCTTTTATATATCTTCAGATCGAGTTCGTTATCCAAAAAAATCGGTCCATTACGAAAAAAGATATTTGAGGTTAAAAATTTTTTAAAAAATTTTCGAATCGCGTTTTCTCAAAGAATACTTGATTTATCGACTTGAAATTTTAACCACTTATTACATTCATTGAAGACTATATGTTGTTCAAATTTTAAGTGATTATCTTCATAGGTTTTTTAGAAACAAATCATTTTAGAAAAAATTTGCGTTTTAATTGTCGCACGATAACAAGAGCAAAATACAGGAGCACTTTCGATGATCAATTTCAAACTTTTATAACTTTGGAAGGAATCGATATTTTTTATTCTTTAAAAACGCAAATGAAAGCTCGTTTTCTCTAGTTTTATTTTCTCTACTTGAAATTATATTTAAGGCTTTCTAAAGTTTAATAGTTGCCATTTTTAAAGAAGGTTTTTTTCAACACTTTCTTCAAAATAAAGCTACAAGTTCCCAGAACTTTAGGTTTTTTTAGCGTTAGGGTCTAATATTGCAGCTTTTTTCATATTTGTATATCCAAAAACATATACCACAGTTTAAGCTGAATTCGGACCCATGATCCTCTCCTTGTTAGTCTAACCGTACAAGATAAAGTATTAAATTTTAAATATTAGAAGTAAAAATTAATTAAAGGGATCAATAAATTAAGTTTAAGGAAGCTACGTGCCAATGAATTGGCAGCGGTTTTTATAAAAGAATACACGACTGTAACCATGTTTTAATCAATTCTTAATTATTTTATTATTTTATTCAATTGATTACAATTTCAAGCATTCAATTAAATTTTTAGTGTAAATTTTATTAATTGTCAATTATTAATTAGTCTATATCCCAAAGTGTGTAAAATTAATCTAATACTTACCAAATTTAATATTCAATTAATTCAATGCAAAATGTATACTTAATTGTAATTCATAATATTTAGAGTGTGTTCTAATAATAATTGATATAATCCTTTCTATTTCATTTAAATAATGTTTATTTGTACATGCATAAATTAAACTGCAAGTCAATTTAATTGATATTAGAACGGTTTTCATAAAATAACTGACAAAACCACCGCTCCGAGCAATAAAACGTAACTACGACTGCTTAAAATGCGGTATCTTTTTATACTTACATTTATTATGTTGGTGAGGTTATTATCACTTTAACTGTAAAAAAATGTATATATGAGCTTCTCGTAGATATCTTAGAGTGATGGGGGTACTAAATGTAGGCACGTCGTGGTATAAGTGAAAGCTTGATTAATTTTATCAGCAATGATTTCAATGTCAGAGTGTAATGCTAAATTACAGAGAAAACTATTTTAACGTAAGCTAGCGTTGACTTTGTACGGGAAGGATAATGCATGTGTGTATCCAATACCGTACTTTTAATTATTTGTATCCTGAACAATGTTTCTATTGGATTTTTATTATACTTTTGCTAGTTTGTTAAGTTAGCTTTAACTGTAAATGCATTTGAATGTTCCTCTACACTAATTGACGTACGTACAACTGAACTCGGATCGAGAAACACGTTTTCTTACCCATTTTAATTTATATTAAATTAGGAGGTGGTTTTCCAGGCCGATTTTCTCGAAATACTGTTTTATTATCGGAAGCCAGACAAAAGCATTCACATAATTCATAGGCCTAGAAAACATCTCAGAGCTCGGCATGAAAAATATGTTTTCTTACTTATTTTAAGGTGCTAAATTCATATCTGAAGTCAAAATAGGGGTTTACCAGGTCAATTTTCTTTTAATACCGTTTATTAACGGGAAATCCCGGAAAGTAGAGAAAAGCTCATCCAAACGAGGTCATTTCAATGCTTTTCCCTGCTTTCCAGGATTTTCTAGCATTAAACAGTATTTAAAGACTTATTTTGACTTCATATATGGATTGAGTGCATCGAAATACGTAAGAAAGTATGTTTCTCATGCTCAGACATGTTTTTTGTCAGGCACGTATTATAAATCTATGCATCTATCTATGTGCATATTTTTCAGCGTTTGACTTCCGGCCGAGCCGAATCCATTACTTCTCGATAACAAGTTTGTAATAAATTTACGATAAACTTGGAAGGCTATCTTATGATGGAAATATTGATACAGGATAGCGGATATGGCAACTGGATTGGTAATTCAGACTTTGATAATGGAATAAGAGAAATTGGAATTGACAGGAAATGGACTTCTGCAGGGACGATTGCTAATAACAGGTGCATATATACATCGAATTCTTCATACGTAAAATATAAAATGTATACTATATTCACATATCGAATGACTCAATCTGCAAACGGTAAATAAACAAATATCGCCAATTTTGGTAAAACCTCTCCCCGCAATTTTGAGAACTCGCTGAATCCAACCTTCAAGAAACACCGCTCACGCGAACTTCTTCCAACATCCATACCCCATTGCCCATCCCCTCGCTCGCATTACTTATGTAGTGGCTTATCACGCGAAGCGCGCGGACGCCTCGCAGCAGCTGCGTCGCTTCGTTACAGCCTGCCTTCGAGAATTTACGATCTTGTAGTGCTACTATATACGCGCGGCAACTCGGGAATCCGGAATCTATCGAACGGCTCGGTAAACGACGCCTCTCTCTCTCTCTCTCTCGGCGTTAGAAACCCGGAGACTACGACGACGACGCGTTGTTTTACGAGGCCGAGCTGTGTCGACGTCGCGGCGACGGGAAACGTCTGTCCCTTTATCCTGACGGCAGCGAACGTGCGAACGTTTAGATCGTCGATGTGCCGCCTTCGATAGTTCGCCGCTTGTATTCGATTGTCGGATGCGGATGCGGGATTTATGGGTAGAGTTCGTTTTTTTTCGGATTTCCATTTTGTGGTCGATTGATTTCTTCTGACATCTGATGAATTACAACCGTTAGTTTGTATGTTGGTATTTTTTATATGTAATTTTTATATGTAATTTTTTTTATACGTATTTTTTATATATGCAATTATCGTAAAATTAATTAATTTGAATTATTACGACACATTAAGTTACTTTTTCGGCAATGTTTGAACACATAAAATTAATTAAAACTTAAGTGTTAAGAATATTATAATTTTATATTCAGGCGCATTTAAAGTAATTTAAAATAACTTTGTATAGTCTGAATACAAAATTATAATATTTTTAACATTTAAATTTTAATTAATTGTATTCCCATCTCTACTATAATGGCCATTTTATAGCCTGAAAAGCGGGGCAAAAGTGGCGTCTGATTCCCTCTTTTACTTTATTCCCGCATAATGCGGAAATAAAGTAAATTAGCGGGAATAAAGTAACATAGTCAAATTTTTTACGTTTATGGTGAATTAGGTTAAAACTAACAAAATTATAACACATAAATACAAAATAACTTTTCAGATCTTACATATATACATGTAACACGGGACTAAAGTCGATCATTCCTTTGGGTGATCACTGCCCGAACGAGCGTAGCGAAGCGAGAACTCACCCCCGGGAATAATCTGCGACTTTAGTCCCTTGTTACATAATGTACTATTATCTGTTCAAACATTCCCGAAAAAGTAACTTAATGCGTGGTAACAATTAAAATTAATTAATTTTACGATAATTGCACATATGCGTTGCAAAATCAACATCATTCATGTAGTTAATTTTCAAAATTTTAATTCTTCCATTCACGAGACAATGTCTTATCGAAAACTGATTATCTTCATTTTGACGAGGTAAATACTCAACAATACACAGAACATACTATCAAATTTTAATTAACCCTCTTGTCAATCTTTTGCTGACACATTGAATAAATGATATTACCTGTCATGCGACATAGACGCTGAAATCATACGGAGGTCTTAAAATCAAATTCTCGCAACAACTTTCTATTAATCTTTTAATCTTGACACCCAAACACGCGAACTGTTTCGTGTTCGCAGTACACGCTTTTGCGGACGGCCACGTCCCACCCCTTCTAGCGAAGCGCCCGAGATAATGGATTAAAGTGCAAGGAACTGTCGCTCGTTAAAGTTGCATCACGGTGGCGACCACGGAGCCGACGCCCCGTGGGGGGTGACCAGGATACTGGCCGCGGGCTTTAATCGCGAACCGTAGATGTAGCGAGAGCTCGAACGAAGAAGCAACGTTCGCCCGCGAGCTACGAGCTCTTTATTCGTCAAATTATTTATAGGTATAGAGTGGTAGATAGGTAACATACATATTGTTATAGTAATTGAAATTAAAATAAGGTAAAAGTACCGATTGCTAAACAGATTCCAATGGATATAACAGATTTTTAACATTCTTGTTTATATAAAATTGAAAACGTATTTTTTTACGAAAAAAATTGTTTTCATCAAATATTTATTTAATAATTGCAATTCATACGTAATTTTACTTGTTAAATTATTAAACACAACATATCCGCCGTTGTTAGAATTTAAATTATCGACTCAGGTTTCAACTTTCTTTAGTTGTATTTTAAGGTTTTTGGTCGTCTCATACCAAATAAAATGTATTAATCGATAGCATACGAACACATTTCGAACTTTGTTTTATATATCTACTATTATTATTTGATTTTATTTATTTAATTGACTGTTCCACAATGCGTACATGAATTTCATTTTATGACTTTATTATTGAACAAGAAAAGAGGGAGTTCCATATTTAAGTACACGCTTTATGAGTATGTTCCGATTGTGAAACACTGATATTTATTACATTTTAGAAACGATTTTTTCGTTTCTCTGGCCCAATTTATGTAATAAGTGATTATTTTAACCTAATTCTTAATTCAGAAAATACATATACATCATAATTAAAAGTTTCTCAAAGATTAAAGAAAAAGAAAAAATAACCTATCGAATGTCAAAATAATTAAATTTCTATTGAAAATTTATGCATCTTTTAATTTATCTGTGTTAAATTTTATTTGAATGAATATTTTGAAAAAATAGAAATGAGATCCCAATAAGTGTCTACTTGAGGAATATTGGTGTTGATAATTGTATATTTAAAAAAAATTGTATTGTTCTCCAGAATGTTCTATAATAATTTCAAAATGTTTGTATACAGAATGAATAGCTTTACGAAAACGTAAAATAATATTTATATCGTTTTACTAATAAAATTTCAGTTTTTATTTAATGTTTCCTAATAAGGACATTAAAATGGAACAATCGGGATATACGACATAAGCCATGTTTCATAATAGGGTCATTTAGACGTCACCAGTTTTTTATTAATGCAATTAAATTTAAACATCAAAACAGATTCAGTAAATTGATTCTATTTTCGGAAAGACATGTTTAAGGTATAGCAAAAAGAGTTTTTATCGAAACATGGTTCGCAGCGTAGATTTTATGAAAAAACTGAAACCCTACCCCGAATTCGTTCTATAATCGGTACTTTTACATTAGTAAGACTGTTTTAGAAAATAATCTAATTAGTAGAATGGCATCCCTTCAGGTATTTCAAAATTGGAAGTTTAAGTAATGAAGCATGACAAAAGCTGCACTAATAAGTTCCAACGCAGCAAAAACTAGAATAATTACTGATATTTTTCGTATTACTTTTTAACATGATTGAGAATGTCTATTTTTTAGATTCATCAGAATCCTTTAAAATAAACACAATATACGGTTTATGAATTGAGGAAAATTAGAATTGAATTATTTATTATTATCGAATTTTTCTTTGATAGCATTATTGCGGCACGATTAATACAGAGAGTAACAGTTTATGTGTCTACAAAAATTATGCAAATTGACAGTCCATGTTTCCGTGTTCATTGCCCGCTGAATTATTATTTCAGTACATAAGCTAAACACGAATTGACAAACAAAATTTTCGAGTTTGCGCCAATTTGACTTCATAAAATGTTTACACCCAACACGTAACACGAATCAATCGCTTTTGTTCCAACTGTCCGAATTACGGCATTTTTAAATTTGATCGCCTGAATAAACAATGACACGTGGTTGCTGCAATAGTAGCGCTGCAGCAGTAGCAATGAGCATTGACTCCTGGGATTTCACTATTTTCCCGAGTGTCAGTACATCACTGTATATATACCCTCGAAAAATTTCGAATTTCGCGCCGCGAGCCACTGCATAATTTTTGCGAGCAAGCGATAAAAACTTTTTGCTTGGCGCATAAATAACCGATGAAAGCCTTGGACAGCCAAGGAGCGAAATTGAGCGCAAGAGGCTTGAGTAATAAATTAGTGACTCTAATGAGTTCGAAAGGATCCGCGTGCAAGGGAGGAGGTGTAAATGGTGCAGATGAGCCATCCTTTTCAAAGGGGAAGAAGAAAACGTTCTTCTTTTATGATTTAAGTGAATTTGATGGACTGTATAGAAGAGCAGGGGCTTTATCGAGATAAACAAAATTTAAGTGCTGTTTTCATTTCTGGCCAATCAGCGAGCTGGAAATTTTTCAATAGCCAATCAAATTTCTCAACACCTCGAAAATTTCGCCTTGTACCGAACACTCGATAAGGCCCCAGCTGTATCCCCGCGTCCGTTACGCTAGTATAAATTTATTCTGTAAAACTTTTTACGCCGCTCCAGTAAAGTCCGATCCAGAATTACTTATTTATCAATTGATGTTATCGAGAGGAAGTGGTCGTTCAATTTGCGATGAAATTTTTCCGTATATCAAGTTCATTGTCGTTACTTGAAAATTCTCAGCAGTTTACAAAGTATTACAAGGTGAAAACCACAGAGGTAAGCGTTTTTTTCAGTACTTATAAATATGTGTAATACAAAAAATTCAAATTGATTTTAACGAATATGCACACGTTAATAATCTAAATGAATTTTCACTTCACTGAATTCAAAACCTCTCACACACAAAATTTATCAATCACAAAAAGACGAAAAAATGGATGACACCGAATAAAATCTTGCCAAACACGTGACTGCGCGTACCCCTCGTGTTCAGGAAGCACTTAAGCTCCATCGGAATTCCTCAGCGTCTTTTTGTCGGTACTCTCTCACTTTCTCTTTCTCTCTCTCCTCTCCCTCTTTGTCTCTTTCTTCTCATTCTCTCAGTCTCTCCCTCCCTCTCTCTCTCTCTCTCTCTCTCTCTCTCTCTCTCTCTCCGCCTTCACCCTACCCTACTCCCTCTTTCTGTACCGGCCTTTTGCTCTCGCTGGACAGCCTTTTCGAGAAAAAGTAACAGAGAGTGAGAGGAAAAGGTAGGGGATATACCTGTCCCCTGATTCCACGAGTACAAGAGCGTGCTTTCAAGCTGCAAGAACTGTACTGTCGAGATAGAAGAAAAAGGACGTAAAACAAAACAAAAAAAAACAATAGCACATATGTGGCAATGGTTTAATGTACTAGATTCTAAAGCAGAGCACGCTACGCGCGCCTGCACTCTAACCTATCTTACCTATTGTACTAGCCAATGACATTTTTTGATAACACTCTAAAGTTGGTTCTGTAAGCTTCAATTCAATAGTAATCGCTATCTCCCTTTTACAAGAGGACATGTAGTCTATGAGATTGACAAACAAGGCTCTCGATTTAAAAATAAAAGTATTGTTTTATTGAAATCATTCAGACTATGAAATGTTGTGCTGCAAACACATTAGCAGTAACTTAAAAAGTTAAAATTTAGTTTTCATGTGTTTAAGGGGGTCATACACTTATAGGCCATTGAGGCCAAAATCACCTGAAAAAATATTTTAAAATGTAATTAGTTAAATATATCAATAATACATTATAAGTAGGCACAATTTCTGATAAAATGGCCCAAGATATAATTTGTAGACCAATTTTACTTAGAGATATTGCATTGCCAAGATTTTGGCCTTGTTGTAACTTTCTGACACCACTGCTCGATGGATTTTCACGGGGATTAAGTAATTTTTTAAATTAAAAAACAACTTTTAATTGAAAAGTTAAATAAAAAAAAATTTGATTTTTTGGCAATTTTTAGGTCTATGACCCCCATAAGTAATTGTCAACATTTGGTTATGTTTAGAATAAAATATTTATAATTTTAATAAGTTATTTAAAAAGAACCTTATAAATATGAATAACTACGCATAAATTGTGAATAATAAATTATATAGACCCATAAGAATGGGAAAATATTAATGACTACTCAAGTCGTTATGCTTATCTCAAATGATTCTCACTATGGATTCAAAAAATTATATCTAATTGAAAATTCAAATCTTATAGATTGTATCTATGAAATGTACATATTTAAAATTTATACATGAGCAACATGGTCATCATCAAAATATAATCAAGCGAGCGTTAGCGAGCGAGGTATCTGTTGCTAGTAATAATTATTGGATATCAAAATAGAATTGAAGTATTATAATATTTACTTATACAAATTTGTGGTGACACCTTTCGGAAAATATAACTATTACCGATACAATTGCTTAAACTTTGAACATGCAGTAATCTTCATTATCAGCCTCACTAATGAAATTTTAGAGAAGAGGTTTTGTTTCCTAAGATCGTGGCTACATTCATACGTCAACTGCAGAACGTGGATAAGCGGGAGAGATGGATCATGCTCGATTCTCATTAGCGGGTCTTTCTTCGGTTTAAGAAAAGGACCCCGCACCATTAACATTGGAAAAGTGACTGAGGTGAAATAGCTTAAAAATTTGGTGACAGGTAGTTTAAGACTTTCTAAACAAAAAATGTCTTATGAACTAGGGGTCTGCATGCCCGAAAAAAAAAAGTTACGGATACCTGAAGTTTGAGAAAAATGATCTATGCTTGACCTATAAATGAATACTTATGTATACATATTGTAACACACACGCACACGCATACGTTGTGTGTGTGTGTGTGTGTGTGTGTGTGTGTGTGTGTGTGTGTGTGTGTGTGTATTAATATAGATATATGTATATTAAGGCGGTCTTATACCTAATGGCTCCTGGGGCCAAAATTACCTGAAAAAATAAATTAAAATATAATTACTATAAAATAAAGTATATGTATCACTAATATAACTTATTTCTAATACAAAATCCCAAGAGATAGGTTTCTTAATCCACTTTATGCAGAATTATGTTATTTTAGAAAAATCAACTGGTGAGCAAGTTTTCTTGGCAATCACTCGATGGATTTTAACGAGAGAAGTCGCAAATTACTTGGAAAACATGCACCTATAGCATGAAGCTCTGGAATTAAAATATATCGAGACTAAGTATTTTTTTAATTGAAAAACGATAAAAATTCATAAAAATTGATAAAATTAAGACAAAAAGTAGTTTTTTCAATTAAAAAAATATTTAGTCACGATATTTTTTAATTCTAGAGCTTCATGCTATATACCTATTTTAAACGTGGTTTATGGAGCCATTTTTTCTATATATATAAAGGTTTATGAAGCCCTTTAAGTTTATGGAGCCCACCTTATATATCAGGGTTTATGGCGTCCGACATAGAGTTTCGGTACCCAGAGAGGGATTATTTCTTTAGTCCCTTGCATATGAGAACTCTGGGCGTAGGTACTAATATACAGTGTTGAGCTCCATAAACCCTCGGACTGTAACGAATATATATATATGATTATGAATTATATATACTATATAGTATAATTATAATAAATATTATATAATAATAATATATTAATATATATATATCTATCTTAATATATGTGTACAATGTATGCGTGTGCGTGTGTGTTACAATATGTATATATATTCAGTTATAAGTCAAGCATGGACCATTTTTCTCGAACTTCAGGTATCCGTAACTTTTTTTTCGGGCATCCAGACCCCTAGTTCGTAAGACATTTTTTGTTTAGGAAGTCTTGAACTACCTGTGACCAAATTTTTAAGCGATTTCACCTCAGTCACTTTTCCAATGTTAATGGTGCGGGGTCCTTTCGGTGATCTCAAAATGTACTTGGACGAGAGCGTGGACAAAAACAAGAGATCATCCGAGACAAATTTTCCAAATATCTTAAAAGTTAACGAAATCGATCAATTTTAGTTTAATCAATTTCCAAGATATTTTGCGATTATTGTACTATTATTTGCTTAAATCACGACAAATACAAGACCCTTTTTAGATCACTTAAAAAACCAAATTTAGAAAGAACTTTTTTGATGAGAGTTAGTCACAAAGGTTTCTATTATAACATCTTTTTTTTTTATTAATAAATCAAGTAAAATCCGAATAAATTATCACATTATTTTATATTCTTTAAATATTGTATTTAAGGCGTTGTGTTTATCGGTCGAAAGGTAGTCGTAAGGGTTTCTATTATAACATCTTTTTTATTCTTTCTAATAAAAATTATGAATTAAGAAAATTGTGGTGGATGCCTACACGAGGACGTGTGTGATGCACAAATATGTTGATTGTATTAAATCGGTAAACCCGAATATATTTTATAATAAATATTTTAATAGTAATGAAGTTCATTTTTATAGTTTTTTGTAATACTAACTAAGTAAGTAGTTTTAGAAGACACGTTTTTTATTCTTACAACAAATTCAGCACGAGTTACGACAAATTAGTACATTTCGACACGGGTGCGGAAGGTGATTATTTAGCTCATGTGATATTTTTCGCACGAGTGAAGCGAGTGATAAAGCGAGGGAGCGGGTAATGGAATTGGGAGTAGAGGTCTAAGTTTTTGAAATTTTGGCGTTTCTGGAGCTTGAACTTCGAATTCCACCCTCCTCTGAAGTGTTGAATTTTTTAGTATTGGATTGGATATAGTTGGTCTCTGGATTACTATTTCTTGTAATTCCATTTCTTCATTAACTGGTTTCCTTATGTTTTGAGTCGTATTCTTTTTGTTTAATACTACTAATAAATGTGTCACTGAACTGAAAAGAGCTTCTAGTAACTTCACTGACCATCCAAATAATGCATGTAGGGCACATATTCGTATCATTAACTCGGTCATCATTTCAATAAATTGACATATTACTAACGTCATTATGATCCCAGAACTTATCATTCCACATTCCTCGTATTTCTGAACTATTTTTTTCCAAGTGTTTTCGGCGATATTTAATAGTGTATTTTCTGTAAGTAGATTTTTCATAATATTGTTTTTAACAGAACTGAAACTCTGTGTGATACGTGTTATCGTATTGATAACTGCTTTTTTTTCAAGTGGGAAAAGTAGTCTCTCTTCGAATTTTTCTAGATCTTATTGAGAGTATATTTCGCTGGTAGCCAGTGAGTTTAGTTTTTCTGGTTCCCAATCTTTTGAGATTCGTGATTTGAAAGTTGTAATGTTTTTCTCTACTCTTCTTGGTTTCGGTAACAAATTTACCCAACTTCCATCTATTTTGTAATAAGAAGGAATGATAGTGTCATAGTCAACTGGTGTTCCTGTTTTTACCAATATGTGTGTTTTTGGTATGAGAAACCATGTTGTATTTCCTGCTATAACTGGAAGTTCCTCATAACATTTTTTGGTGTGGTGTATTTTTACTTTTGTAGGCGTACATTTAATTATATGTACTGCTTCTTCTGCAAGCTTGGCGCGGTAACCTGATTTCTTCATTATATTATAGGCGAATTCGTCTGGGGAGTTGGGTGCTAAGGATAGGGAATTTTAGATTTCTCTCCTTTCTACTTCGTACATTTTTGTTAACATATTTAAATATATACTTCTGAATTGCATTCTAAAATGTTTTTCTACGTGTATGAATTATGCATTAGTATATGAAAAAATATTTATGTTGACAAAGTCTCTTTCTTGTCTGATATCATTATCAAACAAAACATTATTTTCTTTTTCATAAATAAACAATTTAGGATGTTCGGTTTTCATTATGATTTGGTCGCAAAATTTCCACTGCTGTTAGTAAAAAAGATAAATCGAAGGTATTTACAGTATAGATAAGTTCATTATTTCGGGATAAAGTTTTTATTACAGTACCACTGTATAAAATATCATATTTATTAGTAAGGTAATTTTCGTCTGAAAAATGTGTCCAAAATATATAATCTACTTTTATATCTATGCAATGTTCATCTAAGAATTTGCAAACTGTTCCCGAGCTTAAATGTATATTCTTCTAGGAGTGTGACTTTAATAAGGCTTTGAACAAAAACGTTATCCCAACTTCCGAAATCATCGGCGTAAGTATAGCTCCTGTGCAACTATTTCCATCAATCTTTCTAGTAAAATTTATTCCTATTGTTTTTGTTTCGTTTACCTTGATATTTGCTATTGTGTGTATTATTATACTTAAATATTATATAATTGCGCGATAACTCAATTGTGTGGATGATTTATGCTTATTTTATAACACTATTAATTTAGGTCAAGATGATTTTGACGAGAAGTCGAGATCATCTTTTTAAACAAATTAAATAAACATTTTGACGTAAGCCGTTCCATTTCAAATTAAAAATGAGGGGTTGCAGTCAGTGCGCCGATATTGTAAGGTAGTCTGGCGCCTGCGCACTAGAGCTCTTCGCTGATTGGGCGCTCGGTAGGCGGCCGAAAAGTACGAGTAGTACTACTGTAGCGCGCGCGTTCAAACAGCGAGCGGAGGACTTGGCGCGTGACACGAGGTCCACACATATAACGGAGTTACGTAGGTGCGCGGTACCAAGCAGGACGAGAATTAAAATCATTTCTAAACCCAAGTAGGCGGGGGACGCAAGGTCCACGAATATTAGGAAATTACGTAAAAGTGCTACAATAAGCAAAACAATTATTTAAATAATTTTTAAACCAAAGTAGCCGGGGGAAACAAGGTCCACGCATATTAGGAAATTACATAAAAGTGCAACAATAAGCAAAACAATTATTTAAATAATTTTTAAACCAAAGTAGCCGGGAGAAACAAGGTCCACGCATATTAGGGAATAACATAGGAGTGCTACGATAAGGAAAACAATGATTTAAATAATTTCTAAACTCAAGTAGTCGGGGGAAACGATGTCCCCGCATTAGAAAATTACATAAAAGTGGTACAAAATAAGCAAAACAATTATTTAAATAATTTTTAAACCAAAGTAGCCGGGAGAAACAAGGTCCACGCATATTAGGGAATAACATAGGAGTGCTACGATAAGCAAAACAATGATTTAAATAATTTCTAAACTCAAGTAGTCGGGGAAAACGATGTCCCCGCATTAGAAAATTACATAAAAGTGGTACAAAATAAGCAAAACAATTATTTAAATAATTTTTAAACCAAAGTAGCCGGGAGAAACAAGGTCCACGCATATTAGGGAATAACATAGGAGTGCTACGATAAGCAAAACAATGATTTAAATAATTTCTAAACTCAAGTAGTCGGGGGAAACGATGTCCCCGCATTAGAAAATTACATAAAAGTGGTACAAAATAAGCAAAACAATTATTTAAATAATTTTTAAACCAAAGTAGCCGGGGGAAACAAGGTCCACACATATTAGGAAATTACATAAAAGTGCAACAATAAGCAAAACAATTATTTAAATAATTTTTAAACCAAAGTAGCCGGGGGAAACAAGGTCCACACAAATTAGGAAATTACATAAAAGTGCAACAATAAGCAAAACAATTATTTAAATAATTTTTAAACCAAAGTAGCCGGGTGAAACAAGGTCCACGCATATTAGAAAATTACATAAAAGTGCTACAATAAGCAAAACAATTATTTAAATAATTTTTAAACCAAAGTAGCCGGGGGCAACAAAGTCCAGGCATATTAGGGAATAACATAGGAGTGCTACGATAAGCAAAACAATGATTTAAATAATTTCTAAACTCAAGTAGTCGGGGGAAACGATGTCCCCGCATATTAGAAAATTACATAAAAGTGCGACAATAAGCAAAACAATTATTGAAATAATTTCTAAACCAAAGTAGGCGGAGGATACGGGGTCCACGCATATTAAGGAACAACGTAGATGTTCAACAAAAAGCAAAAAAACGTATTTAATTAATTTTTAAACCACAGTTAGCGGGGGATACGAAGTCCACGCATATTAGTAAAGAACGTAAAAGTGCACCAATAAGGAAAACAATTATTTAAATAATTTCTAAACCCAAGTAGCGGGGTGATAGCGGCTTGCTTTTGTTTGACGCGCGGTCACGCGCCATGAGAGGGAGAGAGACAGCGAGAATTATAAATTATTTAAGGGGGTTCATCCAACCAGGACCGTATCAAGAATCAATGTCACCCCGCACCGCGCGCACAGGCTTGCTCGCATGGGGCCCCCCACTCTTGTAGTCAGAGCGCGTGTTTATACGGGACTGACACTTACACATAGTTTCGTGCCGTTTGTGAGCGTGCACACAGAGCGGCGCTCGTCTGTGCGTTCCCCCACCGCTCCAGCGTCGTCTACACGCGCTGCCGTACACCTAAAATTCCATACTTTCAACTACAATATCTTAAAAACGGTGAAGCTAGGATCTCTGAACTTGTAATATGATATTCTAATTATTGATCTTAATAACATATTAGTTTTTCAGACAAACGGTAAATATATCTTTGAAGTTATAGACTGAATCGATCTTTCGCGCGTGTGCGTCCCATAAGACGCCGTGTTAAAATGCTCAAATTTGACAATTAATATCTCGGTAACGGTGAAGCTAGGCTCTTTTTTGTGAGGATATCATATAGATAATGATGTCAGGTACATGTGAAAAAAGTTTCAAAGACTTCCTAAATAAACTGAAAATTGGATGAACCCCCTTAAATAATCGCATTGCAGGTCAACTCAATTCTCTTAAATGCGTGGATCTCGTATACCCCGCCTATGGGTTAAAAAATTAATTAAATACTTTTTTTTCTTATTGTTAAACATTACGTTGTTCCCTAATATGCGTGAAAACCGTATCCCCCGACTACTTTGGTTTATAAATTATTTAAATAATTGTTTTGCTTATTGTAGCACTTTTATGTAATTTTCTAATATGCGTGGACCTTGTTTCACCCGGCTACTTTGGTTTAAAAATTATTTAAATAATTGTTTTGCTTATTTTTGCACTTTTATGTAATTTCCTAATTTGTGTGGACCTTGTTTCCCCCGGCTACTTTGGTTTAAAAATTATTTAAATAATTGTTTTGCTTATTGTTGCACTTTTATGTAATTTCCTAATATGTGTGGACCTTGTTTCCCCTGGCTACTTTGGTTTAAAAATTATTTAAATAATTGTTTTGCTTATTTTGTACCACTTTTATGTAATTTTCTAATGCGGGGGCACCGTTTCCCCCGACTACTTGAGTTTAGAAATTATTTAAATCATTGTTTTGCTTATCGTAGCACTCCTATGTTATTCCCTAATATGCGTGGACCTTGTTTCTCCCGGCTACTTTGGTTTAAAAATTATTTAAATAATTGTTTTGCTTATTGTTGCACTTTTATGTAATTTCCTAATAGGCGTGGACCTTGTTTCCCCCGGCTACTTTGGTTTAAAAATTATTTAAATAATTGTTTTGCTTATTGTAGCACTTTTACGTAATTTCCTAATATTCGTGGACCTTGCGTCCCCCGCCTACTTGGGTTTAGAAATGATTTTAATTCTCGTCTTGCTTAGTACCGCGCACCTACGTAACTCCGTTATATGTGTGGACCTCGTGTCACGCGCCAAGTCCTCCGCTCGCTGTTTGAACGCGCGCGCTACAGTAGTACCACTCGTACTTTTCGGCCGCCTACCGAGCGCCCAATCAGCGAAGAGCTCTAGTGCGCAGGCGACAGACTACCTTACAATATCGGCGCACTGGTTGCAGTACGAGGCAAAGGTGAGCTAGCACGAGCCGAAGGCGAGTGCGTTTGCAAACCGAAGACGAGTACTGACCACATGAGGTCAAAAAACTTACTTAGCCCTTGGTGCACACCATATTTTTTGTACCGCAAGTATAGATTTTTGCGTTTTTTTAAAATATCGATGATTTTCTTAAACAATCTTGAAAACTCCATTCAAAAATGATGGCGGGCGCTTTTCGATTTTTTACCGCCCGCTACGGCGAGCAGCGGGCGCTTTTCATTTTTTACCGCCCGCTGGTCGATAAGCGGTCGCTTACGGCTCTATTAATAGGTTCAAAAAATGCGAAAATCATGCTTGCGGTACAAAAACAAAATTACGATGCGCATATGCTTTCGCGCGTGAAGTTTGTGGCTCGCTACGTCACGCGGTTGCGTTGTCGAAATTCTGTGTCGTTTAAATTCGCAATCACATAATTTTGTGGGTCAGGGAATTACTGATAGGAATATGAATATCAAATTTAATTTTTAGAATACGTCACGGAAGTAACACTATACAAGTTTGAACTAACTAGTTCATTATTGAAATTGATCTTTGATTTTCGTTGACTATAGTTCAAATTTGCAAAGTTATATAGAATAAGTAAACAGCATACCGACGTAGAAAAGGTGCACGTATTTGCGTTTATTATTTTTCTTCCTTTACAAATTCCTTTTTCTTATCTTTTACGAAAGCAACATAATTTCTGGCCGCAGAAAGAGAGGCTTGTAACTCAACATTTTTTGCACGTCGAAATAATGTAAAAATTTTAGCTCTCGGAGCGTAAAAACTTGCTCTTCCACACCCACGCGCTCAGTCACGAAGATTTCGCGAAATATCCTTGGGTAACGTATAAAGTTTAAATCTTACCACTCGGTAAAATCGCTCTAAGGAAAACGAGAGGGGATCAGTATTTTTCCTCTAAAAAATTTCTCACTCTCTCTCTCTCTCTCTCTCTCTTTCTTTCTTCCACGCGGCCGAGTATGAGAGAGAGGAAAGAGGGAGAGAGGGAGAGCTCTTGCATTTGCGTATAAGGTTCGCTCGTAAAGTTCAACGGCAATCGCGCGGGCGCGAGCTGCATGTGCTTATAGTGCGAGCGCAAAGAAATGAAATGTCGCGCGAAATGCGAAAGTTCACTATGTGTAATTTGAAAATTTTTCAAGATTACGCGGCGAATTTTTCACTTCCTCTAGCTGAATTAACAAGAAGAGCGATCCTTTTGTGGCATGCACGAGAACGTAATGCGACCCTTTTATCGTCGTAAACTTTTTGAATAGTTGATGAAAGTCAAATTGATGGAGCTCTAAAAGTTGAAAGGCTTCTTTGCATTGTGCACGGTTAGCTGGTGTATCAACATTTAAAGGAAGTTGTTAAAATAAAAGTTTAGAAATAATGGTAAATTAGAATGTAATTTACGACGGCAACAACTATTTTAGTAGTACACGTGTTGTAATCATTAACAATTTCTTATCTCTGTTATCGTTTTTAATTTCGCATTATGAACTTTATACTATCAAGTTCGAAATAGATGAACAACTAAAATAAAGAATTCAATTTCGCGCAATTCAAATCAAATAAACATTTAGAATTAAAAGATTTTCAAATACTTCAGAGAAATACAAAACTTCTCGAAATATGCACGTTTCCAAAAGTAAAACACGAATACACGTCTACATTTAGCGCCCTACACCCGAAAAAATACTCTGTCATAATTATTTTTTGCCCATAAATTTAACCGTGTAATTAAACGCACCCAGACGTTATGTCCAATGTATTTCACTAGAAATTGCTCTACTCAGTCGGTATATATGCGTACGCCGAATCGCGTGAAATACCTCCACAGTTTAAAACATTCAGAAACTGCACACGGATTTCGCGTGGGGAAGGACAAGAACTGTGACCATTCAGTAAAAAGTACCTGAAAATATCTCCGATCAGTCAAAGTGGTACTGCTGGTAAAACGGGCGGCAATTTTCATATGAAAGAATGTGGATTTCCTCAGCGTGTAGTGAGTTACATTTTGTTACGGAGTATCATCTCGATTTATTTGATGTATTTACGTCTAGTTAAAATATTCGATAATGACTTATTAGCTCTGTTACAACACCCTGAAAACAACGTGTTACTGCCGGTGTATCATATCGATTATTTCCACATCAACCAGTTAGAAATCTCGTGGGATTTTAATTATTGATTATTTTAAAAGGAACTCAAGGAATTTCGAAAGTCTAACGCTTTATTTATTGGTAGAATGAAACGAATGTACGTCATCCGAAATCAAACGGAATAGAACAAATTTGAAGCTCAAAAGAGAAAAGACATCAGCTTTACAAAAGGAGAATCAAATCTCCGATTTTTCTATTTAGAATAACTTTATGATGATAAAATATTTCGACACGAAACTCTTTCTAAAATGGATGCCATTAGTATGCTCTCACTATGGGCAAGCGGTTCCCACTTCTCCAGTCGCTTTCCCCATCCGCCACGTCAAGCCACGCGAACATAGACACGTTGGCTTCGAGGAGCCGTTCGATTTTAATGTTTTGTTTACGTGGTAACCTTACCCATCGTGGTTATGTAACCTTGCAAATTCATTTTTTTATTTTTCTTTTATAATAATAAATTTAGTACTATTAAAAAGATAAATTTAACAGAATGATTTATAATTTTAAATTATTCTACAAGTCGTAAGTCCCGAAAAATCGAGGAATATACTTTTATAATTAATTGATAATCAATAGTTGAAATATATTACCTTTACTCTGGGTGCAGGCTCTCGTGAATAATAAACTCATGATTAATTAGATGCACTCTTTATTGAGTGATATAAGTTTTACAAATAAGATAATTTGATTCGTAAAGTATCTTTAACTGAATAAGATATGTAAGATATGCGTCCGTTGCGCGGGTGATTATACTGATAATTTATTGATTTTATTGATATAAGAATTTTCACGTAAATTGCTATAGGCGTGTATTGGCCTGTACAAATAATCACTATTTCTATTGTCGGCCGGAGTGGTACGGAGCCCGCGATCTGTGCGCGAATAACTGACATGTGTGGTGAAAGTCTTCGTTTTTATTAAGCGATTAAATTAAGTTAAAGATGATTTTGACGCTGGATCAAAATCATCTTTTTTAAACAAATTTAGTAAACATTTTGACGTAAATCGTTCAATTTCGAAGTTGAGAAATGCTGAGTGCGTAAAATTACGACACGCGTATTCTTTCGCGAAGTTGATGGCTCGCTACGTCACGCTGTGCGTTGTCGAAATGCTGCGTCGTTAAATTCGCAATCACATAATTTTGTAGGTCAAGAAATTACTGATGAGAATATGAATATCAAATGTAATTTAAGGATACATCACGAACAAAGTTAACCTCAACCGCAGACGCCAGCTGGGGTTAAGGTCGATTAGTTGATATACATACGTAATCAAATTACATATTGCGTCAGCATATTAAAAATATTTATGAGTATCCAATTTCAACTAATTTTTATTCTTTTAATTAAATAATTTAAAAATACTTTTTCAAAAAATATCCAAATGTAAGCTAGCTTCATTTCGCGAAATAAAATTTAATTTTTATAAATTAAAATTTAGAAATGTAAATTAAAAATTAATGTCTTTAAAAAATAAGTTGGGATTAAGAGGAAGGCAAGGAAGACAATAAGAAGTGCATAGTAAGTATTGTTACGAGTGAATACCCGACCCAGTATGTAGCTCGAGGAATGAGGCGCGTAGCAGCGTTTCGACACGCACAGGTCGCGGAGCATCGACGAAGCCAAAGCGCTGACGCCCTGGCGAGATGTCTGCAACAATACCGCCTTAGTACGGAAGCTATGAGGAAATCAATCGGACGATCAACCGAAAATGCTGGCAATCTGTATCAGCGGTTGCAGCAGGATTAGCTTCCACCTATCGACAGGACGAGGAAGGGAGATCCGACCGGTCGGAGTTAAATACGACCGGACGACGGAGGAACACTAGAGTAGAGAGCACCACGGACAGCACCAGGAAACACGAGCCCACGAGAAGAAGTCAGCCGCATCGCGAAAGTATAGCCCATTTATATATATCTCTCTCACTCTCGTTCTCGGGAAAATAATAATAAACGCATCATATATATATATATATATATATATATATATATATATATATATATATATATATATATATATATATATATATATATATATATATATATATATATATATATATATATATATATATATATATATATATATATACACGCTTGTATTTCATTGCACCGTTTCATTATTGGAACGGCTCGGAAAACTAGTCATGTTGTTATTATTAAAATGCATATTAACAAAAGAAAATGTTCAAAAGATTTACCAAGAAATCCGGATCACACGCCGAGGTGACCCATGCCTCAGTCGCGGCGGACGCACTTCAGCGCGCTCTAAATACTACGCAGGTCGCGTACGATCTTCTATTAATAAACATCATCGAACACGCGTTAGATCAATTAAAACACGCATTCGCAATCGGGGAAGGTGTGCTCGATTCCGATGAACTAAATCTAGCCAGAACATACATAGAAGCACTGGAGAAGCTACAACACGAAGTGAAAGCTAAAACGAACAAACCACATAGTAGTCTATCTATTGACGATCTGTTACTCAAGGAGGAGGCAGGTGTATATACGGCCGATATCGCCTCTCAGCCACAAGTGGCACCCCCAGGAGAGGATCAAAAACGACCCGGCAGCTATCCACCGTCAACCCAAGCATCCAGGGGGCCATCACATTCACCTGCCTGAGATAGTGCCCACTTCGCACCCCCGCCACCCAGTGCGCTACGAGAAGAAAAGGAACACGAAACAAATCTCCTATTCAACTTCCAATCTCAAGGTGAACACACCACTCAACTCTATCGCACATACGGATTTGGCGAGAGCATGCCACACAACCACGCCGCTGGTTACCGGCAAGAGTTTCCGCCACAAGGGACGCCAGGTAATACCTACATCGGACAACCCGACTTGCCAATTTATCCACCTCAAAGTGCGTCAGAACAGTTTTATAACCAGCAAGGAGGTAGGGGCTCGACCTGCACCTTTTCGATTCCTCAAGCGATAAATATGATCCCTCAGTTCGAAGGCGAACCAGAAAGGGTTACGCTTTTCTGCAGAATAATAGGAGGACTTCAGAAAGAACTTGGACCTGGAAAAGAGGAGTGGCTAAAAAGTTATGTATATGTCTAAGATTAAAAGGTCAAGCGGTCAAGGATTTTTTGCCGTGCATAGATAGGTTCAGCTCGCTCGAACAACTGCTATTACTGAAAAATACAGCTACGATGAAGACATGGACCAAGTACAGTATCAATTAAAAACTATAAAGCAAGCTCCGTCAGAGAAGGTTACGGATTATGGACAGCGAGTGATGATCCTTCTAAGTAAGTTACAATGATCATACAGCAATAATAACTCGTTTATTGCTGTGGAAAGATTCTGCTATCAACAACAGAGAGAGCAAGAAGCCCTAAAACAATTTTGGTATGGGTTGAGGCCGGATATACAATACCTCGTCGGCATTCGACAACCACGAAGTCTAGAAGAGGCCATAAGAGAGGCCAAACGCATAGAAAAAGAGACGAGCATACGTTTTAATGTAGATAAAAATCGAAGCCCATACATGGAAACGGCGGCAATTAGGCTCCCACCAAGTTATATTGCAACTATTGCAAAAGACTCAAAAGAAGTTGACAGTGATTACAGCGATGTAGAGGTGAATTACAGTATTTCTGAATGTGTATCGAGTGTTAATAGTGAGTATCAACAATCAACGAGTGAAGAGGATTATTTTAAAGGTTTCGGTAAGCAGGACTTACGTGGAAATCGAGAAGATATTGACCTTTTAAGAAAGCTCGTGAAAAAATTCGAAAATAAAGTGTATAAAAATAACCTTAATTTTTTACTAAATAAGCGGAGAAATTTCAGAAAAAAATTATGCGTTTAAATACAAGACTCGAAAAGGTAAACTCTGCTATAAACAAATTAAAAAAAACCCCTTCCGCGTAAATGTAAGCAGTAATTTAACACCATAATGCCAGCGCCAAACGCAGACGAGGAAGCTATAAAAATTGGTGATGGTGTAGATATACAGTCCGGTTTACATCAGGAAAGTGCGCGTGTTCCCAGACATAGTGGCCAAATAGAACGATTATTTCAAGCGCGTCGATGCCGTAATTTTCCGATTTTTATTTGGCCGCACTTTATGAACACAATTGTAAAATTCTTGGTTTGGCGGGATCATTATCGTGTGTACCAATGGTGTCGAGCAACGGTGGTGCAAAACTTATACCGTGTGAACTTCGAAACCTTGTCTTGGTCTCGAAAGGGTCAAGGCATCTCTGTGAAACACGAACATAACACACCTATGTATTGCGTGTTCTCTTTTTTCGAAAATCAGTGGGCTCTTATATATAAAAACAAGATGAGGAAGCAAGAAAAGCGTGCTCGCATTCGATTTCTCTATGATTAAAAGGTAAGAAATAAAAACGTTATATATAATTTATAATAATAATTATTTTATAATATATATAAATTTTTGTTGCAGTGTGTATGATACACATTTTAAAAATTTTGTGTACATGTAATTGTACAAGAAACCGTTATGACTATTTCACAGCCGCTAAAGCCATTAAGTCGCTGTGGATGTTGTCAAGAGGTAGTCATAATGGTTTCTACTACATCTTTTCTTTTTATTCTTTCTAATTAAAATTATGAATTAAGAAATGATGACAGTGTTTTACAAAAGAATGTAAAAAAAATGTTATAATTTCTTAATTCATAATTTTAATTAGAAAGAATAAAAATGCTAACCATGTATTCATGAATCGTGTTCATCTCTCTCTCTCTCTCTCTCTCTCTCTCTCTCTCTCTCTCTCTCTCTCTCTCTCTCTCTCTCTCTCTCTCTCTCTCTCTCTCTCTCTCTCTCTCTCTCTCTCTCTCTCTCTCTCTCTCTCTCTCTCTCTCTCTCTCTCTCTCTCTCTCTCTCTCTCTCTCTCTCTCTCTCTCTCTCTCTCTCTCTCTCTCTCTCTCTCTCTCTCTCTCTCTCTCTCTCTCTCCCTCACACACACACACACACACACACACACTCACACACGTTTCCGTCCATTAAAAATGATTTGCTGAGTAGTGGAGAGCTATAATAATGTGCAGCTGCAACTCGATGTACTTGACATTTTCTCATTAATCAGCAAAATTCCACAGTGTCGTACGATTAAATAAAAGAGAAAAACAATTTCAACTTCCTTCTCTCCAGACTTTTCTTGAGAAAAAATTTTTTTCATATGTAATTTAATAGTCAAAATAATGTGGGTGAGATCATCCGTGGCAAAGACGAACAGTCAACCAGCTGTCAGTCGCGAATATTGTCTTGTTGCGTGAACATCTCCGTCACAGAGTATCATGAGTGTATTGTGCGGATTCTGAAGTGTGTTGTGTGTCTCTCTTGTGTCCTATACAAATGTTGTGTGCGCGAAAGTTATGTAGATAGTGGTTCAATGCAGAAATTCGGGGTGTACAGTTCCACGAGAGTGTGTCGCGGAAGTGTGATCTATGATGAAAGTGGTCTTATGAGATGTTCATGAGGTTATTTCATTTTTTTCAAACCGTGTGTGCGTGATTAGATACTGCGCGTGGGGTGTTGCCCGCTCACTGCACAGTACAGAGGGAGTATACACAAAAGTTATAATATACTCTCTCTCTCTCTGTTTCACACACTCGTGTGCGTTGCGTTTATGCAGAAACGCACGCGCGCACACACGCACTATATATATATATATATATATATATATATATATATATATATATATATATATATATTATAATTTAAACGTCGGCCTTTCGGTGAGTAGTAGAGAAAGGCTTCCGCAAAAGTTGTAATAATGTGTGTGTGTGTCTGTGTTTATGTTTGTGTGTACATGTGTGCTGTAGGTGTACGTGAACGTGTTAGATCGGCGAGGCACGTTCGCAGGATAATATTATGCTGATGCAGCTTTCTTTCGCTCTCGCGTCTGTCCCCGCGCTATGCGCCGTCAGCATCCCGAACTTTGACCCCCGGCTGGCGCCTGCTGTCAAGATCAGGTTTGTTGTGACGGCCCATAGCGCGGGATATACTACTAGTGTGTGTAGTTAATTTAAAAATGCTACCAGATAGTGGAGTTCTGGAGTTGAGTGTAGTCGAGGAAGCTGCGGAGGGTGCTGCGGAGGGTGCGGAAGCAAATACCCCATTAGAAAATGCTTCGCAACCTATTGATCCGGCCTTTGAAAGACTTATGACAATTAGAAGAGTGCGTCACTTCCCGATCTCGTTCGCGGCAAATATAGTTTTTAATTTTGGCGTAGTGAGGTTTTTAATGTGGCCCACACATTTCCGATTATATAGTTGGGCTGTGATGTCCCTTGAAGCAGCACTGAACATGTACAGTGTGACAAGGCGGGATTTTATATGGAGAACAGCAGACTCCAATTACATAAAAGTGGGTGTTAATATGAGAGAACCGCAGTTTGTTATAATATATTACGCCGACAGGATTTGGACGATGATCTACAAAAACAGCATACGTGGGGAGGAACATCTTGGGCGCATGCGTTTCATATACTAGGTAAGCTTAAATAAATATTAAATTACAAATCTCTCTCTGTCACATACGGAGTCGCAGAGCCTTTCGCACCTATACCCAGGAGTCAAGTCTTAAGCATTTGAAGGCATTACAGTAATGAGTAGTGTGATAAGAATATACGTTGTTTTTAATTTTTTAATTTTTAATTTTTAATTTTTATAATTTCTAAGTGTTTTATCTTATTGTATATTTATGATCTAGTATAAGAATCATTGAAATTGTAAGCTCGCCGGAGTTACTTGCGTGACATGCGTTATATTATACTACATAACATGTTATAATTATATTTATTGTTAGCTCGTAATTAAACTATAAAATTTTATTGTAAATGTTACTGCACTGTTCGGCCTTGTCTTGATGAAATAAAACGCTATCAATCAATCTGTCTCTCCTCTCTACGAACCCATACGACGCCGCACAACCATTCGCACCTATAGCTGGAGCTAAGTACGGCTTCGCCCCGGCCGCCCTGTACTCCGCCATACTACGTTTCTCTCTCTCCCTCTCTGCCGCACTCTCCACAGCGCGTCGTCAGTCTCTCTACAATATTCTACTAGTATGAACTCTCTCTCTCCATCATACATCGTCAGTCTCTCTCCGCAATATGCTTGCTGGTGTGTGTGATGGAATATACTGATACAGCGATATGGTTGTCGCCAGATCTCTCTCTCTTTCTCTCTTTCTCTCTAGAATATATGTGTGAGTGTGTGCGTGTGCGTCTCCCTCTCTATCTCTCTCATTCTGTTTCTGTAGATCATTTTTCTTACATTTACACATTTCAAAATTTGTGTGTGTATGTGTGCGCGTGTGAGTGTACCTTGCTGCATCGTGTGTTGTATAGTCTCTCTCTCCTCACTCCTCTCTCTCTCTCTCTCTCTCTCCCTCTTTCTCTCTCTCTCTCTCTTTCTCTCTCTCTCTCTCTCTCTCTCTCTCTCTCTCTCTCTCTCTCTCTCTCTCTCTCTCTCTATTGAAAATGACTGTAAGGGACAGTGAATACAGATTGATAAAACTCAGTTTTGGTGAAAGAAGAAATTCATATATAGTCGAGTTAACACAAGGTAGGATTTTTACAAAAGTTTTTACTTATTAGATGTGTGTGTATATATATATATATGTGTGTGTGTGTCTGTGTCTGTGTGTGTGTGTGTGTGTGTGTGTGTGTGTATAAATATATATTTTATTATAATTTAAACGTTGATCTTTCGGTGAGTAGTAGAGAAAGGCTTTCGCAAAAGTTGTAATAATGTGTGTGTGTCTGTGTTTATGTTTGAGTGTACCTGTGTGCTGCGCATGCGCGCGCACACACACACACACACACACGTGTGTGTTTCGTGCATATGCACAAACTTTTGCTAACGCAGCACTATGACGAGGATCGACAAGCATTGACCTCGGCTGGCGCCGATGAGTCATTGTTTGGGTCTCGCTATAGTGCTGCTATAACTACTAGCGGCGTAGGGCAGGAGAGATTAAGGTGTCAGAGAAGTTTATTTAACAGTGAAAGGAGAAGCAATTATTTATTACAATTGGCTACTGCTATTTCTTTCCGCACTATGCAAGTTATTTATGCACGGAGATAATCGATATTTGCTTTTATATTATTGCTACGAGAATATAGTTGTTTAATGATATATTGTACACAATGTATGTATTTTTTTGAGAAAAAAAAACATTTATTTACGACGGTTAATCAATAAAAATTAGCATGTATGTAATTTTGTTATACTCAGCCTTTTACAAAATTCCCACAGAGTAAGAAAAATATGTAAAATTTTGGATAATGTAAATTTCACTTACTGGAAGCTGAACACGACGATCAAGAAGGTGCCTGGTCTCATCCTGGCTTCCTTCCTTCCTGTCCTTCCTGTCCTTCCTGTCTAGGAGTATTTGGAGTGGTTGAAAACGCGCGATTCGTGATTTAAAAGTGACTTATTTCGTAACGGGAACCCCACACCTAGCACTAAAATGCCACGTGTGAGAGGTATCTTTTAGTTCCCGGCCTCCCTGAGTTACGCACTCGGAGAGGTTTATCTTACGTGAAATAATAATTTCTTTGTTTTCCTCAATTTTCTCTTCTTTTCTACACGTAGTCATTTTTTTGTCATTATTTTTCCTAGGTCTGCCTCTTTTTTTCTTAAGTTTCTGTTTATCTTCATTCATTACTTTAATTTTATCATCATTACTAAGAATTCTCAGTTGTCCGTTATTTTTATTTAATATTTGTTTATTTTGTGCTCTGGTAATAACAAATATCTCTACTGAATTTCTGGATAGAGCATCTGCATTTGCGTTCTGTTTTCCCGGTTTGTATACGATATCAAAATTATTCAGTCTCCATTTTTGGACTCTAGTGTTATTATCGTCTGTTTTTAACCATAACAGAGGTCTGTGGTCTGTAACTATTGTAAACTTATTACCATACACATCATTTTTAAATGTTTTTATTGCAAGCATTATGGCTAATGCTTCTTTTTCATATGTATGATATTTAGTTTCGGCTTTATGCAAACTTTGCGATGCGTAAGCTATCACTGGGTCTTTGTCAATTTCGCCTTCTAACAAAACTGCACCTAAAGCAAAATTTGAAGCATCCGTTGTAATGATGAATGGCGCGTCAAAACGTGGATATTCTAAAATTGGTGCTGTACATAATAATTCTTTAATTTTCTCAAAAGCTTTTTGTTGGTCTTTTTCCCAATGAAACCTCACGTCCTTTTCTAGTAATATATTTAAAGGTTTTGTTACTTTTGCATAATTTTTTATAAATCTTCTATAATAACCTGAAAGTCCTAGAAATTCTCTAATGTTTTTAACATTTTTAGGCGTAGGGAATTTTTTTACTGCTTCTACTTTCTTTGGGTCAGATTTTATTCCGTATTCACTTATAATATGACCTAAATAACATACTTCTTTTTTTAGGAATTCACGTTTTTCCGGTTCTAATATTAAGTTTACTTCTCGTAATTTTTGTGCGACTGTATTAAATCCTTCGTTTGCTTCTGTCATAGTTTCGCCAAAAATGATTATATCGTTGATGAATACAAAGCATATTTTACCGATTAAATCGCCTAAAACTTTATTTAGAACTCTTTGAAATGTATGCGGTGAATTTCTTAATCCGAAAGGCAATGCACGAAATCCAAAGCGGCCCAAAGGATTTATGCTAAATACAGTTTTATGTATATCGCTTGGTTTCATAGGAATTTGGTGAAAACCCGATTTTAAATCTATATCGTGATAGAATTTAGTTTTTCCTAATTGATCGAATATTTCTGTAATATTTGGGAGTAAATATGGATCTGGAACCGTCTTTTCGATTAGTTTTCTATAATCTATTACTAAACGCCACCGTTTTTTTCCGTCTGCTAACTGTTTTTTGCAACAATCCATGCTGGAGCATTAAAAGCACTTTTTGAGTTTCTAACTAGGTCATTTGTTATTAATTTTTGAGTTTCTTCTATTGCGATTTCTTTTAATTTGTGGCGTAAAGGGAATTGTTTTACATATACAGGTTTATCGTCGGTTAAATTTATCTCATGTTGTTCTACGTTGCATGATCCTAAACTATCCCCTTCTAGCTAAAATATATCTTTATTTTTTAATACTAGATCTCTAATCATTGTTTTACTATTTGCAGGTAAATTTTGATAATTTATTTTTTCTAGTAATTTTTCTTCTCGATTAACCTCTAGTAGATCTTGTGTTGAATCCTCTTTTTCTATAAGATTTATTGATCCTAAATTTAAAATCTCATTTTCGACTATATTAAAGTCTTCTGTTATTTGAAAACCCTCAGGTAAATTGTCTATTTCATAAGAAATAAAGTTATATTCTTTTTCATTTCCATAAAGTTTATTATATTCTTCTAAATCTACTTCAACCTTTTTATTTATTATCGTCAAAAATTGTTTATAATCTGTTGATCCGATTTCCTCAAAATCGATTGTTTGGTCATTATTTTCAAAAGCAATATTTATATTATTTATTAATGACTTAATATTATTTTCGTTATTTTCCAAAATTTTCTCATAATGTAAGTCATTTATATTTTCTGGTAGAATTTCACTTAACATTTTTTGTTGTAAATCCTTTCCTTCTGCCTCTAATATTGGAATCGTATTTAAAATTTTTGTAACATCATTGTAAAATGTTATTTCTGAATCAAGAAGCGCGGGAGCGCTCCGAAGGCAAGTATAGAAGAAGCCTGAAGTAGCGACCCGTGCTACTTATACATTGAAATGGGTTTGCGAGAAATTTTTATATTTACTTCATTTTTATTGATTAACTCGGGTTCATAAGATATTAAACAAGATAATTTTTCCATTTCACCCTCAATTTGAAAATTTTCAGTTTTTTCGTTTACTTGTAGTACTTGTTCACAATCCTTATGAATTACGGATGTTGAATTTTGTTTTTCATTCGTATTTTCCAACATTTTCTTTAAAAATTCCTTTTGTTTTATTGTTACTCTTGATTTAATTTCTTTATCCGTTTTTTGTGGATTTTCAGTTACTATATTAAGATTATGATTTAGTTTATGGGCTGGTTTTAGCTTGATTTGATTATTATTTATTTGTAAATAACCCTCATCTAGTCTTAATTTTTGTTCAGTAAGAATTTTAATTCCTAAAATTCCGTCGTAGGGTAGACAAAAATCTTCTGGTGCAACATAAAAATCAATATTTAGTCCATTGATTTTCATTTTTATTACTCCTAATGTCTCAATAATTTTATCTGTGATACCGGACAAACGAATTTTCCTATTTCCTAAAAGTATATTAGAAGGTATCTGATAATGTTTAATTGACCTCCACTATCTACGAGTAAATTACATACTTTACTTGTGTATGGATTCTCTATTTCGACGTCCTGCAATGAGTTTTCCAATTTCAGAAAATACATTGCAATCTTTGTCGCTGTTATTTTTTTTTGTATTTTTTTCTTTTCGACACTATTTATTTCTGGTTCGTTAAAATCTATTAAGTTTAGTTCTTCATCACCTTTAATTTCTGATTTGCTAGCTGTCTGATTTTTCCACATGTTTTCATTAATCTCACTCATATTCTTTGAAATTAATAAATCGATCTCAGTGTCCTCCCTTTTCGTTATAATATTATCATTAAATGTACTTATTTTATTATCGGCCTCGTTTTTGAGTGGGTTTTTATGAATCCTTCCAGTTCACTCATTTCCAGAAGAATTTGTTAATTTTCCGAATTTTGTTGATTAAATACTACTCGCGAAGTACATTCTTCGGTTGTATGATTCGTGCCTTTACATTTTACAAAATTTACCTGATTTATTTTGGAGCATCTTGATTTCATGGAAATTGTCTATTTGATGTCCATTTTTATTACAATAAGAGCATTTAATTTGTGTCGTCAAACTTTTTAATTTTCTACAGTCTTCTAACGTATGTCCGGTGAATTTACAATACTCGCATTTCATGATCCGTGTATTAAAATTTTCTCGATAATTACTATTATTTGAAATTATTATTATTATATGAATTATTTGAAAAGTGATGATTATTTTGATGATTTGTTCGTATAAATCCATTTCTATTACTATCACGATGTTCATAGGTTTTAGTCGAAGGTTTGTAATTGTTACTTTGGAACGTCCTTTGTTGATTATTATTAACTTTCCTACAAGTTTTCGCTGAATGTCCTGGCGTGTCGCAAAATTGAAAAATTTCTCTATTCTGAGAGTTTTTTTGCCTATTTTGCATAATTAAAATTTTTACGCTCGCGCAATCCGCGGTTTCGTGACCTTCGTCCGCACATATCGCGCACCATATCATTCTTTTGTTTATCGTGCAGTATTTCATTAAGTACCCGAGGTTGTTGCACCTCTTACACAATGCTGACGGGCAATTTTTAGCCATGTGTGACGCGCTGCCACAGACGTCGCATGCTTCCGCAATTCTTGCTGAATTACTGCACGTAAGCGGATCGTGTTCTCTTTCTTTACATTTCCAACACAGTTCGTATTCTGTAACAGTAGGACATTGTGTAACCTCGTGCCCCATATTTTGGCAATATTGACAATGATTACTCGACATCGTATTTAATTTACACGTGTCTGCTGAGTGGCCTTCCGTACTACACAATTTCCAAATTAATTTTATTACATGCTTAGCTATTCTGCGATGATATGATACATGCTCTTTACTTTTACAATAGACACATGAAGCTTTCATGCAAAATAATGCTTCGTGATTTATTTCCCTACATAATGGTCAAAAAACTGATTTACTTTTATTTGGATTTGGAGCTTCGAAATTAAACAATATGCTTGTATTATCCTTCCTTAAGCTATTTTGTTGTTTTAAAATTGATTCAATTCTAATAGCTTTTTGTACTGCGTTATCCATGTTTTGCTGTTCTCCGAGTTCTATTCGAATTTCCTGGTTTAATCCTCTTTTACAACTGCTGAGTATGAAGTTTCCTAAATGTGTTTTAAATTCTGTTAATATTTCTCTTGTTACATTTGGTTCTAATTTTTTAAATTCCATTATTTGTGTGCCTAATATTCGTAAATTGTTTACAAAACGTAGTACATCTTCATTTGATTTTTGAATTTGTTGTGTCAGTTTTCCGTATAATGAATGTATATTATCCGTCGATGGATATAATTTACGTATGATTTGAATAAACGTCTCAATATTTGCGATCTGTACATTTGCTAAAGCTTTGTAAGTTTCGCCCCTGAGCTTTATTTTAAGAATTTGACTAGGTTCTGCTCGTCATTATCCGAGATTATTCTTTTTGCTTGTTTTAATTTTTCTATGTATTCATCAATTGGAATATTTTCCCCATCAAAATCAAGTACTAATTTTGCAACTTCTTTAAGTGGTAACTTTAATGGTTGATTTGCCATTTCTGCTTCGAAATTTATTAAATTTTCGTTTATTCGAATTCTTACCTCTTCGTTATTATTTAAGTTAATATCTTTAGCTAAAATCAGACTTTGTTCATTAAGTAATCCGCCTATGTCTGTGTAATCGTGTTGCTTGTCGTCTTCTAAATATGCTGAGTCGTTAAAAAATGCATGGCTTTGATCTGGTGCATTCGGTGTATAAAAAGTATTTGGTGATATACTATCTTATTGTATTTCCGGAATTAAAATATTATTTATATTTTTCCCACGTATATCTTGTTCTTGTGTGGGTTTTGTAATATTCTGCTTTTTATTTAAATTAACTGTAGCTCGTGAATCTGTTTCTTCTAGTTCGTTAAGGTCTGTTTTTGAAGTCGATGGAATTAAAACTATGTTCCCCACACCACGCGTAAAGTGCGTACTTTAGCCCCTCCTAGCGGGCGCTAAAGTAGGCCGAGTACGCTCTAGGCAAAACTTTACAGCGAGGTTATTTCCAAGCGCAAGCCTATCTATGCAATGTTCATAGACTAAAGATATCGGCTACCGGTCGTAAATCATTCTGCAAAGTGATTGTTTTGCAATATCGAGTGCAATATTTATAGTCAATTGGTATTCTACCTAAAGATCTACGTTGTATCAGAAGTATTCTCGCATTCAAATACAATCAATTAATCAGAATTAGTAGAAGGAAGTTCGTTGTTTCACGAGAACACCAATACAGTTATATACAGTAAAAAAACTACTTTTTGTTTACATTCGCTGTCAAACTTGTAAATAGATAATTTATAATTAACAAATATGTATTTATACACAGTAATCGTTCAAAACATAAATTTTAATATGTTTATTCCTTCAGCAGAAAATGCTATAAATAACCTCAAAAAAACACAAAAGAGAAAGCACTTGAGTTATTGAAGTTCAAAATTGAGAGAGATATTGATTTTGACAATAAAATCAGTTAATATTTATTAGAATAGACAAGATGACTTCAGAAGATTCATCTGATGATGAGTATTTTGATACAGAATTACTTATGCGAAATTTTGAAAAAGAAGCAGAATTGGTTCTGAATGATTTGTTGCCTTTAAAATCTAAGCAACTTTATCTCAAAACATATGAGGACTTCATGCAATGGGAAAAAGAAAACTCAGCATCCTTTGATGAAAGTGTATTTCTTGTATATTTTCAAGAGTTATCCAAAAAATTAAAACCTCCAACGCTATGGAGTATTTGGTCCAAATTGAGAACTACTTTGAGTTTAAAAGAGAGAGTAAATATTGAAAATTATCAAAATTTGAAAACATACTTGTCAAATAAAAACAAAGGTTACCAACCAAAGAAGTCAAAAACTTTTACCATAGTTGATGTAAATAAGTTTATGAATCTTGCTGAAGATACCATCTACTTGTCTATAAAGGTTTGTCTAAATTATTTTTCACTCGCATTGAATATGTTAATACATAAATTGAAATATTTGCTAAAATGATATATCATTTCAGGTAATTCTCACTATTGGATTTTTTGGTTGCTTACGATGCCAAGAAATTCACAACTTGAAGATAAGTGATGTTGAAGACTACAATAATCACTTTATAGTTACAGTTAATGAAACAAAGACGTATATTTCACGTAACTTCATTATTTCAAATGACTACTGCGATATTGTTAAAAAGTATCAATTACTGAGGCCTACTAACTTACATGATGATAGATTTTTTGTTACTTATCAAAAAGGAAAATGTATACGACAGTTTATTGGCAAGAATAAGATCAGCGAAGTACCTAGTATTATTGCAACATTTTTGCAATTACCCGAGCCAGAAAAATATACAGGCCACTGCTTCAGGCGAAGCTCAGCAACTGCTTTATCAAATGCAGGTGCAAACTTAGGTCTTGTCAAAAATCATGGAGGCTGGAAGTCAGATGCAGTGGCTCAAGGATACATAGATTTTTCTACAGCAAATAAGAAAAAGATATTTAATTTGATAGCTAACTCAGATAAGACACAAAGAAGGCATTTTTTGAATCATCCACCTATCAACAGTGTATTTTCTATTGTACAGAAAAATAGTACAACAGCAGAAAAGACAATTGCAACAAATGGTGCAATTAATAATAGTACTATAGAAATATCAACTGTTGATGAGCCATTAACCTCAAGATATCCTAATAGTACAGCTAATTATGTTCATTCGAATGATCAAAGTACACAAGTGTTAGCGCAGTCATCAACCTCAAAGCATCCTAATAGTATAGCTAATTATGTTCATTCGAATGATCAAAGTGTACAAGTATTAGCGCAGCCATCAACCTCAAAGCATCCTCATAGTATAGCTAATTATGTTCATTCGAATGATGAAAATTCACAAAAAACAGAAATGTTATCGAATAAAGTTGCTAAGCCTTATTTGAAGGAATCAAGATCCAGTAATATTATGCCATCACATATTGCACATGATAATTTCCAGACCGATAACTAGAGTACAAAAGATTTATTGAATAAAACTGAATCTCCTGGCAAGGAAAATGATTTCAAAACTAACCTTTGTGAACCTGATTCAAAAAGAGTAAAATTTGGTTCAATGAAAGATACCGTAAATGTAGTTGACCCAAAAACTTTGTTCCAAGGTTGTGAAATACAGTCTATTACTATAAATTATAACAAATGCAATTGTTCATGTAAAGATAAGTGAAAAGTTTATTCGTTTACTGTTCATGTAAAGGTAGCCAAGAAGTTTACAATTCCATTGTTTATGCAATGATAAATTACAAGTTTATTAGTTGATTATTTATGTAAAGATAGACAGAAATTTTAAAATGAAAAGTGAAGCATTGTTTCAAAGTTATGAAAGGTTGCAATAAGCTAAAAATTTAAATATCTATTTAAATAATAAGTTGAAAATTGAAATAAATGTAAGCATTGTTACAATGTTATGAAAGGGTAGATGATGATAATTTAAAAATTGAAATACTTTTTTACAAACTGAAATGTATTACTATAAATTATAGCAGATACTATTGTTTATGTAAAGAGAAGTGAAAAGTTTATAGTTTATGTTCATGTAAAGGTAGCCAAGAAGTTTACAATTTCATTGTTGATGCAATAAGAAATTAAAAGTTTATTACTTTATTATTTATATAAATATAGATAGAAAATTTGAAATGAAAAGTGAAGCATTCGTCCAAAGTTATGATAGGTAGCTAATAAGTTAAAAATTGAAATACTTATATTTAGACATTAAGCATTGTTCCAAAGTTATGAAGATAGCAATAAGTTGTGAATTGAAATATCTATTTAAATAACTGAAATACTTATACAAACTAAAATGTACCAACTTTTGTACCATCTTACAATAAAAATAAAGTTTTTTATAAACTGAAATGTATCAACTTTAGTAGTTATTGTGGCACCATGGGGCAGATTATACATCCCCTCCCCCACCCACCAGTGTGTGGTGGTCGGGGTTTGTGTGTCTGCCCCATGGTGCCACAATATTCAAAATTCAAAATTATGATTTAAACTTAACTCTATGATTTCAAAATTTAAAATTATGATTTAAACTTAACTCTATGATTTCAAAATTTAAAATATAACTTGAACTTTTAAAATTTATATAATATTGAACTCTATGATTTAAAATTTAACTTTACAATTTAACTCTATAATATTAAACTCTATCTGTAAGAAACTAAGTGGTATTTTACGATAGGAGTATAAAAGGTAAGTAAACACAAGTTTGATACATTTAAATCTTTTTATTCATTAAAAATATAATATTTTCTAAATGTAATGATACAAGCTCATATATTAAAGACATAACGTCATGAATGAGTATTGATATCGGTATATCATTTTTTTTAATCATTATTTCATCATAAACTTTATCAGAATCAGGTATGCCGAATTTTTCCACATAAGTTAATAAATCATCCTTAGAAAAATGTTATATTGTGATGATTGCGATTCTTGCAATTTTTCTTTGAAATAATGACAAAGTGTATTAATAATATATTCTATGTTACATGTTACATCTAATAAAAATCTCACTCTCACACGTATACAATGTTTTAATATTTTTAATCTATCAAAAGAAACTTTTTTAAATACTAAACTACGCCGGTACTGTTTCTTTGGTGTTTGATCACCTGACGTCTGTGAATCTTCTTCTACAAATTCAATTGCCTTGTCGCCATAACTCATAATAAGCCTTATGCTAAAATGGCTAAAGGGCATCTTTTTATCCAGCATATCACCATCTTCAGTTTCAAAGAACTTATCAATAACTGGAAAAATTTCTTCAAATAAACGCCAGTCAGACATAGTAAATGATATACCAACAAAGTCGTCACCACTAAGACGGATGATAGGCAGAAATTCACCACCAATTTCCTTATTTTCTAGGCCAATTGTAATTTTCTTAGTATAAGATTTGTTTAGTCCGTACACCATTGGCAACAGTTGATGACGACAATGATATTTGGAAACACTGTCTTGACCTGCCATTGTCTTGTATTTACGCTTGCCTTGACCAGCCATTCTTGTGTATTATTTTCAGCAGGAGTGATCGGGTGAACTAATGAATAGGTTGTGGTAGACGCTCTTTTTTATACTATTCATTCGGATGGTGGAGGGGTTTTCTATTGGAAGGGTAGGATAGTAGCGGGATGTGTTAGTAGTGGAGGGGTTGGTAATGGTAGTGGGTAAATGTGTCCCTATACAATTTTGAAACATAATTTCTAACAATTTGATCATTTTTGTGTAAGTTACAAGAAAAGTTTTCGAGAAAATGTCCAATTCCAAGGCCCACAGACATGTAATGTAAAAACATGAGACAAAAATAACCACATGTATCTGAAGTTTCACTTTGTAGTTGTCGTGAATTCCATCGAAATTTTCTAACATTTCTCCGAATACGGTTTATATGATCGGGTATGTAAGGAGGTATACCAAAACTATCAAAGTACCAGGCATCACCGTTTTTATTGACGTAAATTGCCACCCAATGCAAGCCAGGTTTATCGTGCTTTTGGGTGTTGAAAATAAAAGCTGTCGGTCTCGTCCAGACCAGGGGAATTTGATCTGCCGCAAAGACCCCCACAGCGTGAGTAGGAATTCGAGATAAAATCCGTTGAATTTGTATATTGTTCATCACAGAGGTTAATAGGTGGTTCAAAGATAAACTCTTCACCAACAGCTTCAGTTTTACCACGTGTTTTCAGCCACGTTTTTAACTTAGAGGCGTTATTCAAAGCACAACTAAACTTTGAAAAACCGTATTTTAAAGAACGTTGCATGCAGTAATTACCAGATGCTGTAAGTTTGTGAAATGGTGGACAATCTTCCTCAAACTCTAAATTTATAATGTGTCGTGTAGTGATTTTTCATAAAATCGCCACTTTCATGCCACCACGAACATAAATATTGTTTGCTCTCTTGCAAATTTCTTCTAGATTTTTGAACAAGACTTTTTCGGAAACACCTTGATCAAGCCAGTCCAAGCCGTGATGGTTTCGTGATAACCAATCGTTTTCTTTTCTAGCCTCTTGACATAGTGCAGTTATTTGTCTATTCGGAGAAACAAACCAATGTCCTGTGAAATTTTGATTTAATGAAAGAACTGCCACTTCTTTTGGTACCGGACGGTTTTTATAATCTTTGACACACTGTATATCTACGACGATATCCATCTTCATAGTTTTGAACAAATCAACGTCCAATCAACGACTGATATATCAGAAGCATTTCCAAACCATTAACCTTTACCCCCCACTACTACTACTTTCCCTCACCATCTCACCCACTATAGTCCACGAGAACTTGACGTGACGAATCAATCTCAAGTATATTTTCATATTCAGCATAAATTATACAATTTACTGTACTGCTTAACGGATCATCAAAACGAACATCAATTCTCACACTACCATGTTTTACTAGATTCCAATGTGTGTCTTGATTTGCTGATAAATCAGGTGTTAAATCGAAAGCGAAAAGGCAATATCCATTGGCATAAGCTTCGTGTGAAATAGAATTACCCTCATTTAAATAATGTATACCTGTACCAGAAAATAAAGTATGATATGCATCAACATACATATTATTCGTTTTAAAATCAGGTTGTAATGGTTTAGACGGTACTTGTACACCATCAATGTAGAGACACAAATAATTTATATTGAAATTTTTAAAATTAAATGGATTGAGACCCTTATCACCGTTAAAAGCCTTATTTTCTACAAAACCAACAATAATTCTTCTTGCTAATTGACCTAAAATGACATTATCCAATGTCTCTCCATGAATACCACTATGCATTGTAATAGCTTTTACTTCTACATGTGTGAGGGGATATTTAGCTGTTGTTTTCGAAAGTGCTTTTTCGTGAATATAATACTTGGACTAAGTCTGATACGACGTACAAAGAGAGCAGCTTCGGTGATTCGAGCGGTGTAGAGTGCTGTCGGGTCCATAAGACAAAAACTATCTCGTGATCGTACGAGCCGCACACGTACTTCGACACCATTAATTAATAATTTGTCTTGATTGAAAACATCACAATGTAAATACCCAATCATATCTATGTTTTTCTCATCGCCCATGAGGATTCAGCGGTTTGTAAGACCCTCGTTTTCGTCATCTGTAGCATCCATGTTTCCAGGAGTGTCGGTGTACCATAGTGCACTGGTGAGATGAGATTTTTTAGCTGCAGACCCATAGTTTAATAAAGTTTCAATGTATGATCGATAAGCGTAGGCGTTATTGGGCGGGGAAACAGGTTTTTGATTAAAAAACACATCAACTTGATTAAATATCGAGTGCATAAAATTATTTACAGGACCAACATTTTTCAAGGTATTTTTATCTATGGTTTCAGGAGGTGTTACTGTTTGTGCGATAGTTACACGAACACTAAGCAGAGTATGTGCAAGGTCGATATATTCACTAGTTCCCGGTATAGAAAACTCTATTGGCGACCCTTCAGTTAGCGAAGATATTGGCTTATATTGAACATAATTTGAATTTTCAATCATTGTTTGAGTAGGGCGTACACTAAATAAATTCACTTCAGATTTAAGACATGCACACGATCCACTATGCAGAAAAGCCATTATTCTTCAAAAATATCTCGTGCAGTACGTTTTTCTTTCCAAGTTTTCCTTTTATTTTTACAGTGTTTTTTTTTAATACCAAATTTTTTATTTCGTTTAACTTTGGAACGTTTTCTACTTTTGGTGTTAACGGCATCAGAGTTCTTAGTCAACTGTTGTTTCTGGGCCCGACGCTTAGTTTTATATCCTGAGCCACTTATCAGATTATCCAATTTTTCTTCGGCTTTTCTTTTGAGATTCTTTCCTGATTCTCGAATATTATTGCGAAAAGATTCTTTAAAAGGTTTTTCATGTGTAATGTCATCTAAAATATTTACATCTGTTCGTAAAGCCTCTTTACCAACAGTTTTTCCTAGAGCCTTACCACCTTTTTTTACAAACGGTAAAATACTACGATAGACATCTTTTAAAAAACTTCCAACACCTTTTCCTTTTTGCATATATATGTATCTATTGTAATATAATTATTGAATGGATCGTGGGCACATTGGTTATCATAAATTGTTTCAAAATAACCCATCTTATGCTGTTCTCTTAAAATGAAGTGTTACTGTCAACGTACCGTAATCGAATGCTATAGGGTTTCCATCTTGGTCCTTTATATTTATTGTGATCGATTGAAATGACGTAGATAACAATGGAATATACATTGGCGTGATAAAGTTTTTAATCTCAATGCTACCATATTTATACTCGTTCATATTAAGAGAAACTATGCGTAAAAGAGGTGTGTGTACATCACCTGTAATGTAAGGTTCACAAATATCACTATACACTCTTATTATTGATGGTAAACCGCTAATAAGATCGGCAGGTCTTTGACCGGTGACTGTATCTCTAATTTTTTCAAGATTATGATTTTCAAAGCCAATAATTCTCAAGAGTTTTTCAGACAAAATTAAACTATGAAAACTCGTATCACAAGTATCCTGGCAAGTTCGTTCAATTTCTATAAACCCTCCACGTTGTGCTTTGAATTGTAAGTGATTTTTTATGTTAGGTAAATTATTTATTTCTTGTAAAAGATTTTCCATATCTGTGTAAATTCCTGGAGATAAGTGTGCAATAACATCATTTTCTATTGATTCGTGTCTCAAATCATTTGGTGAAAACGACTCAGTTGTTTTTACACAGACCATACCCTCATAGTTATCGAGCGAAATATGTTGAAATGTGTGGGGTATCTGAATCTCACATAGAGCTACAGACCACTCACCGTGTAAATAAATATTTTGAGGTAGCTGTGTGGTAAAATGTGTTGTTTTATTTTCAGGAAACACATACATGCTGTTGTTACTAGATAATACTATGTAAAATTGTTCTCTCATTATATCTTTTTTAAATTGTTTGCTGAAACCCAGGAATTAAATTTATCGGGATAACCTTTCCAAGTTACAAAATATTTTTTGTTTTTCCCTTTACCTTTAGTTTTAAGAATCTTATCTATTTGAAATGATTCTGTATTCAAATCTTTTTGTACTCTAGAAAGTTCTTCTTCGTAGAAAAAACCTTCGATTGGTTCACCGTCAAGATCTTCCAAAGTATAAACAGGCGGTTGGCGTTTAGTAGATATACGTATAATTCGGAATAATTCCAAAGTCCATCCGCTTTCATATGCTTTCTTGAACACTAGTTTGGCGCGACTGACACGTACTAAGTCACCCACCTTATATTTAGGGTATCGAATACGGGTCGTGTTGTATCGTTGGGCTAGGTTTTGGTATGCTTTTACGGCATTGTACAAATTAACTTTAGCAGGAGTCATTTTAGTACCAGAATGCCAAGAATTATTGTAAGCATCAACAATTTTTTGTAAAATATCAATATATCTGTACGTATTTGTATGAGTAAAATATCGCCATAATCGACCCTTCAATGTTCTGTTAAACCTTTCAACCACAGCTGCTTTAATATCAGGATTTCTAACTACACGATAGTTTATACTGTTCTTTTTCAAAACTTGTTGCATCTCTTTGCCGAGAAATTCTTTACCTTTATCAGTTTGAAAGAGCATGGGGTGTTGTCCTTTACAACGTGTTAAAATACGTTCAAATGCTGTAGCGACACTTTTCGATGTTTTGTTACGAATAGGTTCAACCCATGCAAATTTTGATAAAACGTCTATTACCACAAGTAGATATGTTGTCATTGTTATAGGTTTTTAATGATCGTAAATCAGCGAGATCTCCTTCCCACACATCAAAAGGGTTACGAACGTCATAAGACCTATGCGGAAAATGACGGCGTACAGGTTTATGTAGAGTATAAGCATCCTGACTTTCAAGCCATTTGATAATTTTTTTGCGATCGTGTTTTTTACCAATTGTTTTTAAAAGGTTGTACGCACCAGCATAGGCTGGTGATTTCGGTGGTCGATAGAAAAAATTATTTAACGTTTTTTCCATTTATCTTATTCTTAAACTTTTTTAGTTTCTTTTTTACGTTTCTTTTAATTATTTTTTTAATGTACAAAGAAAACTTGTCAAAAGTTATTTTACTTATCATACAACAAGTTGTGACTAAAGCCACACCTCTCTCGTTAGTTGTAGCTGTTTCAGACAATAAACGTGCAAAGGCACGTTTAGCCAGCAAACAATCAGCTTTGCTACGATCACTACTGTTTGCATATGCTATATCATGTTCACGACAATAATCGTCAAGTGGGTTGATACCTTTCTCACCTTTCTCTAACCTCTCGTTTAGACGTGTACCAGGTCCACAAAAATGGTATCCTGGAGCATGTATTTCAAAAGGTAAAGAATTGATTAAATTATCTACAAGACTTGATTCTGGGTGTGTGATCAAATCTTCTTCAATGTTTACTCTAGGCGATCCCATGGAAGAATACGAACTTTTGTAACGTGTCTAGGTGTTTCTTGGGGTGTAATCTTTTTTCAACTTTCTTGGTGTTGCTCTATTGGCTGGTTTTTCATTTGTTTCTTCACTATTAGATTGTTGAGTTTCTTCGTCGTCGTCGTCACTATCAGGTTGTGGTGAAGAAACAAGTTCCCAAATTTTATTGTTACCAATAAATTCTCGTGGTATATTTGCTCTGCGAAGCGCTTCGGTAAACTGCCTATAACCACTTGACAACGGCTGTTTTCTATTTCTCAGAGCATCGTTAATCAAATCTACTATATTTCCACCTTTGACGACACTGCCATCTATGGTAATCTTACCAAGATCATCCCATGTGACATCACCAGAAGCAGACAATCGCAGTAATAACTGTTTTGCTTTAAATCGAAGCGTTGATGGTACACTGTTTATTATGTTATCATCTACTTTTCTGCTATCTTCATTGGTATCTTCGTTATTATTTACTCTGCTTACTTTATCGATATCTCCAGGGGTGGTTACGTCGCTCACGTGAAACTTTTTTGCACCATCATTTGATTTATAATACATAAAACGGTCTAATGCTTGTTGGTACATCGCATATTTTTCACGATCATCTTGAATTGATGTCGAATTTATAATTTCGCTCATTTCTTTGTCTAGTCGCGACGAAGGTGTACCCGGTGTTTGCATAGTAACCAATTTTTCACCTGATAAACGATGGTGTAAATTGTTTATACTTTCTTCAGGGATCAAAATCATTTTTCTTGCATGCTCCATAGTTTTATCACAGGTACCAAGATGAGTGGTAAACAAGTCTGGTATTTGATAATCAACTTTTTTTTATTTTTCAAACTTTGCGAAGAATCAGTTAATTTTCTTAAGAATAAAACGTACTTTTTCAATTTATTTTTATAGTTTTTGTTCAAAGGCACGTTACCACGTAAAATATTTAAGCCACATTCGCAAATGAGAATAACAAGTTTTTTATCTGCTTCGCGTAATAAAACACGTCGTTGACTTTTATCGAAATGAAGCAGAGATTTTAAAGTATTTAAATTTTTTTGTCCAAGACGCTTGCGTCTACTCGAACCCATTACAATCGTATGACTGGTATATTATTCCCAAGTTCGCTACCTTTTATAGATTTCTTGGGAACATAAACATAGTGATATTTATCAAACGGAAATATATTACTACGAAAACGACAATTATCAGGTGTATCTTGGCGTAAGTCAAGTAATAAATAGGAGTGTGCTTGTTTAGTTGCATCAAGATAAGTCTCTTGTAGAAATTGTGGATTTTCAGGACACACTTGGCGAGCTAGATACTGTATCTGAGATTTATCTCTAGGGTTTTTGAAAATAACTATATAATTAGAATTTAACGAGATTTCACGCTGGCCCTTATGGAAAAGGTTTTGTGTGATGAATATTACGCTTAAATTATTATGATGACTACCCTTGGTAAAAAGATTGGCAATAACGCCACCACCACCACCACCACCCGAAGACTCCCTCATCAAGTCGTCTATAATTATCAATTTTGGTCTAGGATCGTCGACAAAGTCTGAATTTTTTGGTAAACCCTCGTGAAATTCGACATCATCACTCAGTTCTTTATACGTTGATTGCCATTCGGAATAGTAAACTATTATTCGGTCAAAGTGTACGTTACTCATACTATCTATATGTTTTAAAAAGTTTTTAACAAACACGGTTTTCCCACATGATGTGGGACCACAAACCATAGATGTCCAAGGATGTTTCCATCGTGGATCCATGACAAAAACTGTTTTCATCAAAGCAAATAATATTTTTATAAGTCTCGAGGTTTGCGGCGGCGGCGGGCGGTGCGCGTGTCACAAGCTGTTCGAGAAATCAGATTGCTGACGAAGTGACAAGCTATTTTCAAGCTATAAAACTTGTGATAAACGCTATCAACGTGTACCAAAAAGCTTAATGTGAATTGAAAAGCTCAATGTGAATCGATAAGCTTGATGTGAATCAATAAGCTTAATGTGGTATATCAGACTGTTTAATACACTTCTTGAGTCTTTCACCACCACCGCTTTAAAAAAATTTATTTTTTTGTTAGGTTTATTACATTGAAATAAGATTAATTGAGAAACAAGCAGTTTTGATTGAAGGATAAGCGTTTTATTAAGTATTTACAAATGTTTTGACACATGAATACAATTAATTCACTTATGCTATTTAACAATATGAAATTATTCATAATTCACACAAATATTTTCGAAATAATATTTTCTCATAAGTTTAGCGTTATGAAGTGCACAATTTGTTTTATAAGAACCATTATGGTTAATACAAATAGTTACAATTTTTTTTTATTGTACAACTTGGGAGTAACCTAAATCGTAAATATCGACGACATTAAATTTAAAACGTTTCAACCATTCCTTTCTAATCTGACCTCTGACGAAAACTTTCTTAGCATCATGTAACTCTTCTCGAAGAATCTTGCCTATATTCGCATAAGGAATTTCACCAGACTTCCATGAAAGCCCGTGATAGTATTGTTTCAGCCATGTATTTTCTTTTTTGTGTCTATCCGTAAGTCGACGCCAATTATATGGTTCTTGAAACAAAAGTACTAGAGGTTCAGAGTCTTTTTCCAGCGGTAATATAGCAAGCTCCTTAAGAACATAATCATCTGTAGATTGTTTAAACCCCTGCATGTCAACAATGTACTCCATTCTTTTGGACAGGCTTCTCGACATCTTGGTTGTCACAGATATACTAAACTAAATAACCTTTATTTAAGATGTTTTATACCCATAAGGGTAACTTTTAGATATATTTATAAAACGCCTCTTTGCATACACAGGCTTACATATCTTATTTTCTTCCCGCGTTACGACATCATGAAAGTTTGTACGTCTTATCGAATCGAACGTTAATAATATAGGTGGAATCTCACCGGTAACTAAATCACGTATAGAGTCAAAGTTTATTTTCTCAGCGTTTGAATAATTTAACCGTATACCTTTGACCTTACATATGCAAGATTCAGTGCCGTCAGATTTCTTAACCTTATAAGCATAAAATTTTGGCCCCCCTGATACAAAAGATGTTATATAACTCCCTATACCGTAACATGACAATTCATCTGTCATTTCTCCTAAAAGTGTTCCCGTAGGTGGTTCATACTCCTGTGTATCTGTATTTCTCACATAAATAATTGAATCTGTATCATAATATAAAGCGCGTTCTCCTAGGGGTTCCAAGTAACTGAAAAGTTTCAACCGGGCCTGTGCTGTGGTATAAGCAGCAACAACAACGTTAGTAGTATGTGATGTTTCCATTGCTTCTTCAGTGTATTGCCAGCAGACGTACAGGGTGTAATCATTAACGGGTAAATACGCCATAACTTCGACTTCAGAGTTGGTTAACATTTCTACAAGTCTTTGAGGATCTGTCACTATTTCTGTTTTTGGCATATTCTCTCTTTGTCCAAATTTACCCCATAAAGAATTAAGACAAAGTTTTGCTACAGACCTTTTCCCAGGATTAAGATTTATCTGGCTCTTGTCCAGTTTTATACCCTCCGCTCGTTCAAAGTCTTGAATATACTGTGTTATTGCCTCTGGATCATTGTTACATTCCGCAGGAAATCCAGATGCATGGGTTTTCTGTTTAAAAAATTCATCGATGTAACCTGTAAATAATCCACCTTGACCAGTAGCAGGATCATATTGTGTAATTTTATATTGCCAAATTTCAAAAATTTTTCTAATTCTGTAGCCAATTTCAACAGCTTTTTTACCTCCTCAGATACCCATGTACCAATAAATACTCTGTCTTCTTCATTTTCGTGCATACAATCTTCTTGCACTTTATCTTCTACACACTTTCGACATAGTGGGAAAATTAATTTACCATGCATTTTTACAGGTAAAACCGGGTGATATAAATTGCGTGGTGGTAATATGGTACACATAATAAGTCCATCGATTTTATGAATATTATTTATATTACCAATGAATTGAAGACACTCTTCTTCGCCAACATATACTTTTGGATGACCAACAGGGTATTTGCCTCGTTTACATATGTACGGATAAAGTGAACAAACATCAACGTATTTAATTTTTTGGTTATCCTGTGCGTCATAAACTTTAACTGTATTGCCTGTTCTTCCACCAAAGAAAGCATTTCTAGGATTTAAGGGTTCATACATTTTAAGTTTAGCCTGTTGTACAAACTGACTCATACTTTCATTTTCCAAACACTCTTTCTCATATTCACACTCCCATTTTTCTATAAGATAATAATTATATGATCTAATTTTTTCAGAAATTTTGCAGGTTCTTTCATACCTATCATCCAATGTTTCCTTACCCACTACCAAACGCGTGTCTCTGTTAATTCGGTAACATCTTGGACACCCGTGCCAGTAGCACCCGTGAAACTGTAATACTATACCCTTACTATGAGTGTTATTTTGATAAGGTGATAGAAAACCATCAACTATTGGCCCCTCCGGAAGTCGTTTTTCATGAGAACGATCAGCATGTTGTATTTCACAATTCATAACCTTTTCCATCCATTTTAACCATAATAATGCTTTAAGTGATTGATTATTCGCTCGCCTGTATCCACCTTGAGGTATAATGCCAATAGTTTTTGGTTTTAAAAAGTTTTTTCTATACACACGAAGACAAGACGATGCAATTGTAGCTGCTTCAGTAAAAGGATCAACTTTAGAACAATTTAAAAAAGTTTCTCGAAAAGCCAAACATGCTAGCCTTAAAATTTTAACATCTTGTTTACAATATTTCAAAATTTCTTTCTGAAAATCGAAGACGTAATGCTGTTCTTTCTTATCGTTATACCACTCTAATAAATTCCCTCTCTCAATAACACTCATAGTATCTGGTGAATAGGATGAAAGAGGTGGTAATTCACCAATATAATTTTGATTTTCTGGCGTGTTGAATAAATGTGGAAACGTGCCTTTCTCAATCTGTATTAAACCATAAGCCTTAGGTAAAGCACTAAGAGGCATATGAAGATAATTCAAACTATCTAAAAATTTAACATTCATAAGCTCCATTAAAATTATTTTTGTACCGTTTAATATAATAGATGGTTTAACACGAATGTCATCCCGCTCAGCAATATATTTTAGAATAAACTGTCCATCAAAACCTTGTGCATTGTGCGCTATACAAACAATCTGCTTAAACGCTCTTCTTTTCGCAAACACTAAATCTGTAAATTGTTTGACAGGGTCACGATCAAATACATATTCCCGAATACCACAATATGTACACGATGTCGAAATGTCTGTATTTTTATCACAAAAACTACAAACTTGTTGTACAACACACAAGTTTGGTACATGTATTCTAATTTTGTCATCACCATCTACTCTTTCACATTGTTGTGTCTCAAAATCATAAAAGAAAAATAAAGTTTTTAAAATTTTACTTGATTCAATTGGTTTTACGTAACAAAAATGATCTGTAGGTAATATTTCATTACAAACTTTACAAAATGTTTTTCCACACTCATGTTTTTCTTCTTTTACTCTAACTGTTTTATTACACATTGTACAAATTCTTATACTCTGGCAGATTGACAGTTTTTTGTCAAAAGATTTTGGTTTTTGATGATTTTTATAACAAATATTACCGAAAAAATCTCTAGCACAAAATCTACAGTTAATTTTAACATTTTCAGTATCACAAGGAGGTTTTTGAAAACACTTGCTACATTTTTGTGAGCATTTATGATTTTCTTCACACGTAAAAATTTTATTACATGGTATGCAGTAACCTCTACTACCGGCAGCAGCAACCAAATTTAATATTGGTTGATAATGATGTGATGCTTCGTAATATATAATCCTTAGAGTATGTTTAATTATATTATTCGTATCGAGAACAAATTTTGAACCGTCATACAATGGTTTATCACCACGTCCAAATCTTTGAAATGAGTAGATAACGATGGCAATACCTATTCTAGCAAAAAATGTCTGAAATGTGTGAATTTCATCTAATCCACACCCTCCTTCGGGTATAATTACACCAACATCGCGTACAAGATTTTGTGCACATTCAGTTTGATACTTTCGACGACTGTTTCTAATTTTTTCCCACTCTTTTTGAAGTACTCCTGAACGTATTTGCCCCCGTATCGTATGCACATATGCAACTACTAAAGATCTTGGTAAACATAAATTATCATCGTTTTTTATTTTTAATATAGAACGCTTAAAAACACTTTCATGAGTTAAAGCTACGCGACCACGACCTACAGGGACAGATACAATGCTACAAGATACTAATAATGTATCATCAATTTCAAAATTATCAGCGCTTTGTGCAACGCTTGCTAGCTTATCCCATAAATCGTTAGCAGATAAATCACTCACGCGTCTAAATGAAATCCATGCAGGACCGTGAAGAAATCTTTCGGATGAAAGAGTTACGCCAATAAAATCTTCGGGTGTTGCTGTACCACATAATTTTCCATACAATTCCTGCATTGCACTCTCGAGCCACTCATAAACATTGACTCCAGAAGGTGGTGGTCGAATTTGAACACGCATTTCTCTACCTTCAATACCAAAGCGCCGATAATGTCTTGTAGTCTCGTCTGTTATTACGATGTGTGGCTCTTCTACATTTTCTTCTCTATTTTCTTCTTCTTCTACGATATGCTCATTCCCTCTTCCGCTCTGCAAATTTTTAACTATATGTACAAATAAAAAATGTTATCAAGTACTCATATATTAAATATATTTACTGTTTTCATCCGAACCAGTATTCATGTCTGATGAATTACACGTACTACTTCTGCTACTAGTACTTCTATTGCTAGTGCTACTGATACTACTGGTGCTACTACTACTACTACTACTGCTTCTGCTACTGGTTCTGCTATTGTTTCTGCTACTGCTTCTGCTACTGCTTCTGTTACTGCTTCTGCTACGGCTTCTGCTGTTGCTTCTGTTGGTACTTCTACTATGAGAATTTGTCTTCAAACTCAATACAGGCTGTTTCTCATAGGTATTATCTAAACGAAAAATATTATTAAACATTATATAAGTATATGATAATAAATTAGTTTATGCTTAATTATGTGTACCTCTTAATGAACTAGTTGAAGGTCCAGCCTCGGGATCAAATATTACGTCTGTAGCATTATCTGTATTATCTGAAAAACGAATTATTAAATAAGATTAGTATATATGGCGTCAATAGAAAATAAAAAGACATCACTTATCGTACCAGACGTGATATTTTCGAAGAGCGCATCGTCTCCATCATCATCATTATTATAAAAACTATCAAGTTCTGTAAAATTTTGAATATTTATTTTAAGTAAGTAAATAATATTAATAAGTTCGAAATTTACTTACGTTTAAAGTGGTTGTACTGTCGCATGATATCGGTAGTAAATGGTGAATCGTGTAAATTTCGTGATTTGAAGTGTTCAGCAAGTATAAAGATTGTTTTCTTGTTATTTAAAATACCTCGTTTATAAATGTATAAAATTGTTCGTAACGAACAAAGACTAATAATAAACCGTAGTTTTCTAATCAATGTTTCTTCAGAAAGTGTTTTTAAATTTTTAAGCCATTGATTGTCACAAAATGTTCTAATAATGTTATGCCTTACGATTGCAATATGATAAATAACCCTTATAATTCTTAATAATTCTCCACGTGAATCCATTGTAGTATAAGTGCTAGTGATGTCTGTATCTACGAAAAATTATTTAAATTGTAAGAATATGTAAAAATACTCTAATCATTTCCATGTAATTTTATTAAAATATGAATCGCTTAATAAGATACTTTTCATTTATAATTTAACTTGAAACAATATCAATACTTTAAAAACTTACCTTGGCGTATGTATATGCTGGTATTGAAATCTACGAGGCCTCGAATTATATTTTATAAGTATTTTATATGTATCTTACTAGACTACTGATTCAACTAATTTTTGGTCGTTTTCGAAGAGTGCAGACAGAGTGAACTGTTATGTACGTGGTACCATAGGTGCTTATATACCCGCCAAAGAGCTTTGAAACCACGTAAATCGGTGACAGTGGTGGGATGAAAGAATGCACTACAAAATAACATCTTTTGAAGTGATAGACACTTTTTAGTATTTCAAGAGCATACAAGAATAATCACAACTCAGCATTTTATAATGGAACAGCTTCGTAAAATATTTTATGAAACATAGAATTACAAAAACCAAACGAAAATCCATAAATAATATTTTATAAGCAAATTATAAAATACATCTGGTAGAAGAATATATTGTGTAGTAAAAACTATGTTACTCTTGACTAATACGAAAATTGATTGAGTCGATCAATACATCGATAACGAGATCGATCGACCTGTGAGGTTCCAAAATACCTCCAATAAAAAGAGGATATTGTACTTAACAATAAAGTACAATACCGCGAATTAATCTGAATGTAACTTTTCGAGATATCTGTACCAATACCTTACTAATAGCGAATCAATAACAAAATTAATTGGTTAATGAACGTTATAAATATGCGGAACGGTTAGAGGGTAAAGTAGGTAGTAAAAAAGTATAATACCGCGAGCTGATATAATCATCGATTAGACTGATCAATGTATCGATAACGAAATCGATCAAGCAATGAGGTTCCAAAACATCTTCATTTAAAAGAAGATATGGTACCTTATAAAAAAGTCTAATACCGCGAATCGATCTGACTATAATTACCAGTGGAAAATCATAGCAATATCGAGCCAATACGTTGATCAGTTTACTAAACTCTCTCTATTTTCTCATCCTGTATTGAGGTTTATATGAAGGGGTGATTTGTGTGTTTGATAATAACAATAAATTAATTTTTATTGTAGATTTTCGTAGCATGTATCAGGAACATATAAGCTAAGAAGGTGTCACATATGTAATAGTCATAAGTAGGGCATTATACTATCTGATCAGATGAATATTATAACGAACTACTAGTCATACAAGTGATAATGTCTCACCCCTTGTACTTGTCATAAGAAACAAACAGCGAAAAAAGTTTAAGTAGTTGTAATGATTATCGATTGGTTCAATCGATATATCGATAACGAAATCAATCGATCTGTGAGGTTCCAAAATACCTCCAATAAAAAGAGAATGTTGCACCTAACAATAAAGCACAATACCGCGAATTAATGTGTATGTAAATTTTCAAGATATCTGTACCAATACCTTACTAATATCGAATCAATAACAAAATTAATTGTTAATGAAAGTTATAAATATGCGGAACGGTTAGAGGGTAAAGTAGGTAGTAAAAAAGTATAATGCCGCGAGCTGATATAACCATCGATTAGACTGATCAATGTATCGATAACGAAATCGATCAAGCAATGAGGTTCCAAAACATCTTCATTTAAAAGAAGATATGGTACCTTATAAAAAAGTCTAATATCGTGAATAATTTCCGGTAGTAAATCGGACCAATACCGTACCAATACGCCGATCAGTGTACTAAACTCTCTCTATTTTCTCATCCTGCCTTGAGGTTTATGTAAAGGGGAGTTTGTGTACTTGGAAATCATAATAAATGAATTTTTATTGCAGTTTTTTCGCAGCATGTATCAGGAACATATAAGTTAAGAAAGTGGCACATGTGTGTAGTCATAAATAGACCATTACGTCGGCTGGTCAGTTCGCCATTATGACGGCCTGCTTGGCATAGAAACGACGACACCTCATTCGTTGCACTTATGATAAGAGTCAACCAACGAAAAAACTTCAAGGCAATGCACATAAAGTAGGTGTAGCTTAATGCGTGCTAGTGGGATAGTCCTAATGCAGTGGCTATCATTCTATTTTTCGTAGCTTTTTAATAAACCTACTCGCTCAGATGTTTCTCTGCTAACTTGGGCCGATTTAATTGTGTATTAATATTAACTTTTTATGTATAATTAATAAATAAATACTTCCTCAGCATAATTTTATAATAAATAAACAATAATGAACATAAAATAATAATTTAGAATATTTCTCGGTAAAATGCTGTACAAGCGCTGAAACAGTGCTTATATAAACTTTTCTCAAATTATTTATAAATTATTTAGATAATATAGTAGACAAATGTCTCTGGTATCGGCTGAGATTGAAAGTTTTCGTGAGAAAAAAATTTTAGAGTATTCGCCAGACGTAATAAGAGTAAACCGAGGGTTTTGTTCCATCTCTTATTATCGTATGATTTTAGAATTTACTTGAAAAATAATTCCTACTTCCTCCGCCATGTGTAATATGAATGCAAAATCCAATTTTCTGCAAGTTTCTACACACTCTCAATGTAATAAGAGTGTAGCTTATCATCAGTTTTCGCTAACTTTTGAAAAAACGATGGCTAGAGCACCCTGCTGTCCACCAGTCTGCTGTAAGATTTTATTGAGGCAACACATCTCTCTCTCATCATGGACGAAATGGCTAATTCGCCACCACCACCACCATTACTGCTTGAAGAGTTTCAAGGCATCCCCATCGACGAGTTGATACCTGAGGAGGTCATGCAGGTGTTCCTCCAAAATCAGGACATCCTCCTACGATAAGAGCGTGAAGAAGAAGAGCGCCGCATCCAGGTTGAAGAGGAACAGCGCATCCAAATGGAAGAGGAAAGGCGCATTCAAATTCAGAAGGACGCCGCACTTGCTGACCTCCTACAAGATGCGGAGGAGGAAGAGGCTGTGCAAGACGACTTCGAAGATGAAGTTGAATCTGGCTACGAGTCAGATATGTCGAGCGAGCACGGAGAAATAGTGGAACAACAACAACAGCAAGAAATTGTGGACTCCGACATGGAAACGGTCGACAACAATCACGATGGTGGTGGTGATATTGATGGTGACGGTGATCGGGAGTATGTGCCGGAATACCCCGCGCAGATGAATGAAGTGGCGCTAAGACGCGCCATCAATGTTCGGCGACGCTTTCACAGAAACCTCGGCGCTGTGTTTAGAGAAGCGTTGGACAACGAAATAATGTTGCTGCGTGAGCAACTACGGCTAGTACAGCAGGCAGCACGCCGACAACACCGCCAAGAATTAGCTGATGTGCCGCGTCGGAACTTCGATGTTTCTTTCGGCTGTGCTAAACGATTCTGGTGCCAAAGAAACCGAGGAATATACTCTTATATTTTGATTTGGTAATCAATAGTTGGAATATATTACCTTTTCCCCTTGGTGTAGGTTCTCGAAATGAATCAATCACACTTTTGGAATTAATTAGGATTTGTTTATTGCTATAAGATTTCTTCTATAAAATGACCTGGCTAGTAATTGCCTTTACAATAACTCTATTCGATTTATTCGATTAATATGTATAATTTATTCGTTGACTGAATTATATATGGGAGCGTCCAGCAGAAACGGACCACCGAGCGCGCGCGGTGCCTTTTTTCGCGTAAAAGGCGCTCTGTTTAACTCGTTCATAATCGTATGCTGCGTCTTTGAAAAAAAAACCAAGGAGCTATATCGATAGATTTTTTCCTGCTCTTTCCAATGGTGTCATTGTTTTTATTGCGAAACGCTTTCTTCCGGACGAAAACTCGAGTTGAATATTGAAAGCTATTTTTCTCAAAGCATATCATGTTTTTTTTCAAAATAAACTACACCATTGGAAAGTACAACTCTTAAGCTTCAAAACCCTATCTTGAAGAAGTTGGAGAAATAAAGAGTTGTACTTTCCAATGGTGTAGTTTATTTTGAAAAAAAACATGATATACTTTGAGAAAAATAGCTTTCAATATTCAACTCGAGTTTTCGTCCGGAAGAAAGCGTTTCGCAATAAAAACAATGACACCATTGGAAAGAGCAGAAAAAAATCTATCGATATAGGTCCTTGGTTTTTTTTTCAAAGACGCAGCATACGATTATAAACGAGTTAAACAGAGCGCCTTTTACGCGAAAAAAGGCACCGCGCGCGCTCGGTGGCCCGTTTCTGCTGGACGCTCCCATATACGCGGGTGATTAGTACCAATGGTTTTATTAATTATGTTGATATAAGTATTTTCACGTAAACTGCTATAAGCTCGTGTTGGCCTGTACAAAAATATTCGTTTCTCCTATTGTCGGCTAGAGGGTACGGAGCCCGCGATCTGTGCGCGATTAACTGACGTGTGTGGTGTACATCGTCGTATTTATTACACAAATAATTTGGGTTAAAGATGATTTCGACGATGAATCGAGATCATCTTTTAAACAAGTTAAATATGCGCAAGCCGTAAGTAGTTTGATTGCGGCAATTAGTAGTGCTGAATTCACAAAAACTGCTGCACGTATACTTTTCGATTACCCGCTTTATCATGTGTACACAATTTCGACACGTGTATGCTTTCGCAAGTTTGATGACCTGCTACGCACGATGCCTCATATTTGAAAATGCAACGTTTTAGAATTTCGCAGACACATCAATTTATAGGTCAGGAAATTACTGATGAGAAATATGAATAAATTATAATTTTAGAAGTATGTCACAGACATAACACTATTTTTGACTCTATTTGGTATTGAAGATTTTCCTTATTCCTTTAATTATTCGTTTGATTTGAGTATCTCCCTTTTTCAATACAACCAAATTTTTTTTTTATTTTTTTTTTTTGACAAAACACGTTACTAGAATTTCTTTACCGCGTGGTATAATGAGAGATGGTAAGTGTAGATGATAGGGTGTGCAGCCGCTATGTTTACCTGGCGCACTGGAGAACTGGCTGCCTTGGTAACATATGGCGCTTCCCTTTTGAAATGAAGGTGATTTGATTCGCGGGCGCCAATGTAAAAGCCTGTGCGTACCTGTATTAGTGGCTGCGTTATGGCAGGCGCGAGGTCTCGGCGCGATTGGTGCTGCCACTAGTGATTGGCGCACTGAATTGGCTGCCTGTGGGATCCTATGATAGGCGCTACTTATTTTCCTTTTTTTGAAGGTGTATTCTAGTGATTGTTATCAGCGTTTTTTTTTCCCAAATTTATGATATTTTTGACTTTTTCTAAGCTAGAGCTAATTTGGGTCGATACTCAGATCATACATTTGAAGACCAAATGCTTTGATATGATATTATTGAGTAAGGCAAGATTCCAATGTTAAAAAATTCGTTACATTGTTTTAGGAAAATTTTGCACACTTACTATTATCTTCATTTGTACAGGGTGAATTTTATAAAATCTTTATCTGTAATGAAAATATTAAGTCACCAGCAAAATTTTAATAAAACCCGAAAACCATGCTTTTTACGCGCTTACATATATCGCATGCATTGTGGCTATTTTCATGCATCTTGACATAATAAATCCATATGTTATATAGTACATGATATTGTACAATAACGAATAAAAATTTACCGGGCATTTGACAAAATGTTGGTGCCCCCCCCCCCCCCCAGCGTCCCTCATAGATATGGTCCAATACGATGGGACCCCCTCAGTAACCTGTACGCCCGACTTCACGTTGCTATTGTATAATAATCTATACTAAGTTTACGACTATATTTAAGTATTAAGACGACTTCAATTACTCGGATTTTGATTAAGGAGAATATTTAATTATAAGATTCGAAATTTTCTTGAAATTTATTGTAAATGGCGAAAACTCCCCAGATGCAGTACATGTTTCTTTTTACGAGTTGATATTTTTTCTCAGAATTTTCCTAATTAATTTTGTTATTTTTATTTTTGTTCTATTTTCTTACAAGATATTACAAGATGTTACAAGATGTTTTAGTGTTTTTTGGGGCGCGTTTTTTTGCTATTCTTAATGAAAGGTAATAACAGAAGACTTTAACATAGACGAAAATGAGATTTTAAATTTGGGATCAATCAATTTTATAGAGAAAAATGATTCAATACAAGATTTAAAAGAATATAATAAAGAAGAAAAGTTATTAGAAAAAAAACATTACCAAAACTTGCCTGAAAATAATAAAACAATTGAACGTACCTTCGCTATCACTTGACTAATCGCTACGCGATAATAAAGCCTGAAGAGGTCGACAAACCCGTCGACGAAACGTCGCATTCGACTACACCAACACCTATGTAGTTTTGAATTGCTACTGGCATTTCGTAATTGTTAATTACATAAATCATTATCTTGTTAATTTAATAAATTCGCACGTCTACTTTAATGACAGTCCTGCTCTGGCCCAGTCAAATGTAGGTATAGCCATTGCAGCTGGAACAGATATAGCTATTGAAGCAGTTGATATTGTTCTAATGAGAAATGATCTACTGGATATTATTGCCCGGATTGATCTCTCAAAGGAAACTGTTAAACGGATAAGATTGAACTTTTTGTATGCTAGCTTGTATAATATTTTAGGTTTACCTATTGCGGCTGGAATATTCAGTCCACTAGGCATAAGATTGCAACCTTGGATGGCAACTGCGGCAATGGCACTTAGCTCAGTGTCGATAGTTGGAAGTTCTTTGCTTCTGAAGTTATACAAAAAACCTACCAGAGAAAAGCTGGAGAGTTTAGAATACAAAAAAGTTGCGAAATTCTCCCCTGTAAGCGAAGTGGGATCCGAGACGTGCCCACCCCGGGAGTCCAGCGCCGGACCTTCCTTACGGAGAACGGTGCTTTTCTCCTGCCATTCGTCACTTTTATACTCAGATCCAAGGAAAAGCCCTTTTTACGGGAAACTCACACTCAAACTGAGAGCCCCTTTTAGGGGGGTCCCATTCACGCTTCATGCATACCTATCCGAGAGAGAGCCTTTTTACGGGGAACCCTTTCACACGCTTTTTGGAGAGCCCTTTTTACGGGGATCTACTAATCATACACCATTCACGCTACGAGGCGGGCACACATCACTCGCGCTCTTCGCAGTAAAGCCCCCCCACCCGCCCAGTTCAGATAACTGACCTAGCACACAGCAAGGTGTCAATCCTTCGTGGGGGAATGAAGGACAATAGATATTTAACTTTCTTGACTTATTAATATTATTTACTTATTTAAAATAATATTAGTTTTTATAATAATAATGATGGAGACGATATTCTCTTCGAGAATATCACATATGATACGATAAGTAATGTATATTTATTTTCTATTGACACCACTATATACTAATCTTATTTAATAATTCATTTTTCAGATAATACAGCCAATGCTACAGACGTAATATTTGATTCCGAAGCTGGACCTTCAACTAGCTCATCAAGAGGTATACATAATTAAACATAATCTAATTTATTATCATATACTTATAATGTTTCATAATATTTTTCGTTTAGATAATACCTATGAGAAACAATCTGTATTGAGTTTGAAGACAAATTCTCATAGTAGAAGCAATAGTAGAAGCAGTAGCAGAAGCAGTAGCAGAAGCCGTAGCAGACTCAGTAGTAGTAGTAGCAGTAGCAGTAGAAGTAGTAGCAGAAGTAACAATAGAAGTACTAGTAACAGAAGTAGTAGCAGAAGCAGTACGTGTAATTCATCAGACACGGATACTGGCTCGGATGAAAGCAATAAATATATTTAATATATGAGTACTGGATAGTGTTTTTTATTTGTACATATAGTTAAAAATTTGTAGAGTGGAAGAGGGAATGAACATACCATAGAAGAAGAAGAAAATAGACAAGAAAATGTAGAAGAGCAACACATCATCAGCAATAATAGACGAGACTACAAGACATTATCAGCGCTTTGGTATTGAAGGTAAAGAAATGCGTGTTCAAATTCGACCACCACCTTCTAGAGTCAATGTTTATGAGTGACTCGAGAGTGCAATGCAGGAATTGTACGGAAAATTATGTGCTACAGCAACACCCGAAGATTTTCTTGATGTAACTCTTTCATCCTAAAGATTTCTTCATGGTCCTGCATGGATTTCATTTAGACGCATGAGTGATTATCTGCTAACGATTTGTGGGATAAGCTAGCAAGCGTTGCACAAAGTGCTGATAATTTTGAAATTGATGATACATTATTAGTATCTTATAGCGTTGTATCTGTCCCTGTAGGGCGTGATCGCGTATCTTTAACTCATGAAGGTGTTTTTAAGCGTTCTATATTAAAAATTAGAAACGATGATAATTTATGTTTATCAAGATCTTTAGTAGTTGCATACGCACATACGATACGGAGACAAATACGTTCAGGAGCGCTTCAACAAGAGTGGGAAAAAATTAGAAACAGTCGTCAAAAGTATCAAACTGAATGTGCGTAAAATCTTGTACGCAATGTTGGTGTAATTATACCCGAAGCAGGGTGTGGGTTAGATGAAATTCATACGTTTCAGACATTATTTGGTAGAATAGGTATTGTCATCGTTATCTACTCATTTCAAAGATTTGGACGTGGTGATAAGCCGCTGTATAATGGTTGAAAATGTGTTCTCGATAAGAATAATATAATTAAACATACTGTAAGAATTATGTATTACGAAGTATCACATCATTATCATGTAATGTAGTAAGTGTTATCAAAAACCTCCTTGTGATACTGAAAATGTTAAAATGAACTGTTAAAACAAAACTGTAGATTTTGTGGTAGAGATTTTTCGGTAATATTTGTTATAAAAATCATCAAAAACCAAAATCTTTTGACAAAAAACTGTCAATCTGTAAGAGAATAAGCATTTGTACAATGTGTAATAAAATAGTTAGAGTAAAAGAAGAAAAACATGAGTGTGGAAAAACATTTTGTAAAGTTTGTAATGAAATATTACCTACAGATCATTTTACATTTTACATAAGTAAAACCAATTGAACCAAGTAAAAATTTAAAAACTTTATTTTTCTTTTATGATTTTGAGACACGACAATGTGAAAGAGTAGATGGCGATGACAACATTAGAATACATGTACCAAACTTGTGTCTTGTACAACAAGTTTGTAGTTTTTGTGATAAAAATACAGACATTTCGACAGTATGTACATATTATGGTATTAGGGAATATGTATTTGATCGTGATCCTGTCAAACAATTTACCGATTTAGTCTTTGCGAAAAGAAAGTCGATTAAGCATATTGTTTGTATAGCGCACAATGCATAAGGCTTTGATGGACAGTTTATTCTAAAATATATTGCTCAACGGGATGACATCCGTGTTAAACCATCTATTATATTAAACAGTACAAAAATAATTTTAATGGAGCTTATGAATGTTAAACTTTTAGATAGCTTGAATTATCTTCATATGCCTCTTAGTGCTTTACCTAAGGCTCATGGTTTAACACAAATTGAGAAAGGCACATTTCCACATTTATTTAACGCGCCAGAAAATCAAAATTATATTGGTGAATTACCACCTCTTCCATGCTATTCGCCAGATGCTATGAGTGTTATTGAGAGAAGGGATTTCTTAGAGTAGTATAACGATAAGAAAGAACAGCGTTACATCTTTGATTTTCAGAAAGAAATTTTGAAATATTTTAAACAAGATATTAAAATTTTAAAACTAGCATGTTTGGCTTTTCGAGAAACTTTTGTAAATTGTTCTAAAGTTGATCCTTTTACTGAAGCAGTAACAATTACATCGTTTTGTCTTCGTGTGTATAGAAAAAACTTTTTAAAACCCAAAAACTATTGGCATTATACCTCGAGGTGGATACAGGCGAGCGAATAATCAATCACTTAAAGCATGATTATGGTTAAAATGGATGGAAAAGGTTATGAATTGTGAAATACAACATGCTGATTATTGTCATGAAAAACGACTTCCGGAGGGACCAATAGTTGATGGTTTTCTACCACCTTATCAAAATAACACTCATAGTAAGGGAATAGTATTACAGTTTCACGGGTGCTACTAGCATGGGTGTCCAAGATGTTACCAAATTAACAGAAACATGCGTCTGGTAGTGGGTAAGGAAACATTGGATGATAGGTATAAAAGAACCTGCAAAATTTCTGAAAAAATTAGATCATATAATTATTATCTTATAGAAAGAGTGCGAATATGAAAAAGAGCGTTTGGAAAATGAAAGTATGAGTCAATTTGTACAAGAAGCTAAACTTAAAATGCTTGAACCCTTAAATCCTAGAAATGCTTTCTTTGGTGCTAGAACAGGCAATATAGCTAAAGTTTATGACGTACAGGATAATCAAAAAATTAAATACGTTGATGTTTATTCACTTTATCCGTACATATGCAAACGAGGCAAATACCATGTTGGTCACCAAAAGGTATATGTTGGTGAAGAAGAGTGTCTTCAATTCATTGGCAATATAAATAATGTTCATAAAATCGATGGACTTATTATGTGTACCATATTACCACCACGTAATTTATATTACCCAGTTTTACCTGTAAAAATGTATGGTAAATTAATTTTTCCATTATGTCGAAAGTGCATAGAAGATTAAGTGCAAGAAGATTGTATGCACGAAAATGAAGAAGGCAGAGTATTTATCGGTACAGGGTATCCGAGGAGTTAAAAAAGCTGTTGAAATTGGCTATAGAATTAAAAAAATTTTTTAAATTTGGCAATATAAAATTACACAATGTGACCCTGCTACTGGTCAAGGTGGATTATTTCCAGGTTACATTGATGAATTTTTCAAACAGAAGACCCATGCATCTGGATTTCCTGCGGAATGTAACAATGATCCAGAGGCAATAGCTCAGTATATTCAAGACTTTGAACGAGCGGAGGGTATGTAACGGTAAGACTCCGCCCCCTGCCGGATGCTTCTCGAGTTTACCAGGATTCGAATGTGGGGGATGAGGAGATTCAGGTGGCTTAAAATACAATGATAAGACACTATTTTACAAAAGTGGAAAGATATAATGATTTATTTAATTAACAATTATTCCAAATAAACTATATAATTGCAAGTTAACAAAATAAGATAACAATAGGATTGCGGGTCGTCCGCCACGCCGTAGGTTTAAGCCATCTGAAACATAAAAGCCAGAAAACACACTTACTTCGGAGTACAATTTGAATCGCACGCTAACGCCCTCTCATGGCGAACGCATCGAGATACGTCGTTCTCGAGCGGCTTGGGACAATTGTGTGTGGTAGTTAGGATCCTAACATTGTAATTTGTGTAACAGACGGCCAATTCGAAAGAGAATATCAGCAGTTAGTTGCGCATATATACACAATTCGTCGCCAAATTTTCATATCATCGGTCTAGCTTCGCAAGATAGAATTATCGACCTCAGAAGAACTAGCCGATAGGATGGAGCATTGGCGCGAAAATCTAGAGCTGTGCTTCCAAGCTGTAATAAAATCAAATATAGCTCTAGATTTAAGAAGCACCGGATATCTCAAGGGGGATTCTAGGCGAATTGCTCAATGGCTGCTGGGAAATTACAACCCAGCCCACTTCACACAAGAAATAAGTGGAAGTGCACATGAGCAGTTCACAAGGAGACTCGAATGGAGGAATAAGTTCGTCAACGCGATGGCCCTCAATGCAAGCGGAGCTCCAGAACTGAACCACAACGAACACCTCTCGATCCACAGCCTGCTTTAGCAGCTGACATCGAACAAAGTAGTCGACAACAACTTGCTGAGTTACATAAAGATACATATCTTGCAGATTAGAAACCAAAGAGCAGGCAGTCCTCCCGGTGTAAGATACGAGGCTCTCACGTCACTACGAAGCCCTTTAAGGCAAGTAGGTACCGATTTTTGGCCAAAAAATCGATTTTTTTTTATCATTTTAAACTATTTTTTAGCCATTTTTCTACCCGAAAACCTACTCCTAATGTCATAATTTTCATATAATTATTTAATTTGATTTATTTTAACACTTATCGTAGAAACACAATTTATCGTTTTTTGCATTTTTTATAATACTTTTCTCTTTTTGACAAATCCAGTTCATTTACAATTATACCTCTCTACGTAGCTAATTTCCCTTTGAAACTACACAATTACTATTCAATTTTGATATTTAAACTTAGTTTGTTCATATATTTTTATAAATAAATCGTCCAGCTGTTATAATAAACTCCATTTGAATGAAGCCATCTATATCGACCGTCTTATCGACTAAGGCCCGTTAGTTACACGCAATAAGAAACAGGGAACATGTATAGTACATGGGTACTATATCTATATACATAAGATACAAGTGCTGTTCCTCATATACATATATAGATATAGTAACCTATGTTACTGGCTGTATCTGTGCCGTTCCTTCTTATACATAGCGGGTCTAACTTCACGTTTATTGTGTTTCTGAATTGATAAAAAAATCGTATATACTATCCTCAAAAATTTGTTAAGTTTTGCTACTGTAAAATTGTAATTAAAATCCATTGCATAAGTTTAATAACACTTATCATACAATATTAATATTTAATTAATAATTAAATAATAATAAAAAATCATTATTAAAAAGTGTTTGCTTCTTGTAAATATTCAATTTAGTTTTGAAAATGCACATTTTATCCAGTAAGTGGCATGTGCCAAGAAGCAAATATGTTTCCAAAAAAAAGAAAAAACAAATGCAATGATGATGGTGGATAAACGAAAAAATTGTTAGCGGTAGAGGTCCTGAAAAGACAGCTGTGAAAACAAATCTAAACAGCCCTAATGATATAAGTGAAAGTGATGAATTCATTCTGGTTCACACAAGTTTCTTTTGTAATTTTTAAAAAGAAACAATTTGTAGTGCTTGTTCTAGAAAATGTGATAGTGCTTCAATAACTGATTATGAAAGAAATGGATTGTGCGTAAAACTAGTGTTATACTGTAAAAATTGTGAAACTGTATCAGAGAAAATTTTACAAGTGCACGAATGAAATCAACAAATAATAGACAAGCAGCATTTGTGGTGAACCGAAAAGCTGTAGAATCTACCAATGATATCCAGAATATAACTTTTAGTTTGAAGCTCACGTGAATATGGTATGAGGTATTTAACACTTCTGTCTGATGGAGATGCAAAAACTTGGACTCGGCTTAATGAAGTGGCACCTTATGGAAAATCTATTTTAATATAATAAGAAGAATTGATCAACCATGTAGAAAAGCGAATGGGTAATTAAAGGCCATAGAGAACTTGCTACTAAAGAAAAGCTTGGTGCAAAGTTAGATGGAGCGCTTACAGTTACTAAAATTAATGGGTTACAGAAATATTACAGAAGAGCAATTGTGAATAATACGTATGATTTGAAGAGTATACAAGATGCCATCCAAGCTAGTTTATACCATTGTTCGTTGACAGATCAAAGACCTGCAGCAGATATCCAAAGGGTTCTTCATCATGGTGCTTTTTTAATAAAGGAGAATAAAACAAATCAAAGAGAGTATTGGCATATTCCAAAATATCAAAGAAGCTTTATTGTGCAGAGAAAGCGAAACAAGCAAAGCATACAGACTATGGAGGTGGTGAACATTAATCGGTAAATAATTGTTTGGTACCTAATTTATATAATTTTTCATTAAAATATGTTTTTAAGCATGATTAGTTTTTGTAATTGTTTGTGTAGTTTGGCGCAATCAGTGTCCCCACGACTCTCCTACTATAATGAGGGTCGTGGCTAAATCTTGTGCGGGTGAGAATAATACCTCTCTTATTAATCACGTGTGTGAGTACATTGGTGAATTTCGTGTCTTTCAAAAAAAACGAAGGATTCGACGATGGAGTGGCAATTTTAAATAAACTTATTAGGGATTTAGAAGACAAATGTAAGGTGAATAATTTAAGTGGTGTGCAAAAAAAAAGACGTGAAACACAAAAAATACGTTAAAGCATTAAAAAGTGCGCGTAAATATTTTAATGAGTTGCGATTTTTAGACGGCAAGATTGAGATATTACGACGTCGATCGCTGCACTTAAGAAAAATTAAAACATTATAAATAATTAACTGAAGTGTGTATGTGTGTGTGTGCGCGTGTATGTGTGTAATACATTTTAAGAAAATATGCTGCCGGATAGTGAAGTTCCGGAGCTGCCTGTAGCCGCGGAAGCTGCGGAGGGTGCGGAAGCAAACGCCCTATTAGAAAGTACTTCGCAACCTATTAACCCACATTTCGAAAGATTACTGAGAATCAGAAGAGTGCGTAACTTCCCTATCTCATTCGCAGCAAATACACAATTTCAGTTTGGTGTCGTGAGGTTTTTAATGTGGCCCACACATTTCAGACTATATAGTTGGGCTGTGATGCCTCTTGAATCAGCACTCCAAATGTATAGTGTGACAAGACAGGATTTCACATGGAGATCAGCAAACTCCAGTTATATACGAGTGGATGCGAATATGAGAGAAACAATGTTTGTGATAATTTATTTCACCGATAGGATTTAGACGCTGATATACAAAAATAGCATACGTAGAGAGGAACGTCTTCGACGCATGCGTTTCGTATACTAGGTAAGTTTAAATAAATATTAAATTATAATAAATTATATTTGAATTTTTAACTACTATGATACTATTATGATATTTTGCCTATTCTGTTACTATGTACATTCTATGACTATATGGCGATATACGGCACAAACCTGGACCTTATCGAAAATAAAGAAGTTTAAATCAAATCTCTCTCTCTCTCTCTCTCTCTCTCTCTCTCTCTCTCTCTCTCTCTCTCTCTCTCTCTCTCTCTCTCTCTCTCTCTCTCTCTCTATACCTGTCACATACGGAGTCGCAGAGTCTTTCGCACCTATACACGGAGCCAAGTACGGTTTTACGCCGGCCGTCCTGTACTCTCTCTCTCACTGTCTCTCTCTTTCTCTCTCTACGACACATATGAAACCGCCCAACCATTCATGCCTATAGCCGGAGTGAAGTACGGTTTCACTCCAGCCGCCCCGTACTTCACCATACTATGTTTCTCTCTCTCCCTCTCTCCCACACTCTCCATAGCGTGTCATCAGTCTCTCTCTCCACAATATACTACTAGTATGATCTCTCTCTCTCTCTCCGGCTCTCTCTCTCTTTTTCTCTCCCTTCCTTTCTCTCTCTAAAATATGCGTGCGTGCGCGTGTGCGTCTCTCTCTCTCTCATTCTGTTTCTGTAGATCATTTTTCTTACATTTATACATTTAAAAAATTTGTGTGTGGGTGTGTGTGTGTGTATGTGTACCGATGCAGCGCATGCTTGAGCTGCTGCATCGTTTTAGTAGTTATTGTGGCAACGTGGGCAGTCAAAACAAACCCCCACCACTGACCGTTCCCCCACCACTGGGTGGGAGGAGAGGGGATGTATTATAGATACCCCTATAATACCCCCCACTCCAACTATGGTCAGAGGGGAAATTCGTCATCTACTCCATAGTACCACGATATTTTGAAATTTAACTTTATGATTTAAATTTTAACTTTATAATTAAAAATTTAACTCTATGATTTAAAATTTAAATCTATGATTTCAAATTTATAATATTGAACTCTGTAAGAAGACTAAGGGTACTTTAGGATATGAGTGTGAAAAGGTAATTGAAAACAAGTTGAATACATTTAAATCTTTTTATTCATTAACCTTTAGGCTGCGGGGAAATTTCAGTACAAATTGACCTCTCAGAATATGTAAAATGTATACAGAATATCACTGGATATTTCAGATAGAGTCGCTGACCTGACTGCTGGTCCATATATGGACCAGCCCCGCAGCTAAAAGGTTAAAAATATAATATTTTCTAAATGTAATGATACAAGTTCGTACATTAAAGACATAACATTATGAATCGGTATTGATATTGGTATATCATTTTTTAGCCATTATTTCATCATAAACTTTATCAGAATCAGGTATTCCAAATTTTTCCGCATAAGTTAATAAATCATTCTTAGAGAAATACGTATATTGTAATGATTGTGATTCTTGCAATTTTTCTTTGAAATAACGACAAAGTGTATTAATAATATATTCTATGTTACAGATTACATTTAATAGAAATTTCACTCTCACACGTATACAATGTTTTAATATTTTTAATCTATCAAAAGAAACTTTTTTAAATATTAAACTACGTCGGTACTGTTTCGTTGGTGGTTGATCATCTGACGTATGTGAATCTTCTTCTTCCACAAGTTCAGTTTTCTTGTCGCCATAACTCACAATAAGTCTTATGCTAAAATGGCTAAAGGGTATCTTTTTACCCAGCATATCACCATCTCCAGTTTCAAAGAACTTATCAATGACTGGAAAATTTTCTTCAAATAAGCGCTAGTCAGATATAGTAAGCGGTATACCAACAAAGTCGTCAGAACTAAGACGGATGACAGGTAGAGATTCACCACCAATTTTCTTATTTTCTAGACCAATTGTAATTTTCTTGGTATAAGATTTGTTTAGGCCGTACACCATCGGCAATAGCTGATGACAATGATATTAGGAAACACTATGTTGACCAGCCATTGTCTCGTATTTACGCCTGCCTTGATTAGCCATTCTTGTGTATTATTTTCAGCAGAAGTGATTGAGTGAACTAATGAATAGGTTGTGCTAGATTCTCTTTTTTATACTATTCATACTGATGGTGGGGGGTTTACTATTGGAAGAGGTACGATAGTAGTGTGGGATGTGGTAGTAGTGGCGCGTGTTAGTAGAGGGGCGGGTAGCGGGGAAATGTGCCTCTATGCAATTTTGAAACATAATTTCTAACAATTTGATCATTTTCGCGAAAGTTATAAGAAAAGTTTTCGAAAAAATGTCCAATTCTAAGACCCACAGACATGCAATGTAAAAACAAGAGACAAAAATAACCACATGTATCTGAAGTTTCACTTTGCAGTTGTCGCGAATTCCATCGAAATTTTCTAACATTTCTTCGAATGCGGGTTATATGGTCGGGTATGTAAGGAGGTACACCAAAACTATCAAAGTACCAGGCATCACTATTTTTATTGACGTAAATTGCGTTCCAATGCAAGCCAGATTTATAGTGACTTTGGGTGTTGAAAATAAAAGCTGTCGGTCTCGTCCAGACCAAGGAAATTTGATCTGCCGCAAAGACCCCCACGTTGTGAACCGGAATTCGAGATAAAATCTGTTGAAGTTGTATATTGTTCATCACAGAGGTTAATAGGTGGTTCAAAGATAAACTCTTCAGCAGCTTGAGTTTTGCCACGTGTGTTCAACCACGTTTTTAACTTAGAGGCGTTATTCAAAGCACAACTATACTTTGAAAAACAGATTTTTAAGGTATGCTGCATGCAGTAATTACCAGATGCTGCGAGTTTGTGAAATGGTGGACAATCTTCCTCAAACTCCAAATTTACAATGTGCCGTGTAGTGATTTTTCGTTAAATCACCAATTTCATACCACCACGAACATAAATATTGTTTGCTCTCTTACAGATTTTTTCTAGGTTTTTGAACAAGACTTTTTCGGAACACCTTGATCAAGCCAGTCCAAGCCGTGATGGTTTCGTGATAACCAATCGCTTTCTTTTCTAATCTCTTGACATAGTGCAGTTATTTGTGTATTCGGAGAAACGGTCCTGTGAAATTGTGATCTAATGAAAGAACTGCTACTTCTTTTGGTACAGCACGGTTCTTATAATCTTTGGCACACTGTATGTCTACGACGATATCCATCTTCATAGTTTCGAGCAAATCAACGTCTAATGAACGACTGACACATCAGAAACATTTCCTAACCATTAAGCTTTCCCCCATACCATTACTTTCCCCCACCATCTCACGCACTATAGTCCACGAGAACTTGACGTGACGAATCAATCTCAAGTATATTTTCATATTCAGCATAAATTATACAATTTACTGTACTACTTAATGGGTCGTCAAAACGAATATCAATTCTTACACTACTCTTAAGTCCGGAGATAAGGGAAAACAAATAATAATTGATTTAAATTATGACACGGTATTTCACGCGAACTATAATAACCCGCGCGTCCCGAATTAACCGCGTGCTCAATCACTCTTCACGTTCAAACTTGCCTCTCGCTCAAATACTCTCCTCGCCGAATTTGTAAGGCGCCAGACGAGGAGATCACACTCACGCACACCGTCGCATTACCGGCTCGAGACTCTTCCCCCGGTGGGGTGGGCCGCGTTCACCTGCTCGAGCAGCAGGGCTCGCACACGCACGCTATCGCTCGTCCTCTACACGGCATGCCGTGAGGGCCAAAGCTCTCCTTTTCTCTGCGTTCTTCCTTCCCCGCTGGGAAGGAAGGGCACCAATGCTGGCCGCGAGTTAACCGCTCGTGAACGGTACGCACACACGCACTCTTTCCTACCTTGACAATCTGCCCCCCTCGTACACACTTGACTCGTGCTGGCTCGTCCTCGCTGCTCGCTCGCTGCACCTCTAGCTCTCTCTCTCTCTCGCTACACCTAGGTGGCTAACTGACCAGCTACTCGGGAGTCACACAGTCTCTCTTCCTCACTTGCACTCTCGAAAAATCACCAAGTCTCTTTTCTCGCGCGCGCACACTCACTCTCTCTCGCTCGGAGGTCCGGGGTAGAATGATTAGTGAGCGGCGCTCTCTCTCTCCCCTGCCACGCGAGCCCTTCAACTCTTTCTCTCGCGCTCGCTAATTGCCGCGCCCCCCTCGTACGCGATCTATCGAAGTCGCGACATTATACTTAAATGTTCGCGCCTTATCGACGCTCACAGCGTCGCAAAATGTGAATTTATGAAATAAAATACAATTAATTACCAATACAATCGACTTGCTTCGAGTTAAATGCAGATATTGCGCTTTCACTTATAGACTCTTGTTCTTCAGTTGTTCTCCCGCTTAATTTGACACTTGTTTCGTGAATTAATTACAATAACTTATAAATTATGCTTACTGGATGAGTAAGGCTTACGATTTTAATTGGCTCAATGTCGTAGAGGTATACAGAGCTCGCCAGATTTCTTGTACATTGTGACTGATTTGCATGTTGAGAGTCGCCGTATTTATAATACAAAATAATTAGGTTAAAGATGGTCGTAACAGTAAATCGAAATCAACTTATTTGGCAATGTAAACTTCGTCAGTCGTATACAATTCGGCGATAGCATTAAGAAATGCTGACCCTAAAGAGAATATCGTACGTTGTTTTTCGCAAGTTTGATGACCTACTACGTCACGACGCCGCATGAGCAAAATGCTGTGTTTGTAAAAAATTTCATTCCCGCTTTTATGCGTCAGGAAATATCTGATATGAATAAACTTATAAAATGAAATTCTAAATTTCTATAATACGTCTCCGGACGTAACACCTCCCCCCTTAGATTGTTGAATGTCATAGAGATTCAACAAGTGTATTATGTATCAAAGATTCCCTGTTACAAAAAAAAATTGATTGATAAGTGAACGTTAAATCAGAATAATAATACGAGATATAATAATAATTCTAATAATAATAACAACCATAATAATGATAATAATAATAATAATAATAATAATAATAATACTCGTCAGTTTTGAATCGACATATGTTTCAAATCACATGAATCTTTCAGAAATTATGTTTTAAACAATTAATGAATTGATTGACAATTATTATTTTATAATTATTGTTTACTCTTGATGTCTAAAATAATTATTTTAATTTCATGGTTATCAAGTTTAAATTTTCAACTGCCCTGCTTAGCACCCTTGATGTTGGCTGCTCGAACGTTGATTTGATCTACTAACTTTCCTTTCTGACCCCCCTATCTCGATTCTTATGGGGAATTTGATGGCAGAATGTAAGTACTTGATTGTAGCCTTCCCTTATTTGCTGGCACTGGCACTAGTGTTTTCAGGTTTAGTCGTCATTTAACTTGATTGTTCGAGGTCGGTGACTCACTCCGTCATGATTTCGCACGAACGAAATGCTGCGTCGCATAAATTTGTATCGAAGTTAATTTTTAAAATAGAATCAAGGTATTTTGATGGTTTTCACTAATGGTTTACACGTATTAGAATTTTAAGTATCTAAATTGTTAATTACTTTGGTGCGCATTGTTTAAATTGACAGTTGTATTTAGCGTATATTATTCTTGCTGGAACATAAAAATTGCTGTATTTGTATTTTAAAGAGTTCATTGACTTGGAGTGTCACGAGGCCGTACAGTTAAAAGTGCATAGTTGTCGAAATTCGCATACACATTAGTCTGTGTGTCAAAAAATCACTCATTTACGTTTCTTTTATTTGATAAATGTTTAGATGATACGTCTCCGGACGTATTACCTCCCCTCTTAGACTGTTGGATATAATAAATATTCAAAACGTGGAGAATCAGTGATTTTTCCTTACAATAGTGTTAACATTGAAATAAGTGGATGTATTAGTGCAATTTTTCCGAGTCGCAAGTTTTGACGCACAAGAGTTCATTGACTGTTGTCTATCGAAATTCTGCAAGGTTATGCAAAAATGGTGTATATAAGCAAGGTAGGTGTGCATTGAATATCGTCAGTTCCAAATTCTTCTCTAACTTCTGCACTGGAAAGAAATGGCTCCTATCATCAGCGTAAGTATTATTACTTTTTTTTTATTTCAGGCTTTTGTAAATTTTATGATATTAATTTTATCTGTGTGGATTACAGGTTCATCAGCTTGTTCACAAGAGAACCCGTAATATTTTTTTCCGTTCCATGAATGACTTACTTCAGTGGGGTGTAGAGGTCATCCGTACTCTGGAGAGGCCTAATGTATCTCGATTTTATAGCGTAAGAGTCTATTGTTTTGGTTATATACACCCGAAAATTTGCTTATCTCATTTATTGAATTTAATGTTATACAATTAACATTTTTTTTTTCTTTGATTTCAGATAAATCAATGGTTGCACCTTGATCCCCGAGAAAAAGAAGACCTGGCTCGGCCGGATTTTAATATTCTGGAGTTGCCCACCTTACTGGAGCGAGAAGGGTCCATCTCCTTGATGATGGGACGAGTGCAGTTAACTCTTGTGGACAGTGATGAGGATGATTTTTATGAACTACGTAGATTATTTTATTTCACCGATGTGCATGTGGATTGGAGGGTGAGGCTGCGTTTTATTCAATCGACTTTTGGAACTGTATTTTATTTAGGAAATGATGGTTATCATTCTTTCATTTTCCAAACGCTCTTTCTCATATTCACACTCCCATTTTTCTATAAGATAATAATTATATGATCTAATTTTTTCAGAAATTTTGCAGGTTCTTTCATACCTATCATCCAATGTTTCCTTACCCACTACCAGACGCGTGTTTCTATTAATACGGTAACATCTTGGGCACCCATGCCAGTAGCACCCGTGAAACTGTAATACTATTCCCTTACTGTGAGTGTTATTTTGGTAAGATGGTAGAAAACCATCAACTATTGGTCCCTCCGGAAGTCGTTTTTCATGACAACGATTAGCATGTTGTATTTCACAATTCATAACCTTTTCCATCCATTTTAATCGTAATAATGCTTTAAGTGATTGATTATTCGCTCGCCTGTATCCACCTTGAGGTATAATGCCAATAGTTTTTCGTTTTAAAAAGTTTTTTCTATACACACGAAGACAAGACGATGCAATTCTTGCTGCTTCAGTAAAAGGATCAACTTTAGAGCAATTTAAAAAAGTTTCTCGAAAAGCCAAACATGTTAGTCTTAGAATTTTAACATCTTGTTTACAATATTTCAAAATTTCTTTCTGAAAATCAAAGACGTAACCCTGTTCTTTCTTATTGTTATACCACTCTACGAAATTTCTTCTCTCAATAACACTCATAGTATCTGGCGAATAGGATGAAAGAGGTGGTAATTCACCAATATAATTTTGATTTTCTGGCGTGTTGAATAAATGTGGAAACGTGCCTTTCTCAATCTGTGTTAAACCATAATAAGCCTTAGGTAAAACACTAAGAGACATATGAAGATAATTCAAACTACCAAAAAATTTAACATTCATAAGCTCCATTAAAATTATTTTTGTACCGTTTAATATAATAGATGGTTTAACACGAATGTCGTCCCGTTCAGCAATATATTTTATAATAAACTGTCTATCAAAGCCTTGTGCATTGTGTGCTATACAGCAGATTGTTTATCTGCTTAAACCCCCTTCTTTTCGCAAACACTAAATCTGTAAATTTTTTGAGAGGGTCACGATCAAATACATATTTCCGAATACCACAATATGTACACATTGTCGAAATATCTGTATTTTTATCACAAAAACTACAAACTTGTTGTACAACACACAAGTTTGGTACGTGTATTCTAATTTTGTCATCGCCATCTACTCTTTCACATTGTTGTGCCTCAAAATCATAAAAGAAAACTAAAGTTTTTAAATTTTTAGTTGGTTCAATTGGTTTTACGTAACAAAAATGATCTATAAGTAATATTTCATTACAAACTTTACAAAATGTTTTTCCACACTCATGTTTTTCTTCTTTTACTCTAACTATTTTGTTGCACATTGTACAAATTCTTATACTCTGACAAACTGACAGTTTTTTGTCAAAAGATTTTGGTTTTTGATGATTTTTATAACAAATATTACCGAAAAAATCTCTACCACAAAATCTACAGTTTATTTTAACATTTTCAGTATCACAAGGAGGTTTTTGAAAACACTACATTTTTGTAAGCATTTATGATTTTCTTCACACGTAAAAATGTTATTACATGGTATGCAGTAACCTCTACTACCGGCAGTAGCAAGCAAATTTAATATTGGCTGATAATGATGTAATGCTTCGTAATACATAATCCTTAGAGTATGTTTAATTATATTAATCGTATCGAGAACAAATTTTGAACCGCCATACAACGGCTTATCACCACGTCCAAATCTTTGAAATGAGTAGATAACGATGACAATACCTATTCTAGCAAAAAATATCTGAAACGTACGAATTTCATCTAGCCCCCATACCCTGCTTCGGGTATAGTTACACCAACATTGCTTACAAGATTTTTCGCACATTCAGTTTGATACTTTTGACGACTGTTTCTAATTTTTTCCCACTCTTGTTGAAGTGCTCCTGAACGTATTTCTCCCCGTATCATTTACGCGTATGCAACTACTAAAGATCTTGGTAAACATAAATTATCATCGTTTCTAATTTTTAATATAGAACGCTTAAAAACACCTTCATGAGTTAAAGCTACGCGACCACGCCCTACAGGAACAGATACAACGCTACAAGATACTAATAATGTATCATCAATTTTAAAATTGTTAGCGCTTTGTGCAAAGCTTACTAGCTTATCCCATAAATCATTAGCAGATAAATCATTCACGCGTCTAAATGAAATCCATGCAGGGCCGTGAAGAAATCTTTCGGATGAAAGAGTTACACCAATAAAATCTTCGGGTGTTGCTGTAGCACATAATTTTCCATTAATTCCTGCATTGCACTCTCGAGCCACTCATAAACATTGGCTCCAGAAGGTGGTGGTCGATTTTGAACACGCATTTCTCTACCTTCAATACCAAAGCGCCGTTAATGTCTTGTAGTCTCGTCTATTATTGCAATGTGTGTGGCTCTTCTACGTTTTCTTCTCTATTTTCTTCTTCTTCTACGGTATGTTCATTCCCTCTTCCACTCTGTAAATTTTTAACTATATGTATAAATAAAAAATTCTATCCAGTACTAATATATTAAATATATTTACTGTTTTCATCCGAGTCAGTATCCGTGTCTGATGAATTACACGTACTGCTTCTGCTACTACTTCTGCTACGGGTACTTCTACTGTTACTTCTGCTACTGCTTCTACCACTACTGCTGCTGCTACTACTAATACTTCTGCTACTACTTCTGCTACTGCTTATGCTACTGCTTCTACTATGAGATTTGTCTTCAAACTCAATACAATTTGTTTCTCAGAGGTATCTAAACGAAAAATATTATTAAACATTATATAAGTATATGATAATAAATTAGTTTATGTTTAATTATGTGTACCTCTTAATAAACTAGTTGAAGGTCCAGCCTCGGGATCAAATATTACGTCTGTAGCATTATCTGTATTATCTAAAAAATGAATTATTAAATAAGATTAGTATATAGTAATGTCAATAGAAAATAAAAATACATCATTTATCATACCGTATGTGATATTCTCGAAGAGCACATCGTCTCCATTATCACTATTGTAAAAACTATCAAGTTCTGTAATATTTTGAATATATTATTTTAAATAAATAAATAATATTAATAAGTTCGAAATTTACTTACGTTTAAAGTGGTTGTACTGTCGCATGATATCGGTAGTAAATGGTGAATCGTGTAAATTTTGTGATTTGAAGTGTTCAGCAACTATACAGATTGCTTTCTTGTTATTTAAAATACTGCGCTTATAAATAAATAAAAGTGTTCTTAACGAACAAAGACTAATAATAAATCGTAGTTTTCTAATCAATGTTTTTTCAGAAAGCGTTTTTAAATTTTTAATCCATTGATTTTCACAAAATGTTCTAATAATATTGTCTTACGATTGCAATATGATAAATAGCGTTTATAATTCTTAATAGTTCCCTACGTGAATCCATTGTAGTTTGAAAATTTCTTCAACTACTATTGTAGTATGAGTGATAGTGATGTTTGTATCTACGAAAAATTATTTAAATTGTAAGAATATGTAAAAATACTCTAATCATTTACATGTAATTTTATTAAAATATGAACGTTTAATAAGTTACTTTTCATTTATAATTTAACTTGAAACAATATTAATACTTTAAAACTTACCTTGATGTATAGTATACGTGGGTGATGAAATCTACGAGGCCCCGAATTATATTTTATAAGTATCTTTAGCAGACTACAGGTTCAACTAATCTTTGGGCGTTTCCGGAGGGTGCAGGCAGAGTGAACTGTGATGTACGTGGTACCGTAGGGGTTTATATACCCGCCAAAGATCTTTGAAACTGCGTAAATTGACGACGGGGTGGGATGAAAGAATGCACTACAAAATACCAATCTTTTGAAGCGATAGACGCTTTCTTGGTATTTCAAGAGCATAGAAGAATAATCACAACTCAGCATTTTATAATGGAAAGCTTCGTAAAATATTTTATGAAACATAGAATTACAAAAACCAAACGAAAACCCCGTAAAATAATATTTTATAAGTAAATTATAAAATGCACCTGGTAGAAGAATATATTGTGTAGTAAAAACTATGTTACTCTGAACTAATACGAAGATTTATTGGGTCGATGAATACATTGATAACGAAATAGATCGACCTGTGAAGTTCCAAAATACCTCCAATACAAAGAGGACGTTGTACTTAACAATAAAGTACAATACCGCGAATTAATCTGAATGTAACTTTTCGAAATATCTGTACCAATACCTTACTAATACTGAATCAATAACAAAATTAATTTGTTTGTGAAATTTATAAATATGTGGAATGGTTAGAGGGTAAACCGGGTAGTAAAAAGTACGATACCGCGAGCTGATATAATCATGGATTAGACTGGTCAATACATCGATAACGAAATCGACCAAGCAATGAGGTTCCAAAACTTCTTCATTTAAAAGAAGATATAGTACCTTATAAAAATGTCTAATGCCTCGAATCGATCTACTAATTCACCACCATTGCCACCAGTACCAGCAGCAAAACCGCTTCAAGATATCCCAATCGACGAAGTGATACCTGAGGAGGTTATAGAAGAGGTTCTCCGAGAAGAGGATATCCTCCTAAGACAACAACATGAAGAAGAAGAGAATCGACGCATACAAATTGAAGAGGAATGGCGCATCCAAATTGAAGAGGAACGGCGCATCCAAATTCAGGAGGACGCCGTACTTGCTGACCTCCTACAAGACGCGGATGAAGAAGATGTGCAGGAAGACTTCGAGGATGAAGCTGAATCTAGCTACGAGTCAAACGTATCTACCGAACACATCAAAATAGTACAACAACAAGAAATTGCGGAACAACAAATTGTGGACTCCGATATGGAAACTGTGGACAATAATCACGATGGTGGTGATGGTGGTGATAGTGATCGCGATTACGTGCCAGAACTCCCCGCGCAGATGCGTGAAGTGGCGCTGAGACGCGCGATTAATGTTCGTCGAGGTTTTCACAGAAACCTCGGTGCTTTGTTTAGGGAAGTGCGAAATAACGAAATAGTGCTGATGCGCGAGCAGCTTCGGCAAGTGCAGCAGGAAGCACGTCGACAACGCCGCCAAGAATTGATTGATGTACCACGTCGAAACTTAGATTTTTGCTTCGGCTGCGCTAAGCGATTTTGGTGCCAGCGGAGTCGTGTGTGGGTACGATGTGATGCGTGCGGATTCTGGCTATGTCCAGATTGTAATGAAAATCCTGTTCATTGTCAGAATGAACAGGATTTTTTTTAAAAACAGAACATAAAATCTGGAAATAATGTAAATAGTAGTGTATAAAAGTGTATATATTGTTGCGTCCGGAGGATTGTATGCAACTTAATACGATGCAGCGTTCTGCTTATGCTACCTTGTGACGTATAGAGTCACCGACCCAGGAAGACAACGCATGCAATTTTTAACATACGGTCGAGCTAGAATCAAAGCAATCGAACTCCGCGGCAGTCGAAAGGCCACACTTTGCAATGCTCAGCATTTCGCAAGTACGACGATCCAGAAAACTTGTAATACATAAGTTGTCAAAAGATGAATTCGATACGTCACCGGGCTCATCTTTAACCTAATTTACTTATGCATTAAAAAGCCTCCGCATGGGCCGCTCGCGTCAGTCACAGTGTACAAGGAAACTGGAGAGCTCCGTCAAACTCAGACGACATTCGAGTCAAGTTTTTATTTGTAAGCCTCGTCAAAGTAGCGAGCATAATTTATAATTTAATTACAATCGCAATTAAGCAGTTACAAGGCGTAACAACAATAATTATATCTCAACATTGTAACCAGCCATAGGAATTGGTAAATACATACATTCCATTTCAATAAATAATATTATATAACCAATTACTGTTTTCAATTCATTTATTTCGGACTTAACATTGGTTCCGGTACGAATCGAACATTAGTTCACTAGACTGTTTAAAATAAAAGAATAAAAATAACTATTTTTCGGAACGTAACAGTGGTTCTGGTACAAATCGAACGTAAGTTCATTAGACTCATATTGAGTAGACCGAAATAGTGAAAAGCGAATTGTATTTGGTTATATAAATAATTTTATTTGTTTGAAACTAACATAGAATAAGTCTGAGCTTCTCGTTTTGCAGTAAGAAGTTGAGAGGATTATTGTAGCATAATCGTTTAAACTTCGGAAGATAAACGTGTACGGCTCGTCGAGTTATTAACAACAAATTTCATAACAAACTATAAGTGAAATAGCAAGTGTCAAAATAAAAGTACATATTGAAATCAAAAGATATTATTCGGAAAAATAGCAATCAAAGAAAATAAGACAAGTGAGGAAAAAATCAATAATAAAATATTTAAAAGGAAAAATAATAAAACAAAAGAGAAACATTACAATATATAAACAAGAATATTAAAATAACAAACAAAGATTATAGGAAAAAGATTAAGAATAATTGCCAAATAAGTTGGAAATATATACGGGAAAAATAAAAAATAGAATAAAGGGTTAAACGTAAGAAAGGAAATTGAATAATAATTTAAAACAAAAAGTATTAATTAAATAATCCGTGTATAAATAAATAGTGTATTTTAAATAATAAGATATAAAAGCACTAGAAAAATAAAGTAACGGAAAATAGAAGTGATGGAAATACAAAAGCAGCAAATAAACAAATTATAAAATCATATAAAACAATTACAAAAATATAAGTAAACACAAGAAATAGTCGAACTAATAATAAAAAGATATTTAAAAAGAAATATTAAGTATAGCATAGGCATAAGAGTAATATGTCATGTCATATCAGAAAAACGCAGGAAATAAGGGAAACGAAGGGATTTTAACCAGACAGACGACCCAAAGAAATGCAGAGCTTAAAAAGCAAATAGACGAGAAAAGTAAAGAAGCTAATATTTTTGGAAGGAAACCGAGAGTACCAAGATCATCTCCGAGCATAAACTTGCCTAAAAATGTATCATATACTTACGTTAACTCAAAAACAGGAAAAAACGGAAAAAGTTTCAATTCCAACGACTTTGAAAGCAGATCTTAACGTATCAGAAAAACCAGATTCACGAATTACAGCTAACTTAGAACCAAACGAGAACATTACAGACTCTACACAAGACATAATAGACGGAAACAATTCTAGAAAAAATATAAATAATCTTTTAATTCCGGAATTAAAACAGGATATTACATCACCAATTAATTTTCATACACCGAATACACCAAGTCAGAGCCCTGCATTTTTTGAGGATTCAATATATTTTGAAAACGGCAGGCAAAACGACTATACGGACATAGAAGGATTACTTAATGAACAAAGTTTGATTTTAGCTAGAGATAATAATACAAGTAATAACGGACAGCCAGAAATTCAAATGACATAGGCTGATTTGTGCACGTGAGAATTGTGCACCGATTTATTGTGCACAGAGAAAAGAAAAGAAAATTTTGTTCACAAAACGTTTTTACTTTTGCACAAAAAATTGTACACTTTACGGAAAAAGATGAAATTCAGTAATGTGCACAAAATTGTTGTGCACAATAACATAAAATAATATTTCAACCAAAAAAAATTTTGCACACTGAGCTTATTTATCGTGCACGTAATATAGGGGCTGGGCGATTGTGCACAAATAAATTCATTAAAAGTATTAGAGTCCCTGAGGAGGAGCCGGAGCAGGCTCGAATCGTCGGACAATGTGGTGGTGGTGGGCAGTCAGATCGTCCTTTGCTAACAAAGTTTTTTCCAGATTTTAATTAAGTTTTTATTTCAGATTCTGCGGGGGTGATTATAAACAAGGGCAATCTGACTGCCATAAATATTAATTATTTTAATTTAATTTGTAAGACTGTAAGACCGATGGAAAAATTCTTATCAGTTGATATTAAATTGCAGTCGACATAAGTAATATTTTTAATGATAAAAGTATTAGACTTTTTTTGGTTGAAATATTATTTTATGTTATTGTGCACAACAATCTTGTGCACATTACTGAATTTCATCTTTTTCCGTAAAGTGTACAATTTTTTGTGCAAAAGTAAAAACGTTTTGTGAACAAAATTTTCTTTTCTTTTCTCTGTGCACAATAAATCGGTGCACAATTCTCACGTGCACAAATCAGCCTATGTCATTCAAATAAACAGAGATTTAATAAATCTCGAAACAGAAATGGCAAACCAAAAGCTTAAACTACCACTCAAAGATGTCGCAAAAATAGTTCCGGAATTTGATGGAAAAAATATGGAACCAGAAGAATATATAGAAAGACTTCAACAGGCAAAAGACATTATTGACAACGCAGATGAAGAAAACTTAGTACGACTTTTGAAAATAAAATTAAAAGGAAAACCATATAAAGCCTTAAAAAAAGCAAATATTACTACTATTGACGTTTTAATTCAATCCATACGTAAAATTTATCCGAGTAAGGAGGATATACATACACTTTATGGAAAATTGATTAGAATAAATCAAGAACCGAACGTAACAGTATTGGAATATGCTAACAAGATTACAGAAATAGGTACCAAAATTAAGGAATTAAAAGCATCAGAACCAGGTATTACAGAAGGAAATTTTACAATTTTTAAAACCCAATTAGAAACAGACATATTAAATTATTTTAAAGACGGTCTAAAAAGTGACATACGATTTGCATTAGGAGAACACGAAACGATACAGAGTGCAATACAAAGAGCAATAGATCTAGAAGCAAATACAGAAAAAAGAATTATGATGAGAAAAGATGACGCAAATATATTATATAGTTTAGTATTTGATTTTTTCGTGCTTGTCAATCCCTACTTTGTAACTACTCTCCGAGTTGAAAGGAGATCAGTGTTAATGAGATTGCAAACACCAAACTTTGTTTGACCTATTTAATTCAAACAGCTTATTTTAAGCCTGAACGTCAACAATTAGCTAAAACAGGAAAACTTTCATCTAAAAACTCTCTGTTGCCACTTAAGGGGGCTAGACACTTTTTTCTCTGATATAAAAAGTCATATTTTAATACATAAATGTAAACTAATTATTTCCCACTTTTTACACATAAAAGGGGGTATATTTACCTCACCTTAGACATTGTTCTGGGCCCTTTATATTGTCCAGAACCATAGTCATCGATGAAACAAGTTTTTTCACTATCCATAAGCTTTGAAATTTTCCTACTGATGGATTGACTCCAGATTTGAACTAAATTACTCTTGAATAGTATGATTCTCATATGAGTGTAAGGATTTTTGATCCGATGAGAAAAAAAAAATTATGTGCTGTTTTTGAAGAATTTTTTTTTATTTTTAAAATTTTTTTAATTTTTTCAAAATTTTTCTGATGTAAAAATGTTGTCTGACATTTAATCCTAAATCCCTACACTCATATGAGAATTATACTATTCAGGAGTAATTTAGTTCAAATCTGGAGTCAATCCATCCACAGTTTCATCGATGACTATGGTTCTGGACCATATAAAAGGCCCATCGGAGAAAGTTCTAAGATAAGGTAAATATACCCACTTTTATATGTAAAAATATGAAATAATTAGCTTACATTAATGTATTAAAATATGACTTCTTATTTCAGAAAAAAAGGTGTCTATCCCCCATGATACAAAATCTTCTCGCTTCTTGAAGAAGATGCTAAGCATCCTCTTATTTTACCTGCTGATTGTCATTTTACTACTCTAATAATTAGGGATGCGCATTCTCGTACTCTTCATGGTAGTGTTCAGCTAACGCTTGCCACCCTTAGATATCAGTATTGGATAGTAAAAGGACGATCTCCAGTCAAAAGAATTATCAGGTCATGTACTACCTGTTCTCGCGACGCAGCTCGCGTGCACACTCAATTAATGAGAGAACTGCTTAAGGCTCGAGAGCATCCTTCCTTCGCCATTCTTGCGGTCGGGTGTCGATTACGCCGGTCCCATTAACCTCCGACTAACAAAAACTAGAGGTAAAGGCACGATGAAAGGCTATATCGCGATATTTATTTGTATGACTACAGAGCCGTCCACATCGAGGTAGTAGAGGACTACACTAGTGAAGCGTTTATCGCTGCTTTCCATCGTTCTACCGCCCGTAGAGACTATTGTAAAGAACTTTATTGAGATCAGGGAACAAACTTCGTTGACGCAAATGCTGAACTGAGACAAATGGTTGACGCTTCTTCTTCATTTTATCGCAAATTACAAAGTCTCTCGCACTAGAAGGGACTTCTTGGATCTTCAACCCTCAGTGCGCCTCATTTCGGTGGCATTTGGGAAGCCATCGTTAAATCGACCAAACATCACCTGCGTCGCGTCATTGGAGACCAAGTTCTCACCTTTTCAGAGCTTGCTACCCTCCTTTGTCGAATAGAAATGTGCCTAAACTCGAGACCTTTAACTGCCCTCACTGATGATCCGTCTGACCTTGAATTCCTATCACCTTCACACTTTCTCATTCAGCGTTCATCCTTTTTAATATTTTTCCTAATTAATAATTTAATTCCTCAGGAAGATGCCTCCAACGTCGACATCCCACCAGGAAAGCGCTGGCTTCTGATTAGTCAGCTGGCTCAACACTTCTGGCGAAGGTGGACGCAAGACTATCTGACTTCGTTGCAGCCTCGCCAAAAATGGAGGCAGTCGCATCCTCCAGTCGCAGTGGGTGATCTCGTACTCATTCGGAATGAGCTTACGCCTCCAGCCAAATGGTCCCTCGCTTGTATCATCGCCATTCATCCAGGGAGCGATGGTATCACTCGCGTGATCAATTTACGAACAGCCACCACTACTCTACGTCGTCCTATCGCCAAGATTATCAGCCTCCATCAAGAGAAGTGAGTCCTTTCGTCGATGCGACGAAGATGTGCGGAATGTTGAGGATTCACCTCAATACTTATCCTCAAGAACGCATGAGAGAGAGAGAGACAATCCGTGCTCTCCACGCGGCAAGCCTGCCGCCCCTCCCTCTATCAAAACATCGGGCGACGGCGCACAGTGGGCTATAAAATGCAAAAAAGTATCAAAATTCTCGATACACTAGAAAAATGAATATTTCTTGATTATTTTTGTGCAAATCGACAATTTCAAACATTATCTTTAATATTTTTTTGATCGTTTACAGGATTATTTCATTTTACTGAAACTGCTCGAGCTTTACTTGAATAAATAATAAATAATATTAAATAATAATAATAATAATAATAAAATAGGCAAATGTCACACAAAAGCCTAGACGTAAACAGTTGGAATCCAACCAAAATATTTATGATCATTCAAAATCATTGTATAAAATATTTTAACGTTTACAGAATGTGAATAACATTATTCAATTAGAATTTTGACATTATGAAACTATTATTTTTATCAAATCATTATGAAATTATAATAATATAGCCTATTAAGAAAAATATTTTTTTACAGATTGCGTAAGAATATTTTTCTGGCCGATTTTAATACATATAAAAAATTCCTTATTATATAATAAATAAATAAATAAAATAAAATATACATATATACATTAATGCGTGCGTGTCTGTGTGTGTGTGTGTGTGTGTGTGTGTGTGTGTGTGTGTGTGTGTGTGTGTGTGTGTGTGTGTGTGTGTGTGTGTGTCTGTGTGTGTGTGTGTGTGTGTGTGTGTGTGTGTGTGTGTGTGTGTGTGTGTGTGTGTGTGTGTGTGTGTGTGTGTGTGTGTGTGTGTGTGTGGCTTTCCGGAAAAACCACGTAAGGGACGAGTTTTTCAAAATCGGTCTTATGCCTTTTTTCTTATCTTTAAACAGTCCTCTATCATCTAGCCGTGACAGAAATTACGAAAGTGCACTCGTTGTCTTGAATCAGCACAAGGAAAAACCACATATCCCCATTTTTTCAATATTTTCCCGGAATAACCACGTATCTCCATTTTTTTAGAATAATTCCTGGAAAAACTATGTAACTCCACTTATTTTTTAGAATAATTCCCGGAAAAACCACGTAACTCCACTTTTTTTTTTTTAGAATAACTCCCGGAAAAACCACGTAACCCCATTTTTTTTGTAGACTAATTCCCGGAAAACCCATGTAACTCCACTTTTTTTTTAGAAAAACTCCCGGAAACCCCACGTAACTCCACTAAAATTTTATTTTATTCCCCGAATAACCACGTAAGTGAAATTCGATTTCTAAAACATGAACGCTATTGTCTCTGGTTACTATGGCAAAAAATATGTTATTTACATTAGTATTCATAGACGCAGTGTTGCATTTAATCTCATTTGTCTTGATTTATAACATCGATGCGAAACCTGCAAAACTAAAAACTCGATTTACTCGAAATAATGAAAAGTGGAGATAAGTGGTTTTTCCTGGAAGCAACATATATATATATATATATATATATATATATATATATATATGTTTGTAAATTGGTACTTTTGAAGAAATGTGAACCTTTCGCTTAGAGTTCGGACAATGTGACTAAAGAAATAATGACCCTCAGGTTACCGACTCTGGGAAAAGGGGGTATAGATTTCTCCTCAAAAGTCGCGATTCTTGCTTTGAGAAATTTGAGGAGTCTCTTCAAAATGCCGACATCTCTTCAAAAGTACCGATCTATACGTTGATATCTCTTCAAATATACCAATTCCCATAGTTATATATGTATATATATATATATCGCATATACCTCGTGATCTCTGAGAAAACAGATGCAACCTTGATTATCATAAGACAATTTCACATTAGGTTTCAAATTCAAATGTATCTATAATTTTATTTTTATAAAAAATATTTTTTTATACTTTAAAGCACATTTATTAATGATTTTGAATATAATATTTAGAAGGGCTAAATGAAAGGTTACTAGGAATTGATACAGCAAAATAAACAAGTTCATATATTAGGGAAAACACGCAATTTTTAGAATAAAAAAATCAATGAATGACTTTATCAATATTTTATTTATATTTTTGAAACAAATATATTGCTTAAAAACCTATTGGAGCATATTTTATAGACAATTTCCTATAAAAATAGACAAACTAAAAGATTGTAATTGCCAATTGTCATATTTAATTATATAGATGATCGCGGTGCAAATTTAAAATTTTCTTTATCCAGTGAACATAACTGCCAACCTTCACGAACAAATTGGGTTTTACAAATCCGCATTTTGAGTCAGAGCTCGAAACAATTCCAATTAGAACACCATCTTGTGTAACTAACGGCCCGCCTGAATCCCCCTTAAATTGATAAGTATATAGATTAGATTAGCAGTATTAAGAAAATATGTAAAAATAATAATTGAAAATAATTGTTAAACACTTACATAGCAAATAGTTGTATAGTAATTAATTTTTGTGCAAATATGATCGTTTTCAATATACGTCCAATGGGCACGGCACTTTTCTGCAGAAATTACTTCAACACTAGCTGTTAGTAGATCCTCTGGTGTTGGCGAATTTAACTTAAAATTAAAATTCAGTATTAATTAAAATGTATCACAGAATATCAAACGCGATATATTACATAACGTACATAGTAATTTCCCCATCCAGCCACATTCACCGATTCCCCAGCATGCTCACTTAAATCACCAACCCTAGGTAATTTAACTTTTCGTACGTGTTCATCAAAGTGTATATCGTATTCGAGGCGAATGAGGCCGATATCATTTACAATATATTCAAGACCCTAGAACAATTATAAATAAACAAAATACATATGTATACCCAAACGTATTATTTTTTTTTTCAACAATTGTACAGTACAAAAATCATCACCCACTCTGTTACTTTCTTCTGTAATGCGACGGTATGCTGGATGAACATAAAATTTTTCTACCCGATAAACTCTACCTCCGCGATATCGATCGCTTCCTAAAGTGACTCTTGCTTTCCAAGCTCTACGTCTGTTGAATTAAACAGAAATGACATATTTTCTAACACTTTGTGATAATCTTGAAATAAAATAAGTCTTACGTATCTAGGCAATGAGCTGCAGTGACAACCCAACGGGGATGGATAATATTCACACCACACCACAACCGACCATCATATTCTAAGTATCCCAGAAACGGAAATTTACCATCTTCGGCTTTCCTACTTCCGATAACTCTTCGTCCAGATGTTTCACCCACTGAAAAATAAATTTTAAATTTTACATTGAAAAAGATCATAGCATTAGCCCCTTAAGGGAGTTATTATCACCCTACATTAAGGTGGTTCACTATTTAATTTTGATGTCATATATTATTAAAATATAATAATAAGTACACACGGATATGAAAGGCGAATACTTTTTGAACCGAAAAAATGTATTGTGATAAAAAATTGTGAATCTAACAAGTAGATCGGCGCTCGAGTGAACCACTTGTGCTCAATCATCATCCTCGATAGAAAAACTTAACTTTCCCCCCAATTGCATAATGTACTATTTCCTGTCGCTACTACGGGAGACCTCACTAGACTCTCGAAATGCTCGATTTTCCATTCACTTTTCTATGCGGGAAAATGGTCTTGCTCAAGAGGTTTCTTTCCCGCTAAACTGTGAAAAAATAGATTTTTTCATTCTTTCAGGCATGAAAAAAGGCCCGTTTCATGCACGCGCTAAAAAAAATATTATCTAACTAGAAATTTACCTCTGCATGCGTTGTGCACCCATATTTTTCGAATTATTGAGCTGAATTTCGGCCAAAAAATAAAATGGTGTATTCACTATTCAGTTAAATGAAACGATTTTGATATTTTTGAAAATTTTTTGCAAACCGAAAATGACAAATTTTAGCTTTTTGTATAAATTTAATATTTGCTACTTCGTAATTAGCTGATGAAAAATTGTTTCATGTTCCCAGAGTCTACCAGCGAGAAGGTCACAGTCGGATTTTATACTCCATTTTTTATTTATGTTTTTATTTCTTTTTCTCTTTTTTTGTTCTTGTTTAGTTGAATTTCTATTTTTTATTTTAAAAAACATCATTTTTTTTTTATAATAAAACCGAAAATTTTCACCCCTCAACTCTTCGGAGGTTTCAGATCTGAAGAATAACTTTTGAAATGCAATCAGAGACTCCAAAAAGCCCTGGACACTAAATTTGGTATAATTTGCTAAAGAATTCGTTGCTGTCAGTTTTGACACGAAAACTAAAAAGGCCAGTAACGGGTTGAATAAATTCATCTGCTTACTAGAAGAGTAGGTGCTATTTTAAATAATGTATCTTGCACAATTATTTAAGACATTCAATTTTGTTAAAGTATGACATGCCTTTTAGTTATTATTCAATTCAATTCGTCATATGTAACGTGCGAGTGCTATGAGTAACTGGGCAGATAAAGTTGCGCTCTTGAAGCTCCGCGAAAATAATAATTACGTTTGATGGTAATAAGAGGGCAGCGCAGTTGTCCCCAAATAAATAGTCGGAGACATGGTGACGCGCTCTCTTTTTGCTCGTGGCCATCGTACGTGGCTGGTTTACCCGGAGTTGACCTAGCAATCTGCTTCCCCAGGAGGACACGTTGCACATTAGTGATGGAGTAAAATTTTAATTTGGAATATTGATATAGCAGAAAGTAAAAGTTAAAAGGCCATCGTCGGAGAAGTCGCACGGAAAGTGCGAATAGAGTAGAGTCTAGGCGGTCTCGAGTCGTACAAGGAGTCGACCACGTGTCGTGGACATGAGGAGAAAAGGGCTAAGCGTCTCTCTACAATCTTATCAAAGGTATGCGCTGATTTTTAATAAATACTCATAATCGGGTGCGTCCCGATCCTCCGCGTAGCTAGCAAATTAATATCGTATTATAATATCTGTGTCCTAATTTTATTATCGAATCTTATAATAAATTTTTATATTGTATATTTTGCTATTTAATAATATTTACTGCAACTTCTCAACATTGATAAATCTCTCCTTACCTATTATCTTGAGAAAAATATATGTATTTAAAATAAAATTGTTTCACATACTTGATAAGACACTGTGTATAAATACTTGCTATTTTATTTACCATCATCAGCTGAGGTTATCTCTGTAGTAGTTGAATTATATTTTGTTCTATGTCTTCGATGCTTCCTTGGACTTGTTCTGACTGTTAAATAATAATACATTAACATAAGTGAATTTCTTAATATTTCTTAACTAAAGCATATTTACTTTTACATAATTATAAAATGGCTTGTTTAATATTCAAAATAATAGAGCTGTAAAAGGAAATTTTATTTAGGTAATATTAGGTAATGGATTTACCTTCATTATGAATAATTAAAAATATAAAAAGACCAAACAACAAATGTGACCAAAGCATAGCTGGAGTACTGATACCGCAATGAACATTTCTTTGTGCATTTATATGGTTTAGAGTTACAGTGATACACTAGTAATGAAAAAGGTAACGTATATTATATAGTCTGGATAAAATTTATTGAGTATAAAATGCTGATTGAATTTTTAGGTAATGGTATATGGTAATCGAAAAGATTTATCAATAAAAGAGGATTTATATTGTTTTTTGTGAATTTTGGTTACATATAATTGCATAGATATAATTAATTCATTAATAGCATAAGTACAGATTTGTGATTAGGTATTATAATTATAATTAAATTAACGAAAACAAAATCGTTGCTCTTCATACATTTATTCCTCCGAAAATATATAAGAAACTACTTATGTAACAAAAATAAATGCTTAAATTTATATAGTTACATATGGATTAAGTCACACTACCTGTAATTTTGTTTTTATAAACCGGTATTATTTATATTTAAAGCAAGAAAACTTGTTTAATTCTTAAAATATTTATACTGATAGATTACTTAATAGCTTCTTTATCCTTAAGGGGTTAAAATGATGAAAAAATCGAAGTTTTTTTATTGCATTTTAAATTTTAAAATTTCTTTGAAAATGTGCTCCCGCAAACCGTTTCTCGAAATTCGATTTTGCTTTTTATTGGGAATAAAACATGTAAAACAGAAAAAATGAATTTTCGTGAAAATTTAGTTTTTATACCCAAAATTTGTCGAACTCTTTTAAATGTTCTTTCGTAAAAATATTACTTATGTCGACTGCAATTTACTATCAACTGATAAGAATTTTTCTATCGGTCTTACAGTCTTACAAATTAAATTAAAATAATTAATATTTATGGCAGTCAGATTGCCCTTGTTTATAATCACCCCCGCAGAATCTGAAATAAAAACTTAATTAAAACCTGGAAAAAATTTTGTTAGCAAAGAACGATCTGACTGCCCACCACCACCACATTGTCCAACGTTTCGAGCCCGCTCCGGCTCCTCCTCAGGGACTGAAATGAAACCCGCGATACACCTCCTTATATACCCCCATACCCCCTTCTTTTTTCTTACCCCCACCACCATCCACATTCCCCTCTCCAACTTTCCATTCTTACTTAAATTAATAAAGAATGATAAATGTTATCTAATTTACTTGACTCTATCATTAAATTTACATTATTCCCATTTCTTAGAATGTGAATACTTTCAAGGCTTTCCCTCTTATATTTATTCTTAATCCCTTGTTCCAAAATATCCACACTCCCAAAATCGAAAGAATGCAAACTATTTAAACAATGTTCTTTCAAACCCGATGTACAACTTGAGCTGCGTAAACTATATTGATGTTCATATATTCTCTTTTTCAAATATCTACCCGTTTGACCAATATAACAATCATTACAATCCCTACAATTAATTTTATAAACTACTCCCGATTTTAAACATTTATCATCCTTGTCTTTACAATTACTAAATAACCTTTCTAAATTATTATCGTTTCTAAAGAAAACTTGAATATTATGTTTACTAAAAACCCTTCTAATCCTTTCCGACAAACCTCTAACATATGGTAAACTAAAATATGCGTTCTTTCCATTTCTATTCCTTGTTTGATTATCTATCCGCTGCTTCAATCCACCATTATAAATTTCCCACACTCTCTCATCAATCATTTTGTCAATAAATTTTACCGGATAACTATTCTTAATAAATGTTTCTCTAACTAAATTTAAATTCTTTTTCCTAAAATCTTTATGTGACAATTTAATCGCTCTGTCAATGACACCTTTGATCGCACCTGTCTTGTTTCCGAATTGGTGGTGAGAATCAAAATTTAAAAATCTACCTGACCATGTAGGTTTTCTATACCAATCTAATTTCACTCTATTATTATTAACTCTAATGACTCTAATATCTAAAAAACTCAATTGATCATCTTTCTCAACTTCTTTTGTGAATTTAATTCTATCATGGATAGAATTAAACACATCCACCATTTCATCCACAAAACATTCAGGTACAACTGCAAATTAAGTTTTTATTTCAGATTCTGCGGGGGTGATTAATTTAATTTGTAAGACTGTAAGACCGATAGAAAAATTCTTATCAGTTCTTTTAAATGTTGAAAATATAATTTAAAATAATCATTCACATTGTGAAAAATTTTTATTTTAAAGCCAACGTACGTTTTTCTAATATTATTTTTAAAAATTCTTGTTTATAACAGTTACCCTTATCGATAAAGCAGAGCACTCTAAAAGAACTTTTTTAAAAATCGGTTAAAAGTAGGAGAATTTTCTAAAAGTACTTTTGATTTCATATCCATTTTTATTTTTTGATCCCAATCGAATAATATTAAGTTGGTTAAAAAAATAAAGAAAAAAATCAAAAAATCAAAAATAATTTTTTTCGTCGCGAGGATCAAAAATTGGTTAGAAGTAAGTGCATTTTCTCAAAGTGCTTTTCATTTCCTATCCATTTTTATGTTTTTCGTCTCAAAGTTGGTTAAAAAAAAAGAAAAATATCAAAAAATCGAAAATCGAAAATAATTTTTTTCGACGCGATGTTTAGAAAACGGTTAGAAGTAGGAGCATTTTAAAGAAGTACTTTTGAATTCCTATCCATTTCTATGTTTGTCGTCCCATTTAGATAATATTATATTGATTAAAAGAAATAAAGAAAAATATCAATAAATCGAAAATCATTTTTCTTGTCGCTGGGTTTGGAGATCTGTCAGAAATAGGTCCACTTTCTGAAAGGTCTTGAAATTTCGATTCTATCCATATTTTTTCGGTCCAATCTAATAAAGAAAAATATAAATAGATTGAAAATAATATTTTTCATGGTTGAGTTCGGAAATCTACTAAAAATTTGAACATATTCTTAAACTGCTAGTCATTTTCTTTTCTTACATATCTATTTGGAGGCTATCAGATAAATACTAAGTTGACTAAAAAAAATATACAGAAATCTTAAAAAATCCAAAAATATTTTCAGCTGCGGGTTTTTGTAGTTTACAGGAAATAATAGCTTATTATTCTTACACTACTATTAATTTCCTTTACATTTATATTTTTTTGGTAAACATATGTGCTCTGGGGTGGCCCTCTTTATCCCCGCGTTGCATAATATACTATTAATAAGGAAAGAAAAATCTCAAATAATCGAAATAGTATATTATGCAACTAGGGAGGTAAAGAGTTAGCTAGTGCGGAGCACGTATAAATTGCCACCCGAGCCGAAGGCTAGATGTGCAAATTTGTTATTTTATCACATTATTCACAACAATGAATTTGAGCGACTGTTCATCCAATGACAGTACTGACGAAGAGGAGACGATTCGTGATTTTGACAAGGAGGCCCAAGTAGTAATAAATAAAAAAATAGTACCTACAAAATAGATTAATCGCTACTTGGTTTATAAAACATTCCTAAAATGGAAGGATGCCAAGACAAATTCCTTTGAATAAAGTATCTTCATTTGTTATGTCAAGGATTTGCAGAAAAAAGTAGGTCCAAATACTCTATGGAGTGTTTGGTCGATGCTAAAAAATGCTCAACATGAAGCATAATATTGATATTAATAGATAACTCAACTTGAAAGCCATTCTCAAGAATAATTCTAAAGGTCATAAGGCAAAAAAGTCACTCGCATTCAGTTGGGATCAAATCATGCAATTCATGAAAAATGCAGATGATTATATCTACTTGAGCGCAAAGGTATTTATGGATACGTTTACATGTATACCTTTTTCTGCTTCTTTTTTTACATTCAAACTATCTTCTTAATTCTTACAAAAAATTTTTCGGATCTTACTCGTTTTTGGCATCTGTGGCGCATTGAGATGTATTGAGTTTACTAACATGAAATACACTCTTGTTGAAGATACAAATGATAAATTCATAGTATCGGTCCAAGACACAAAGACTTATATTGATAGAAGCTTCGTCATTGGATCATTATTTTATTCAAAAGTCAAAAAGTACATCTCCTAAAAGCCTCCAGATAATTTTACGGATATGTAGTCGATAAGTCATGGGGAAAAATAAGATTGGCTCGACATTCTCAATGATTGCTTCTTTTCTAGTATTAGAGAATTCATCAAGATATCGACGGCTGAGCGTAACAAGGTCGTATCGAAAAATGTCGTATCTCGCCGTATACTGGCCGTGTACTGGCCGCAAGAGCGCCGAGTTATGACGATCTTCGTGCGCGCGGTGAGATACGATGTTCTTCATCCGCGCGGTGAGATACGATGTTCTTCGTCCGCGCGGTGAGATACGATGTTCTTCATCCGTGCGGTCAGATACGACGTTCTTCGTCCGCGTGCTGAGATACGACCATGTTCCGCTCAGCCGTCGATATACTGGCAATTGTTATCGCAGGACTTCAGCCACATTACTATATAATTCAGGTGCTAATATGACAATGATCAAGCAATTAGGAGACTGGAAATCAGACGCAGTAGCTGCTGGGTATGTCGCTGACTCCACGAGAACCAAAGATTTAATTTTTCAAAGTATGAACACAAAACTAACAACAAGACTGATGCTTCGCTCGTTACACCATCAACGAGCAAAGAAGATTCCTTAAATAATGATGAAAACCAAATCGCTGAAGTTGCTCAATTACAACTAACACATGAGAATTTTTGTGATTCTATGGATTAATCCAATAACCAAATAATTTTTCAACCGGATCCATTAGTGAATTTCTCCACTACGAATGGAAAACAATTGCCATTGCTGACAAATAAAAGTGCAAGTAACATCCCTCGTAAACGCTTCACTGAAAAGCCATTGGTCACAATCTTTCTTTTACTGAACCGAAAAAGAAACTGAAGATCCAAGAAAGTACTAGTGCTTCAGCTACTAGAAACAATAATAATCTGAAACCAATTTTAAACAAAGATTCTAATGTACTATTTGAAACTTGCACTATTAATGGTAATATTACTAATAATTATTATTACTACTGTCAAAGTACTGATGATTCCAAAGATTCCTAAATAAATGTTGTAATTAAGGTGCAAATCAATTTTGTTATAAAATATAAATAATTTTTTTTAATAATAATTGCATTTTTAAATAAGCCTATTTTGTTTCTTTCGCTCCGGACTTTTCTGCATCCGCTAAATAACAACCCTCGTTTCGCGCGGGTGGTAAATGTTAGAGGGTGCGAAAAGCCCTTCGCTTGTTACCAACACATATGCATTTCGGGTGACCAAATCTTGTATTCGAATATTGCGCCTGCTTTTGCAGCAACAATGCTGCCACACTAAACGCGCAGCTCGAACAGGACAGCCTGTAGGGAGGAACGTAAAAAGACGGCTACGAAGCAGATGAATCCTACATGCCTTGCACGTTTTCGACTAGCGGTTATGAATTGGCCGCGAATTTTCGACCGGATAGGAAGAAAAATAATATAAATTACACGGGAAAGTCAATCATTCCTCCCGGCGGAATGTTTGCCCCCTGAGGCGAAGCTGATCGACTTTCGTCCCTAGGAATGTAATGTACTATTTTTGGTAGCTGATTTTGGAAATTTACTGGAAATAAGGAATTCCTAGATTACTAGTAACTTCTTTTCCATCCATTTTTTGAAAACATCATTTTTTGTAAATAGGTTATATTTCGAAACTAAAAATAGTGCATTACGATACGTGCGCCGGAAATTGGATTTCCGGTCCAAGTATTGTATACTATTTTTCTTACTCCCCGGCCGAAAGTATGTTCTGTAATTGTTAAATAATTGATAAAATTGCGTTATCGTCTGCTAGCTGTGTTTGAGTGTTAGTTTTTCTTTCGGCCCGCTCGATATTAATGCCTCTCTCGGCCGCTTTGGGTAGTTCGGTCGATATTACCGACTGTTTTTTCTTTCGACCCGGCGTGGAGAGCTGGATTTTTTGGCTTCTGCTACTTTCGCTGTTGCAGAGATGGTTTGATGCCCGCCCGACATTTGCAAGACCGAGGCGAAGCCGAGGTTTTGCTGGTCGGGGCGGCCATCAGAAACACATTCATTAAAAAAAGACAACACCACTTTTTATTTCAACTAACTCTTTTTTCCCGTACGTTTACTTAATTGTTTCTACACGACTCGAAAGTACGTATAGGAAACAAGAGGAAAAAAACAATAACCACGATCAAACAACACCACTTTTTATTTCAACTAACTCTTTTTTCTCGTCACCCGTGCACTTTCCTCTGTTTATTTCGTACGTGTCTAACCTTCACACCGCACAAACATCTTTCCTCGGACATGCGCGCGGGCGCTCAAGCGCCGCGGGTCAGGAAATTTCGGCAGCCAATCAGAGCGCGCGGTTGCTCTAAAATAGGATGCGAAAGTTTCTCTTTCGGCCCGGAGATGCGGGCCGGAAGTACGTACTTTCGGGTGGGCGAGTAAGAAATAGTACATTACTAACGCGGGCGGAAGAGGATTATTTACCTCATGCGACGTTTTTCGGCCGAGCGAAGCGAGGTCGAAAAGTCGCATGAGGTAAAAATTCTCTTACGTCCACGTTTCAGTAACGTATTTTTCCGTCCGAGGCCGCAAAATGACATTTAAGATGGCATTTTGAGGTTAAAGGGCGGAAAAAGATATTCACATGAATATTTTTTTTATTATGAAGAATAAAGAATACTATAATTTGCTTAATTTCTTAGAAAGCCACCTTCATGATTATTTTTTAATAAAAAAAATCATTTG